>OW964840.1:1760030-2142766 GCA_943142095.1 Ophonus ardosiacus
TTAATTTTACTTCGCTCAATAATATGCAGTGACGAAGAAATTTTCACACGCGACGGTGTCCATAATTTCTACAATTCACATTATTGGGTCCAAGTAAATCCACATGTTGTAGCAAGAAAAAGTTTACAACACAGATTTTCATTAAATGTTTGGGCTGGTATCTTAAATGGCAATTTACTTGGGACCATACATACTCCCCAATAGGTTAAATGGTGACCAGTATTTGGAATTTTTCCATGGTTTCAGCACCACCTCATTTTTCAAGAAATTTGCAGCAACATTTAAATAATACCTATGAGAACAGGTGGATTGGCCATGGAGGTCCTGTATCATGGCTACCAAGATCACCTGACCTCAATCCCATAGAATTTTATCAATGGGGTCATTGAAGATCCTCGGCCTTTGATAAGAATTGTGTAGAAATTATTAAACTGCAAAATCATATGCACCTAATATGTATTGTCTTATTAATTCAACGTAGTGCATTGCGTAGCTATGGGAGGTGTTAATTTTGAACAATATTTATGAGTTTTGTGTTTATTCTTAAATTGATTTTTAAGGTAAGTTTTTCTTTTTCATATTAATATTGTTACATGAAAATGTGTCTAGTATTGTTGCTATTTATTAATTTAATCCTTGCTGATTTGTTTTTTTTTTCTTTCAATAAAAATAATGTTGCAAAATATTAATATTAAACATTGTTGTGGTTCATTGAACTCTCAAAATAAATTACTTTAGAAATCATTAAGATTTGATTACCGACAAACATTACGTAAATCAATTTCAAGTATTAAAGTTATGTTTTTATTTACTGAAGAATGGGACCAGTGGTCCCAAAAATGTTAGTTTAATGTAAACTACCCTTAAATATGCGAATTTTTATAAAATTCTTTGTTTCGTAATCTACACACTACTTACCCTTAAATTTATGACATTAAGTTGAAAACCACCCTGCATATATATTTAATAAAAAATTTAGTTTTGGACTTTAGTTTGCAACTTAAAAATGTGAAGCCTATGGATAGAAGAAAATCAGTCAGATGACAAAAACATGAATAGAAAGTGTATTCATTTATTTGATTATGCAAAACAAATTATTATAAATGTGTACAATACTTTAAAAAGCGACGAAAAAGAAGAAGCTCCTTTATCAAATTCCACTACTTTAACGAAAGTTCCGTATAGTACCGTATGAAAAATAGTGTCTACTAAAAAAAAGATCGCACGCAGGGAGTCAAGAATAGTAAGTGATTTTGAAGCAGATATTAATCGGAGAAAAATATATTTATTAATGTTTAATATTTTTCATTTCCTAATCCCAGTTATGAATGAATATGTTGTAAGGAAGAGAAAAATTCGGAGCCTTAGGACAGGTAGGCGGGCAAGGTGAATCGGCTAGAGGTGGAGAGAGCCAGGCGAGACGCTACAGCGACAGCCGGGGACCGGCCCGGCATTGGGAGACAAGCACCAGGGAATATCGGGAAGTTTCACTGCTATTGCCGCCGTTGGTGCATAGCTAGCGACACCAGTAGATCTGGGCACTAAAGAGTATAAATCATTTTATGCTTGTTAGATGGTTCAATAGTCCCAAATTTAAAAATTATATTTTTTGAAGCTAATTAGTGTTGCGTATTACCTAACTATTTAAATTCATTTTATACGAGAAATTGTGAAGAGCAGAACAAAACATGAAATATTGTGATAAAATAATATTATATATTTCCGATTTTTGCTTGTGTGATAGTGTTTTTTCGAATATTTGACTTGTTGAATTTGGATTTTTCGTAGTAAAGCTGTAATCTACATTTATAAAGGTAAGTTTCAATTATTTATACAAATTAGGGAAAGTATGGAAATCATTTATTTAGAAGTTATTGTTACTCATTTATTATGATTTACAATAATTTTATTTCAACAGATGCTTTTCCTTTGTTGTGTATCAACGTGTTACACGTAGAAATCTTTTACTTTGGTACGATTTGCAAACCCAAAAAAGAACTTATTACTAAGTTGGAAACATACCATCAACATCTAGATCTATACGATAAGAAGACAGCTGAGTTCATTTACAACAAGATAATCGTTGAAATATAAACAACGCAAGTAAACCGTAGGTAAGTAATTTTCAATGTGATATGTCATAACTCATAAACAATATAATACATTATTATAGGACTTCGTCACCAACTGGCTCCTAATGTCATCACTTCCTGATGTGCTGTTCCTGCGACCGACTCTATGTGGTACTCCAGGGACTCCAGAATTCATCATACGAGGCAGTCCACAAAGAATGCATCCTTGTACTTGTACCTGTTTCTTCATTTCATCATCTCTTTGTGATTCTACCGCGCCGAATTTATATTGGGACAGCCCAAGTTTTCCTTCGAATAACTTCCTTTGCTCATCATTGTATCACAATTATTATGAAGTAATTCTAATATGAGAACTCATAAACATACTCATCGTCAAATATCCTAAGACATATAGCAGATCAACGAACAATGTATTATGTTTTTCAGTGTTTTTAACACATTTAAGAAGACAATAAGTTCTATCATGTAAAAATTCTAAATTATTCGATAATATCAGTTTGAGAATGAGATATATTACACTAACTTCTATATTGAATTGCTCGTCATTCTCAAAGTAAGCAATTTTTATTTTGTAAAAAAAAATAGTTATAGGACAATATATTTAGAAAGTAAATAAACATAAATATCTATGTTATGTCCATTTGGTTAAAATTATTGTATGTTATGTATATTGCATGAAACAGTGGTTAATAATGAATCAAATTACCGATTGTGTCAAAAAGTAACTCACACATATTAATCACTAAATGAAAAATATGTATTACACGTTCATTTACTTTCATATTCATAAGAATATTGAACATTCATTCAGTAATATTTAGTATACTATTTAATATTTGAAAGTTATGTAGATATTTCATATGTTTTGTATGATATTCCTTGATAATCTACCAATTTTCGTATTGCACATGGAGAAAAAATTTCGAATTATTTGTATAAGGGTTTGTTTATTTACAAATTTATATTTATGAATTATAACGCAACTTTGTATAATTTGTGTAAATAAAAAATTATTTGAAAAAAAACTTTATATATTTATTTCAAATTTAATTTACAGGCGCGTGGAATATAAAAATTGATACTAGGACTTACATAGCGACCACGGCGCCAACTAATCAACAAGGACGTTTAAGTGGTAAATTGGTTATATCATTAAATGCCCGTTTCCGATATTCCCTGACAAGCACTCACAGAGATACGTGCTTAGACGGAGAACGGTGTTATTCGTTAGTTTTATGTTTTAAATTTTTCGTGGTGTTTGGTGGTGACATGGTGGCTATAAGGGGAGGTTAGGAGGCCACTTACGGGCGTCTGCAATTTACGTTTAACAATGTTTTAAAACATACTGTTGTACACTTATTTTTAATTTTTTCTTGATTTTAAAATAGTAGAAATTGTATAAATACGGTCCTGGAATTTTTAATTTACAATCATGTTAAGGACTGTCTGTAGCGAGGGTTTTCTGGGGTCAATAACACTAAAACTTCACAATCATCCGTTACGACTGCGCCATGTATAGTAATTGATTATGAAACTTTGTTTCCAAAAATTTATTTATTTCAATTTACTACTTAGGATTAAATGAGAGACAGGTTACAGCAGGAAGATACATGTGTTTCGAATGAATAACTGTGAATACTTACTAATATAAGAAGCAACCTATTTATATCAAAGACTATTGCTTGAACGTGCTTTCTACTTAAAAACATGTTTTCATACTTAAATTAAGAAAATAGTATTGTTTTTCAAAAACAAGTTTGATTTGATTATGATCTCATACCTTTATGTTATTAGGGCGGTGACTACATTTTTATAAACTTTATTCTTATTGTAAATAAACTACCAGATAAAAAGAGTTAAATCCATCTCTCTATAAGACAGAGTACTTATTTATTAAACTTATTCATATTGATACAACACATCTTTAAATAGCATATCGCAGGCTACCTAGCAATACCGCCTTTCTGCCATTTTTAGCGAAAACGGGTTATAAGTTATAAGACTTTTACATTGTAAAAAAAAAAAAACATCACTGAAGAACATTGTGTACAGCAGTGCTAAAATATGACACGAGAATTCAAACAACTAGAACTAATAACATTTTAAAAAATTCAATATTAGACTTACCTACTTTTGACATTGACCTGCATTTTAAAAAATGAATTATTAAAATCTATAAATATTTTACTTAGATTTCAAAGAGACAACAAAAAAGCGGTAATATTTTTTCATTTTCCCTGTAAAATCATAGTCAAATATTAACTAATTTTAATAATTCTTTTTTTTAAATCCAGGTTAATATGAAAAGTAGATGTTGAATTTTTTAAATTATTAATAGTTCTAGTATTAGAACAAGTTATTTGAACTCTCGCGTCATCTTTTAGTACTGATGTACCTACACAATGGAAGAGACATTGCCTGGTAAACCGCGATTCAGGCTACAATTATTACCCTTCTATTTTACAACACTGAAAACCTTAAACAACAAATTCTAATTCAAGTATTTCAGTGTACAAAAAATTAAGGCTGATTAATTTAAAAAGATAAAATTGACGATAAAACACCTTTCATTTGAAATTCTATTATACTCTCATTTTATACAAATTTTATGAACAACAATGTCGCCTATAAATACTATAGTTGCTATCCCTGCAATGAAAACAATGAACCCAAATGCAACATGAACAAGAGATAATCGCACTACATCTGGTTGAAGTACCAATCGAGGTTGACCAGTGATCTCCTTGTCCAATTTACTAACCAATCCATTTGATTGGAGTAACATAATCATATTGCTAAATTTCTTATGAAATGAAAAACGTTTCCGTATAATATATTTAGCCGTAATATATGTCCAGTTTTTAAGCTGTACAGCATGGAACTACCATCATTATTGGTATAGATTTTCTTCATTAGGTACAAAGTTTTTCTGCTATTATTCATTATTGCAAAGTCTCTTCGAAAAGCTGTTCTATTGACACATTCTTCCGAAAGAAAGCCCAGAATAAAGTTATTCAAATTTATAACGTAAGTCGCTTAAATCTCCAAAATTGTTTACCTCAGTTTGAGAAAGTCCATATTTTAATTTAGAATGTATTATTGCCTCTATTTTTTCAATTTGCATTTTATACCGTGGACTAGTCAAAAAACTTACGAGTTAACTTGTGCGTATTGCATACATTAACAGAGAAATAAAAAAGGTAAATAGTACAAAAATAACATGAAACACATAAACAAAGATTTGTAACTCTCATCTCGTGATGTTTGGCGAAAAACCACCAAATAAAAGCATTGAGTGCAACTGACATAAACATGTGCGCCCACAAACAGTTAAAATATTTGCACTAAACTTGTCCATCGAGGTTGTATTTTTGCTGTTGGTACCCACTAAATCAGATTATGAAGAACAGCTGGAGGAAAAGCACTGAATTCTCTATCTACCATATCATACCAAAAATAATGCCAATCTGTCTAGCTTATAAAGTTTGTTCCATTTTGTAATTTAGTCATTTAAACTTGTTTTCAGAAATTCATAATACGGACTTCTAGTCCAGCTAATTCAGAATTATTTCTATTAGCGTTTGTATTTAAAACATATGGAGGAATTTTAAAAGCTAAAAAGTTCATCTTGTATTTATTTAAATATTGATGTGATTTGATCGGGAATAGATTTACTGGAATATTTAAGCAAGAGAATAACTATGTTGGTTTTCCTGGCATCCAACAATATTCTGGAATGTATAAGAAGTGCAAGAATAAACATTGATTCTATAAAATTAGGTTTTCTAATTGTAATCACCACTCTTACTTCTGGATTCCAAAATAAGTATGTGTAAACCTTTTGTAACCAGTTTCAAAATCTTTCCACGATGCTAAATATAAAGATGTAGTCATCTATTTTGTATTGCTTTTCAAATAGTTTGGTTTCGGTTTCAGTTGCCAGTAAAACAGACATATTCCTTAAAATTGGTTTATGGTAGGAATCGGTGGTAATTTTTAAACTTTAGACTTGGTACCTTTTACCCCTGATCACATAACTAACAGATTCGCCGATCTTATGCACAGAATGGCAGCAGAGACAAAAATTAATTTTATTCTCAACAGATGTCTCTAGGCGTAAGAATCTTTTCAAAGCGGTAAAGTTTACGTTGCGCCAGATGCTTGGGTTTGGGTCTTGGGTACGGTCGTGGAGGGGAGTTTGAGAGAACTGTAAATGCCGACGCCGAGTTTCTTTCGAACGAATTGCAATATGCAATAGATGTGACAATACACCAAGAAATTTGAAAAAATGATAATTATTTATTATTAAATACGATATAATATAATAGTAAGTCAAAAATACAATAATAATAATAATAATAATAATAATAATAATTTACTATTAAATAACAAATAATATTCTGGAAAATGAAAGAAAAACCAAGTATATATTTGAAATAGATAATAAATGTAAATATGATATAATATAATAGTAAGTAAAAAATACAATAATAATAATAATAATAATAATAATAATAATAATAATAATAATGAGTTGAGTTGTGAAAGGCAGTGAATACGGTTGTGGCGAACGTGCGGCGATAGTCAAATTCGTTTAAACGATAGATATCACGCTTTAATTCGCGAACCATATGAAATAAATAAACTCTAGTGAAACAAGGTAGTGTTGTGAGTAAAGAAAGTGAAGTGAGAAGTGTCTAGAAGCTCTAAATTTAGAGTAAAAAAGTGTATACAGTGGTGAGACAGTAGCCAAGGACGCGGTAAGCAAGAGTAGAGTAGTGGCGGATAAGCTAGAACCTGCATACCAAGATAAAAATTTTAGTCAGGCCCGTACTCAGGAAAGTTGTGCAAATATGTCATCGGATAGAGATGATTACACGTCGGATGACAGTAAAAGAAAGAGAGAAAGTATAGATGGACAAGATATAACAAAACGAAGTAAAAAGACTATGAGAACACCGGACAAAAGTAACAAAGAAGGAAGTGATAAAATAGAATTAAGAGATTTAATGAAAATTATATTACAAATAAAGAACGATACAAAAGAGATAAAACAGGATCAGAAAGAATATAAAGAAGAACTACTACGAATGAAACAGATAAATGAACAGCTGAAGAAAGAAAACATAGAGATCAAAAAAGAAGTGAACGACATGAAAGAGAGAATCGAGAGATTAGAGAAAGAAAAAATCAAAAATAATTTCATAATTGTAGGGCTAAGAACAGACTCAATCAGCAGAAAAGACCTAAAAAACACCGTGGAAGACTTCATACACAAGAAAATTGGAGTTAATGTACAAGTGAAGGAAGCAATAAAGATAGGAGAGAAGACATGTAAGGTACAAATGGAAAATTTTCAAGATAAACAAAAAGTAATGGCGAATAAAAAGAACCTAAGAACCTTAAAGGACAAAATCTTCATAAACAACGAACTAACAAGAAACGAGCGCGAAATACAAAAGGAAATAAAAATGTTAGCAGAGAAAAATAAAAAGGCAGGAGATATATTGAAGATAGGCTATCAGAAAATAACAATAAATGGAAAGGAATGGAAATGGGACAAAACAGAAAAGAAGCTGATAGAGGTCAAAGAAGAAGGAGGTACTGCGTCAAAAAACTAAGGGAAAAACGAGGAAAATTGCAACAAAAAGGAAAGACGTCGCAAGCAAAGGAAAAGGATACGATAAGGAACAACAAAACACATATAATTAAGTACGGGATGGGCAAAATAAAAAATAGAGTAAATAAACCAGGGAAAATAATAAAATTTGGAACATGGAATGTAAAAAGTTTAACAGGAAAAGAATATGAATTAACAGAAGAACTGGCAAAAATGAATATGGATTACGTGGGTATAACAGAAACAAAGAGGAAAGGCAAAGGAATCACAAAGACACAAAATGGATATTGGATGTACTGGGTAGGAGTATCGAAAAAAGAAAACGCCAAGGCAGGGGTGGCAATTTTAATTAAAGAGGATAAGATGAAATATGTTTCGAAAGAAAACCTATTGAATGAAAGATTACTATCAATAAATGTTAAGGAAGGAGACGAAAACGAAGAATACACGCTAATTGTGGGCTATGGACCGAACGAGGACGCAAGAAAAGAAGAAAAAGATAACTTCTTTAAAGAACTACAAGAAATAGTAGACAGAAGTGAAAATAGAGTAATAATAATGGGAGACCTTAACGGGAGGGTAGGAAATAAGAATGATGGAATAGAGTGGTGCTTAGGAAGGAATGGAGAGAATGTGACGAATACAAACGGGAAAAGAATAATAGAGTTTTGCCTAGAGAATGAGTTCAAAATCGGAAATACACACTTCAAGCACAAAGAAATACATAAAATAACAAGACAAGTTATAAGCAGAAATGAAATATCGATTATAGATTATTTCCTAATTAACAAAGACAGCTGGAATAGAGTAAAAGACATAAAAGTAAAAAGAGGACCAGAGATTGGAAGCGACCATTTCCTTGTAACAATGATACTAAAGCAAGAAGTAATCACAAAAAACGAAACCAAAAGAAAGATAGTAAATAAGAAAATAAAATGCCATGAACTTAGAAGACAAGAGATAGAAGAAAAATTTCAAAAGAACGTCAACGAACAGTTTAAGAAAAAAGCAAAAGAAAAAGAAGGAAACATAGAAAAGAAATGGAAGAACTTCAAAAAGACAGTGCTAGAGGCAGCAGAAAAAAGCTGCGGCACGACTAGAATAGTGAACAGAAACACAAACAAAACTAGATGGTGGTCGGAAAGGGTAAAAGTTACAGTGAAAGAAAAAAAGAACAAGTGGAATAAATATCTACAAACGAAAGAACCTATTGACTATGAAAAATATAAAGAACAAAGGAAAAAAGTGAAAAGAGTAATAAAGGAAGAAAAAGAAAAAGCATGGAGAGAATTTGGTGAAAAAATGAAAAACGCATACAATGAAAACCAGAAATTATTTTTTGGAACACTTAAAAATATAAGACAAAAGAAGACAGCAACAATTACGAACATTAAAGATAAGGAAGGAAAGACGATAGCAGAAGAAGACAGAATAATGGACAGATGGAGACAGTATTTCATAGAATTACTAGAGGGAAATGATACTAAAGATGAAGAACAACAAGAAAGCCATCGCACACGAACAAAGGGAACAGAAATAACACAAGAAGAAGAAATAAGCTTGAAAGAAATAATAGAAGCAATAAGAAAAACCAAAAGAGGAAAAGCTCCCGGACATGACAAAATAACAGCAGACATGCTGAAAGCACTACCCGAATCAGCACTACAGGAACTTAAAGACATAATGAATGAAGCGCTAAAAGGAATAACACCAGCAGAATGGCAAATAGGTATCATAACACCAATATTTAAAAAAGGAGATAGCAGAGAGTGCCGGAACTATAGAGGAATTACCCTAATAAGCACAGTGGCCAAAATATATGCAAGAATCCTGGAGAGTAGACTAAGAATAGAGCTGGATGAATCGTTAGAGGAAACTCAATTTGGTTTTAGACCAAATAGAGGAGTAAATGATGCGATATTCATACTAAGACAAATAGGGGAAAAGGCAATAAAAGAAGGGAGAAACGTACATGTGTGCTTCATTGATCTAGAGAAAGCGTTTGATAGAATCAATAGAGAAGACATATGGAAAACGCTAAGAAAAAGGGGAATATCAAATACGTTAATAACAGGAATTCAGAGCCTATATTCAAACACTAAGAGCTATGTAAGAGTGAAACAAGAGACCTCCAATACATTTGAAACTACAGCCGGAGTAAGGCAAGGATGCATTTTGAGCCCGCTTCTGTTTACGCTAATTCTTGACGAAGGAATAAAAGAGACAAAGAAAGAAGTAAAGAAATACTACATAGGAAATTGGAAATTGAGAAGAGTGGAAATAGCAGAATTATGCTATGCAGATGACATGGTCATCATAGCAGAAGACGAAAAAACCTTAATAAGGAATATAGAAATATATGATAAAGCGCTACAAAAATTAAACATGAAGATCAATAAAGAAAAAACGAAAACCATGATACTAGGAAGAAATGAACAACATCACACGATACAACTAAAAAATGAAAATCTACAGCAAGTCCAAAAATTTAAATACCTGGGGGCAATGATCTCAGAAGATGGAAGATTTGATGAAGAAATAAAAGAAAGAAGAACTACAGGAGGCAAAATATTCAATAGCATCAAACACAGCTTCTTAGGAAAGAAAGAAATACCGAAAGAGACTAGAGTACAAATATTTAAAAAAGTAGTGACGCCTATACTCATACACGGAGCTGAAACATGGACATTAACGCAAAGACAAAAAGAAAAAATTACGGCTACCGAAATGAGATTCTTGAGAAAAATAGAGGGGAAAACAAGACTGGACAGAATTGAAAACACAACCTACAGACAAAACTTAAAAGTAAAAGCAATAGAAGATAAGATAGCAGAAGGACAGATGAGATGGTATGGGCATGTAGAAAGGATGGGAGAGGAGAGAATAGTTAAAAAAGTGTTTGAAGCAAAAATTGGAAGAAAGAAACCACGAGGACGACCAAGAAGAACGTGGCTGGAAGAAGTAAAGGAGGCAGCGCAAAGAAGAGGTCTAACTTGGGAAGAAACGAAGACAGCAACACAAGATAGAGCAGAGTGGAAAGAAATATGGAGAAGACCAACGAATCAGAACTCAACCCCCTCCCCCGCAGGCCGGGGGAACGCCTTACACCCGTGAGGGTAGAAAGGTGCAGGATTAAGTAAGTAAGTATAATAATAATAATAATAATAATAATTTACTATTAAATAACAAATATATTCCTTAAAATTGAAGAAAAACCAAGTATATATTTTAAATAGATAATAAATAAGTACAAATTTTGAAATCTTAATTGAGACTAGTGCCAATGACGACTTAAAAATCAATACAGACTCAATGCAGCAAAAAAATAAGTGCGCGCATAAATTCGCGTTTGTCATTTTTGACACGTATTAAAAAATAAAAACATTCAAAACCGTCTACGGTTAATTGCCATTAATAAAATTCAAAAAAGACAATTAAAATTTTACATACCTAGTACATACTGCAAATACGAACTATCAACTCAAGACTCAAGATGGCCATAAAAATTCAATATTCTTGGCGGTTTCGGGAAAATTATTATTACATGGGACACTGGGACAGGACAGGTGTAAACAGTTAAAATAAATTAATTAATCTTCCTTACATATGCAACAATTTTAATTATTCCACTATTTAATTTATAGGCATTATTGAATTAAAATTAAACTAAGACACAATTTATCAAAACAGAGTAATTTTCATGTTTTAAAAGTGCCGAAAAACATTTATTGCTTATATTATATTATTGATGTTTAATTAAGGGTGTGCCAAATAAAAATAATAATAATTGTCAGTATTTCGATTTATTTAGCAAAAAAATCCATTTTTTTGACAAAAAAAATATAACAAAAATATATTACATAAAACAATAAAGTAAAGAAATGGAAAATACCTGTTTAGAATCATCGAGAATATATTCCATCATTGTAAAGATTGCGACAAAAGATACACCGAACATACAAAAAAAGAAAAATAAACAAAAGATTCAAAGAACATATTCTATACCATATCAAAAATAAAAACATTTGGTATTGTTCTCTTGCACTACATAATCATAATACAGGCCATGGTTTCAATATAAATCATTGCCGGTTTTATAAATTTGGAGGTGGTATAATGTTAGAAGCCAAAATAATAATGATGCATAATTCAAATAGAAAATCTCTAATTCAAATAATCAAGTAAGGAAAATTCACATGCACTGATCACAAAATTATAGTTATTAAGATCATTGGGCCGCTATGTGGTAAATAACGGACGCGGCTGAGTTTTGTAAACCGAGACGATAGCCGAGTTTTGTAAACCGAGACGATAGCCGAGGTTTTTCGTAATAACATAAAATTTAAACATTTAGGAATGATAATAAAATAATAATAATAGTAATAATAATAATAAAATTCTTCTTTTTCTGTCAAGATGATGTTATTTTCCTAGGAATACTTGATTTTTAATTGTAGTTGGCCGTTTTTATCTTTTCACTTTTGTTTTTAATCCTGTTATAGTAACAGTATGGTATTATGAAATAGTTATTTTCGTAACAAATTATGAAAAATACCAAATATCATGCGAGTGTAAATTGACGCACGACGCGTAGTGGAGTGCAAGTCAATACACACGAGCTAGCTAATATATTTGAATTTCATACAAGTTATGATTATTATTTTTTAGACGAGCATAAATAAATTTTACTTTATTTACAAACCTGAAATTTAGGTTCAAATGTACGACAGATGACAAATAAATAATGTATACACATATAGTTAGAAAATAATGACTTGGTAACCTAGCAACCGTGTCAACTATTACGATATGAAATATATCGTAACACTCTGCAACAAATAATGCATTTAAAATAACATCAGGTACGAAAATAACATTTACCATAATATTGATCAGACATTATCAGCCATTTTCATTACTTTTCACGGCACAAATGACAGACAATAAAGGATTTCAAATAGATTACTTGACATCTATCAGCGACGATTGTCATGCTCAGCCTACTAACTGATCAGTTTTTTACTTTGTCAAAATTAAATATTATAATGGTTTTTATTATTATTTCGTCAAAATTGAATAAAATATTGTACCAACCACGTGAGCTAAGAATGTTTATTCGACGAAATTACTCGAAAAAATTAACTCACTCGCCTTTGCGGGCTCGTGAGCTAAATTTTCTTTTCATGAATAAACAGTACCTTAGCTCACTTGGTATGTAAATATCTATAATCATTGCTTGGATATGAGTTAAATAAAAAATATTAAATGTTCAGTACGATTTTTCTCAAAAATTTTGTTATGCATCCTTATGATTTATTTGCATAGTCATAAAGGGATGAAAAATGACTATCGGATTCCACTACTAAAAATCTATGTTGACATTTAATTTTTTTTGTGTAAATGATAGATGTCAGTGTCAAAAATCAACAGTTTTAGTTACATTCTGAAAGCTTTTTCTAGGAAGTACATTTAATCTTTCTTATTGTTTTATTAATTAAATATTTAAAATTGTAGGTAAAATGCATATATCCATAAGAAATACCGCCAATCTTGCTAATGATTTGGAAGAATCTCTGACATTTAGGAACTTCCTCATACTGTGAAAAATAGATATAATTAGAATTGTATGTGTGCAAAAGAAATGTTAAATACAATAAAAACAATATTTGTATAAAGTTCTGTAATGTTTTTGTTATAAAACGACGGTTCGATAGCGAAGTGCAATACAATACTTATATAGCATAAAATGGAAATGGCGAGAGGTATTGTGCTGGCCACAACAGATTTTTTTTTCCATTCAAATTGGCATGAAACTTTACATGCATTTTTCTCAACAAAAAAATCGTTATGTAAGGGTGTGAAAACATTGTACCACTAAATTCAGAATTAAATTCTCTAACGAATGAGGAAATAATAGATATTTACTCACCAAGTGACCGTAATGTTTATCCATACGGGATCGTGATTTAATTTCTTCGAGTGAATAAACATTCTTAGCTCACTTGGTTTGTACAATATTTTATTCAATTTTGACGAAATAATAATAAAAACCATTATAATTTAATTTAATTTTGACAAAATAAAAAACTGATCAGTTAGTAGGCTGAGCATGACAATCGTCGCTGGTAGACGTCAAGTCATCAAGTTATAAAGCTTTATTGTCTGTCATTTATGTCGTAAAAAATAATGAAAAGGGCTGATAATGTCTGATAAATAATGTGGTGTTATTTTCGTTCTCGATGTTATTTTTAAATGTAGGAATTTTTTATTGCAGAGTGAATTAAAATTTCGTGAGAGTGATTTAAAATTTTTTAATTCCCTTAAAATGTTACTTTTGTTGCTATGGAGCTAATAATGATAGTTTAAAACGTCAAAATTGAATAAATAGTAGTTTATATATCAAGGGAGTAAAGTTCGTCATTATTTGTCGAGAGGGAAGATTGAATCCTGAGGCAAATAATGACACTTTACTCCCGTGTTATATACAATATTTTATATACAAACGGAAAAGAAGAATAAATAAGCACATTTCTATAAACGAAGAAAAACAATTTATTTTAAATTTAATTTTACAAAAATCGTTATTTTTTTCCAATATAAATATAATTGATAATATTCCTTATCTGTTAATTAATATCAATTAATAATGGATTTGAATCACTTTGTTTCCCTAGGAAGTACTTTATTTCCCTAGGGAGTACTTTACTTCCCTAGGGAGTATTTTATTTCCCTCGATAAATAATGAAGTGCATTAAGTTATGATTTTAATAAGAATAAAGTTAACATTATTTACCGGTTGTATATAAAATTATATATTCTCATTTAAAATAAAAAAAATTGTCTTGCGAAATAGAAATTGTTCGCCCGTTTAACCGTCTTTGTAGTTCTTATAGTTCACGAGATAGCAATGGTGGCCCACTAAAAATGGACACCTGTATCCTAATTTTTATGATGCCGCTTAAAATCGGAGGCCTGAGGCGGTCGCCTCACCCACCTTATGGTAAAATCAGCCCTGATATAAATGATGTAGAATGTATTCAAAAACGTAAAGAAAAGAAAAATTATAAACAGCCTGGAAGCCATACAGATTTGCAGATTGTCTATTAAATACAGATCTCTTCCCGCTAGACAACTTATTAAAATTTGACAAAAGTAGAAAACAAATATGCATATCATAAATGTACTTTGACGGCTCTGTAAAATAATTAAGGAAAGCCCTAATCTTGAAAGTAATACTCCCGACGCTTCGTGCTCCTGACCAATACTTTCCAGATACCTGGGATTTCCTTAATTACACAACATTCCAGGATTACACCCTGTGGTTTTGTATTTCCCAGTACTCAACTGACGATGACCTTGTCAAATTGTGCATTTTGTTTTAAATAAACATTCAGAAAAGAAAAGCTATATATTTCAATATTTTATGCAGTATACATATTTGACAACAATCACAACATAATTATAATTCACACGCATACGAAAGAAGGTAATTATTCATTATAAGTATATTTGAAACATAAAAAATCAGTTTGAAAGGTTTGAATTTGTTCAAAAAATCTGATACTGCAGAAACCATAATTATCGGTAGCTATGCGCCATCTAGTATTTGACGACAAAACTATGATGCAGGTGGTGCCTCCTGGCTACTGAATGCAAACTATGATGCGATGGTAGCGCCTCCTGGCTACTGAATGCAAACTAATCTTAAATCTGGCTGCCAGATTTTATACGAGCTTGGCGAATCTGTTAGTTATGTGATCAGGGCTTTTACTATACTTCTTACATATTCTAATAAATTTTCTTTAGTTTTGTATCTACAGATAATAATACTAATAAAGAAGAAAATATAAATATTAATAGTAAAATAAATAAAATTATAATTTAAATATTATTTATCAATTGAGTTCATAGAACACATACCTCAGTCGAATTTATTTAGCAAATAAAAAAAAATGGCGTATGTCGGGATCGAACCCGGTTCCCAGGCGCCAAATATTTCCAATTTTAAATAGCACAAAAGTGACCCCTGTAGTGCACTCTCCACACCAGCTATGAGTGTCCGTGAGGTGGCGCCTGGTACGCGCCCGCACGGTACAAATATATCGTCATCATTACCGATGTCTACATGTGTTGTAGATACTGGCACACCCAGAAATGGGTAATATGCCGTGATGATATATTTATTTTTATATAAGAAAATAATTATATACGACTACTTTTGTTTTGTTTATTGAAAATATAAAAATTTGCTTACGTATTTTGACATAATTATTTCAATTATTGTATATGATTTTTCTATTATAAAATTTTTAATAAGAATTTCATTTAACGTGTTCCAAACAATATACATTTCTTAAACTTTCTCAGAATTTATCGTCTTATTATTTACCTTTACTCTCATATAAGTAATGCAAATGGTTTATTTGACGGCTATTATCTGACAGATACAAATTACTCATACGAGAATTATTCCAAATATTAATCCTGCACCTATAATGACTTGGCTGCCGATGCTGGTTCGCATACCCGCAGCCAGGGTCAAATAAGTTATATGTTTATTGTGTCCCCAATGTCAAAATTATTAAAACAAAAATAGTGCTAATAATTGCGTTCCTTGTGCGCTTATATGCACGACAATTATTAGTTGCGCTCTTACATTTTATGTCGAGACAGACAATAAAATCCAGCTTTTATGAAATGCCTAGTAATTTTCTAAATAAATATGTTATTTTCGCTTCCAGTTTTTCTAAATATATTTTGAATTAGGCATGTGCGACTTTTTGTTAGATCCTGTTAGTAAATTTGAAATATATGTGCGAGCCGTATCTCTTTTTATGCTTCGTGTAGAAGTATATAAAATATAATGACTAGTTTTTCTGCTTCCAATATTTAAGAATACATATCTTGGAAATAACTTCTGTAATAAATATCACTGTAGCTAAAGCAAAACCGGCGATAAGTAAACAAAACGATATTGACAAATTATTGAGAGATAAGGGAAGAGCATCACTCTCTTCAACATAATCTACTAGATGTAGTACATCTTTTTCCCATTTATTTAATAAACCAAAATCTTCAAGCCACATTATAATATTGTCAAACTTGTGGTACATAGGATGGCCTTTAGTAAATACCATACGCGGAAGAACTAAAATATTATCTCGAAAAAAATAAATCATTTTTCTGCCATCTTTATTGATAAATTTTTGCTTCGTATCATAAAAAATTCTTCGACGACTTATAAAAAATGCTAAATCTCTATTAAAAACTGTTCGGTTTATGCAAGTATCATCAACCATGGAGCATTTCACAAAGTTGTTAGCTATATACATACTGATCTCATCATTAGGATCAGTATTAAAGAATCTGACTACAGCTGGAATGAATCCAAATGATATTTTTTTATCAACAATTTCTTGCAAAGAAGTAATTTCTGGTTCGTACTGCGGTGAAGTTAGCACACTTATCAAATGGCTTTGCAGTGCTGTACATATCAACAACGTATATAAAATCCAGGAACAAAATACCATTCTTGTTGTTGTACTTTGTGGAATTGCAACTGATCCTTGTAGTAAACTATAAAACGACGATAACACATTGTCAGAAAAATTGATGAAGGAATTAGATTGTTCTTTAATTCGTCCTATACAAAACCATATTAGACTGTTTAGCAAAATACTACAAAAGATTAAAAGCCAAACTAATGGTTCGTATATCTTGGTAATGTTTTGCCACTGAGGTTTTAGTTCAGCTGATGGTACAACCCATCCTAATGCATCTATAAAGTATGAAACAGTATTATCGAAATCAAAAACCACATTTCGTTCTATCGGACAGTTGCCAAATATCAAGTCGACTTTTCGATAATATAGATCATTGTACATGTTAGTATAAGTGCCATTGGGATTTTGAACACCCCAATGAGTGTATGTATGGTTCACAGATACATATGTTACGTTCAATTTGTTGAGAATTGTTAGAAAAAGAGTCATTTCTATTCCTATTTCTTTTGGATTGTGAGGGTTACCCCTTAAGTTCATAATATAAGGTACTTGTTTATACGCCAATATTTTTATTTTATGTCCTGAAAATTTTATAGGGATTTTTTCTGGAAAATATGCTTTTATCTTATCGCCACAATTTGATATAGAAGATGGCTTCAAATTTATTGTACCATTCATATTATTGTAGGGATAGTAAGTGTAAATATTGTCGCTTTTTATAAGATTGATATTTATGATGTAATAACTCCAGAATATTTCAAATATTTTCGTAATATTCTCTTCTTTCACGATGTTGACAATGAAATTAGCCCCAGGATTCCAATATGTATTCTTTCTTAGGTACTCTAACCAATTTGACAAGTCAGAAGTAGAATTTAAATATATTACAATATATTTGTAAGCAATTTTATTTAATATTTGTGAGTTATCCATCATATTTGTAAAGATTATATTTGTTTTAGAAGGATCCCAAGAATTCCAATGAATTTTTAAATTTGTAATTAATAATACAGTAGAGTTATGTACATTTTCACTTAAATCTGATATACATGATGTTTTATTTTCTGTTTCCAACATTATTTCTTGATAATTACATATATTTAGTTGAAAATAAATCAGAATATTTAACCATAAAAGAATAACTTTCATCATTAATGGTAATTTGATTTTTACGTGAAGTTAATTTTGCGTTATGAACACTATTTTAATTTCTACTTCTTTTTTATTTTGATATATTTCTGCACATTTCAATTTATTGAAATTTTTAAACACTATGGTAATAGTGAGCTGAAATATGTCCAATATATGTGTTTGTATCAAACAAAACAATATATTTAATTATTCATATTAAGTACTTTGTTAAAAGTTTGACTAATTAATATGTGCCCTGTTTTAAAGCGTAAATTGGAAATTCCAAAAGTTTGTAATGATAGTTAAATTGATTTTTATAACGTAGGTAGTACACATATTTTAAACAAGTATAAGAATAAATATGTATATTGTAATATTTTAATGATTTTTTTCCAATTTTTTAAAAATGGTGATATAGGTTCCCAACTTTTCCAAAACCAAAATTTATATATTTATAATTTTTTTTACTGCATATATTTAAAGGATTCTTTAACATCTACTTGGTTAATTGAACCATACTACTTTGACCTAGTTTACACCGTAGATCTATATTCGACCTATACCCCAAATTCGACCCAAATGTAATGCAACAGCCACGTGTGTGAACTCAAAAGTTTTTTAATTCACTATTTTCTTTGAATGAATTCTGTGACTGTTGCAAACCGCTGACGTGGCTGACAATCTTCCGATCAGTATTTTCTAGAATTTTACCAGCAAAAGTGTCAACGTTGTCAATGAAACTAGCCTAGGAAATATTCATATCCACGAACGAGAGAGAATTCTCAGCCCGATCGTAGAAGCGAACAGTCATGCTAAATTTTGTTTAATTTCATATTTCATATTTGTTCAACTTACTTTTTCTATAACTTTGTATGTAATATTTTCTAATTTTTACATATAATTATTTATTTTCCAAAAATACTTAATTATTTGTGCAACAACCTCGTCGACCTCTTCCAGATTCAGCAAAGGTCATAGTGACACAGGTAAGTATAACTTTCATTTATATTCTTACTGTGGCTGCATGAACTCTAATTCAGTACGTTAACGGAGAGTGATTTTCACTACACCCTGCGCACCCTCCCGGTACAATAGCTGGGTCGCCGAACACGCCACTGCAGTTAAGTACCTTTTTAGTATTATATTGTTCTTCCTTTTGTTGGGTTTATTATTGCGAGGAAGAACCTATTGATGAGCTGTAGATATTGTGTTGCTGAAATGCACTATAATTGCCATACATTCATTGTAGAAATAATTATTTAGCGTTTTATAATTGTTATGTTTATGAAGATATTGTGTTTTACGTAATTTTGGATTTATTAGAAGCTTAGTAAATATTCGACTGTAGTATAATATTTGAATTCACGTGTATTTATGTACATTGGAGCCTTCAGCTCACTTTTAGTATGTATCAGTACTTCTTGTACAACTATTTACTTCGATATTTTATTCTGTTGCTTGTACCCACTGTTGGGACTTGTAATTCGGCGACGAACGCGTACGTCAACTGGCATGTAGCCCGCCTTACGAATTTGATCAATTTCGCACTGCGTAGATGTACTTGCTTGCGCTCGAAACTGGATTATAAGATTCAGAGTACAACAATATTTTGATGCACGGTCACCACACGTAACACCAACCCAAAATCTAGACAGTCAACAGGCATCCCGATGTCGCCGCTGGTGACTGTATCCGCTACAAACCTGTCAATACATAAATAAACTCTCTTCAAAGAGGAAGGTCAAAATATAATACTAAATCCGAGAAATAGGACTGAAATAAGACTATAGTAGTCTGAAGAAGAGCATAGGTAAGTTAAAGAATAAGAATGAAACATACATTACATGAAATATAACTTATAGAAATATTGAACACGAATATAACCAAGGAGTAGCTAAGTTCAACCACAAACACAATTTATAAGCAAAAACACAAACAGGAAGGAACATACAATTGAAAAACACAACAATACACGAAGTACAGACAGTATAGAAAGTAATAAGATGAATAATACATAGCCAGATTTAGACTAAGAAGGTAAGTAACGTAGAATAGTAAGAAATCTAGCACAAAATATCACGATGCGTTTTTAGACCGTAACAAGGTATAATCATCCAAAATATGGAGCGGCCTGGCTTAGGTCAAGCCACTTTTTCATGTGACCTAACCCATACTAGGCTGCAGCCCAAATGTATTTATTGCAGTGTAAACAGCTAAGATCTAAAATTTTTCGAAATTTATATAGAGATGTCGGCAATATGAGTACATTGATATTGATTTACACATGCCAGTTTTGGTTAACAGCAACTAGTGAAATTCTATCACAATAATATAATCAACAGTAATAAGAAGATATATATATATATATATATATATATATATATATATATATATATATATATATATGTTACGGGTAAAGTTAGATAAACGATTAAACCTAGGTTTACCCGGATAAACTCCATAATACCCAGGAAACATGGGTACAGTCCGAAATATATTTCAAATTGTATACGTTTCGGGCTTTACCCGGGTAAATCGCGTTCTATCCGCTTTCGCTTGGTTAAACGTGGGTGTACTAAAGATGACAAGGCTATAAATGTTTGAAAAATATATTTAATAATAAAAAAAAACACATTTTACAAACATAAGTAAGAACACTGTATCCTGCTAAAGTAAAGGATACTATAATCTATTTGTTCAAACAAGACAAGCTGCTGTGGCATTTCGAGTTACAAAGATTTCCAATAGCTTTACATTTATTGGTTATTTAGTTTTACAGTTGCATCGTTTATAACCTTGACCTCCTAAAAGTGATTGTTCGTTTGCAAGTTGTCGTAAACTTTTCTTTTCCGGTGATACACTTTCCAGATCTACAAGTTTCTCACTACTCACAGAAAATTGGTTCCTGGAAAACATTTCTTCGATGGTTCCTCTCTTGTTTGCTAGCTTATAAAAATCGACATCGGTTTTCTCGATAACTGTCATGAGAATGTTTCTAAAATCGCCCCTCCCTCGATCAACGTCTGGAATTTTCACTCTCACTGTATCTCCAACGGAACATGGAGGGAACTTTGAATTAAATAAAGCTTTCATTTTCTTTGCTTGATTTTCTAAAAAAAAATTTTGCCTCTAGTCTGTTTGACTGAATATCTTTTCGGCACAAGCAAAGTTCACACCTTATATTCGCTGATGTACTTGGGCCATCACATTCTGCACATTTGGTCTGATTTTCTGAAGTTTCTTTATTATAGGCGTTTTCTCTCACTTTCCATATTGTCACCTTCAGTAATATCTTCTCGCGGATTGTCGGTTTCTGGGCCACTATCCATAGACTGATCTTCGTTTTGTTTTTGTTCAGGCTGTACTCCTATACCAAATTCCCTCACGACTTTCTAAAGCTCTTCTTCAGTTCGTAGATTTTCAATAGTTTCTTTTGGAAAAGCTGATGTGGATAGACCGACTTTAACATCATGCCCAAACATGGCGGCATAAGGAGCTCGTTTTATTCCATCATGGTATGCCCTGTTTTTCATTAACTGGACAAATCTCAGATCTTCTGACCATCGCCTGCAGTTTTCATCGTCAATCCACGTCATGAGCATATTTTGTATATCTTGATTTGCTCTTTCCACACTGCCTTGTGACTGACTGTGACGCGGTTTACCATGCACTATTTTAATGCCACCCCACATGGAACATAACTCTTAAATTTGTATTCTTCATCCGGATGGGTTTGCATGTCAATTAAGTCCACTTGACAACGGCTGTTCATCTCCGAAAAAACCATTGGTTTAACTACAAGACCTTTTTTGACAGATTTTAGTTTTTTTTTTTTGCACACTTCACACAAGCGCAGATATAACTTAATAACATCTTGAGTTATATTCTTGTACTTTTTCTTACATTCACTTTCCATACGATGTTTACCACCATGTCCAATATCTAAATGTGCATCATGCAAAATGTCAAACATTTCGTCGTTTGTAACGTAATATTTTATGCTAGATTCACCTGATGATATACGAGCAATAAGCTTTTCAATGCCTCTAACAGAACATATGTCAAACCTCTTCAAACGTCGATATTGTAGAGTGGTCTTGGTTTTAGCATTTTTGCCAACTTGACTGATTCTAACATTTCTTGGTATTGTCCATTATTGAAATAAAAACTGTTTGAACTTTTCGAAGACACCAACTCATAGAAAACTTCATGAAAACGCTGTCTTAAAAGCGCGCGTTCGCTCTCGTCGGTTACCATTTTCTAACAGCATGTGGTGTGGTGAAAGATGACGCAATAATAAATCGTAGACCCAAGTTTAACCAATCGAAAACGGATAGAACGCGGTTTACCCGGGTAAAGCTTGAAACATGTACAATTTGAAATATATTTCGGACTGTACCCATGTTTCCTGGGTATTACGGACTTTACCCGGGTAAACCTAGGTTTAATCGTTTATCTAACTTTACCCGTAACATATATATATATATATATATATATATATATATATATATATATATATATATATATGTCGCAGAGCGTAAGAAATATGAAAAGTCAAGTGCCGACTATCAGCTATTAGGTCATTGTTTATTGTTTTGCTTAGTCGGCATTTGGGTGAAATCGGGAGGTGGGAAGAAGGACTCCTACGGTGGTCCGGACGGGCAGATAGAGCCCAGCGTTTATTCCGAAATTACCTACGTTTCTTATTTAATTACAATTTTGACCAATTAATTAATAATAACCCGAGTAAAGTGTAATCGTTGCAAGGTTATTGAATATTCCTTTATTTAACAAAAATTATAAAAAAAATTAAATACAATTTATCATTATATATTAAATTGTGAAAATTGTGATGCTGTGTACATAGGCCAATCAGGAAGAAATTTCAATATAAGGGTGAATGAACATAAAAAATCATAAAAAAATAAAAAAACAGACTCAACATTTGCAAATCATTTATTAGAAGAAAATCATACAAGTAATTTTAATCCAAAAATTTTACATTTAGAAACCAAAGGACCAAGATTAGATTTTCTAGAAGCCGTCGAAATTGAAAAAGCCATAAAAAATAAGGAAAATATAATAAATGAACAGACAAACTTTAATCATTCACCCTTAATGAAGTTTCTAGAAATATTATAAAATTTATGTTAAATAATTTATTTCAAATTTTTTATGTTACTACGTTACTACAAAATATCTATACATAAAATCAAGTTTGTAAACACCGTAAAAACATTTACTGACATATATTTATATTTGTCATTATATATATTTATATATATACATATTTATACAATTTTTAAGTTTATATACATTGGATCTGAAGATGCTATTGTAGTAGCGAAACTAGTCATCAATAAATAAATATTGTGAAACTAAAAACCAAGTATTTCAATATATAATAATGAATAATAAGTTTCACCATGTAAGAGCTGAAATAATTAAAGAAATTAAATACAATTTACTATTTGGCTTATAAAAATAGTTTTGATAAAATAATAATTGATAATATTTTTAAAAAGCAAAAAAAGAAATTAATATCAAAACAATTATATTGCATTCAAAATCAAATAAATAAAAACTACAGAAAAATATTATGTTTTGGTAATGTAAAAAATAATTTTTTTTTTTTTTTTTTTTGTTTGGTTTCGACCTCGTACTATTGCACATTGGTCCGGAGCTGTGTTTCTTTAGATTTTCTGTTTTTCTTGTTTTTGGTTATACTTCGATACCTGTCTTATTAATAAATTTTGCAATTATTAGATATATATTACAATTATTAAGAGCTAGTAAATTGTCGGCACAAGTGGGGAGCGAAATATGTTCTTTTAGTAGGTCATCTATTAATGTTTGTCTATATTGTTCGTATTTGCTACATTGAAAGATGTAATGATTTAAGTCCGCAATGTCTGCGTTTTGACATTCACATTTATTTGAATTTATAATTCGCAATTTGTATAGATGAGAGGGTAGTTTATTGTGGTTAAAGCGCAGTCTGCATATCATAGTTATTACTTTCCTCGGTACATTCATTTTCCGAAACCAGGGTGTTTTTTGAATTGTGGGCTGTACTGCATTATAATATTGTCCTTTTCTTTCCGATATTTCGGTATATTCATTTTGCCAAGTAGAATTGTATTGTTTTTTACACAATGAAACGTATTCAGTTGAAGAGATTGGAAGATTTATATATGTTCCTTCCGCTATTGCTGATTTCGCCAGTCGATCCGCTTCTTCATTCCCTTTTATATGATGATGCCCTCTTATCCAGGCTATTTTTATATTTATATGTCTATGATTTTTACAATATTCTATCGTATCCAGAATATTGTAGATTATGTTATTGTTGTGATGGAAACCTGGATGATGTAGTTTTTTAAGTGCACTTTGGCTGTCAGACAGAATTAGACAGTCTTTTTTATGTATATTATTCCGATTTTCCCTTATGTAATATACAGCTTGTTGAATGGCAAAAAGTTCAGCATGAAATATTGATGTATACCATGGTAACTTGTACATTTCTGAACGTTTATTTACTGGGTCGTACAAAGCAGCCCCCGTTCCATTATTAGATTTGGATGCATCTGTATAAATTTCATGATGGTTGGAAAAATGAGTATTTTTGTTTTCTGTAAATACGATGTTGGATATCTCTTTGTATTCGGTGCCGTTTTCCATTAATTGTGGATCGTAGTATATGTTATTGTTGTATAAGGAAAGGTAAAATTTATTTCCGTAGCATGATAACGTACGTTGTTCTGTGATGGGGTACATTTTATGTGTGAAGTTTATGTATGCATTTATAATTGGGGGTATATTCTTATGAGACCAGTAGGCATTTGTCAGGTATTCCGTTGATAAAACTGTTAGTTTCTCATTAATGGGGTGATTTATTATTGTTTTTTTTGTTATAAAGAATTTTTCTGCTAACTGCATTCTGCGAATATGTAGCGGTTGTGTACAACATTCTGCTTGTAGACTATGGTTGGGAGTTGATTTGAATGCTCCTATACATACTCGCAGTGCTTTATATTGAATTTTATCCAATTTGTGCAGTAGTGGATTTGACGCTGATCCATATACTATACTGCCGTAGTCTAATATAGATCTAATATATGACTTGTAAAATAGTAGCGATATAACGGGATCTGCTCCCCATTTTAATCCATTGATGATTCTGAGGATGTTTATTGCTTTCTCACATTTACATATTATGTATTTGATTTCTGCTTTCCATGATAGTTTAGTATCGAGATATATACCCAAAAATTTTACTACGGATGTGATTTGTATATTATAATTGCCTAGATTAATTGTATCTGGTGTATTGTTAAGTCTGTGCCGAGTAAAAATGCAAACTTGTGTTTTATTTTGTGACAGTTCCATTCCGTTATTGAAAAGCCATTTTTCTAAAATGAAAAATGCTTTATCTAATTCATCTCTGCATTCCCACAGATATTTGGATGTTGCATATATGCAGAAGTCATCAGCGTACGTCATAATTTTGGTAGATTGAGGAAGTAAATTAAATATATCTAGGCAGTATATATTGAAAAGGAGAGGACTGAGTACATCTCCTTGTGGTAGGCCTTGTGACGTATATCTTGGTCCTATTGTGCTATTTTGACTCTTTATATAGAGGGCTCTATTTGACATAAGTGACATGACAGTGTTTATTATTGTGTCGGGTATGTTAATTTCTTTAAGTTTGTTTTTTAATATATGTAGGTTTACATTATCATATGCGCTTTTAATGTCAATAAATGCTGCTATAAGATAGCTATTTTCTGAAAAACTGTTTTGTATATCATTTGTAAGTGTACATATGTTATCTATACAACTTCGGCCTTTGCGGAATCCGTTCATTGTAGCAGGGTATATATTATGTGCTTCTAACCACCATTCAATACGGTTCTTTAGTATTCTTTCATACGTTTTTTGTACACATGATGTTAGTGTAATAGGACGATAGGAATCTGGAGAGGCAGCGTCCTTATTGGGTTTTAATAATGGGATTATAAGATGCTCCTGCCAAGATGGGATTATGGTATTGGAGTACCAAATGTTATTAAATATTCTAGTAAGAATATTTTTAGCAATGGAAGGCATTTTGAATAGCATAATATAGTGAATGTTATCCATGCCAGGTGAAGTATTTTTTGTGTGTTTTAGTGCATTTTTTAATTCATTAAATGTTATGGGCATTTCTAGTGGGTGATTACCGACTCTATTGTTTTCAGTTTTGGGTAACTCTGTATAATCTGGGGTAAGTTTACATAAAAATTCATACATTAGATCTTCGGAGGGAGATGCACCCGTTCTTGGGTTTTTATAGTTGTTGAAAAATTTTACTTTTCTCCATACTTCACTGATTGGGGTGTTTTTATTTAAAGAATCACAAAAAGAGGACCAATTCTCTTTACGTTTTTTTTTATATAGTTTTTTTGCATTTGCAGAAGTTCTCTGACAATTAATGTAATTTTCTTCTGTGCTTTGTTGTTTGTAGATTTTATAGGCATTTTTACGTTTTACCTCAGCATGTCTACAATCTTCGTCCCACCAAGGCTTGTTTTTAAAAGGGTTAGGTGTGTTGTTGGTAATCGGTATCGATTTTTCTGCAGCTTGATTTATCATATGTATAAAATTATTATAGTCTTCGATTGGATCATTTCGAAATCTGAAATTTTCTGACAAATATTCCAAAGTATTGGAGAACGAGTCCCAATTGGCACTGTTAATATTCCATTTTCTTGGCGTGTCCTTGGTCATTGACCCAGGTAAATTTGTATGGACATGCAGAGATATGGATGTTATAATCGGATAGTGATTAGATCCATGCGTATCATTTATTACTTGCCAGTTAGATTTTATTGCAATATTCGGGGAGCATATAGTTATGTCTACCGCGCTGTTACGTTGGTGGGGTAATCTTTGAATTGTTTCCGTTCCGTCATTTAATATTATATAGTTTGCATCATCTATACTGTCTAGTAGAGATATTCCTTCGTTGTCAATAATACAGCAACCCCATGCGCTATGATGACAATTAAAATCGCCAGCAATTATTACTGGGTTTTGTATTTGGTCGAAGATGGATGACCAGAATTGTTGATTAAGTCGATGTCTGGGAGAGCAGTATACAGATAAAAGGTGTACAGATTCATTTTTTAGATGAATTTTTATTGCAGTTATTTGGACTTTATTGTGATACGGATAATTAATGTTTAAAACAGAATAACATAAACTCTTTTTGACAAGGATTGCAGTGCCTCCATATCCATCATTTCTATCAGTGTGGATTATATTATATCCCGAGATATGGGGATACTGATTGTTTGTTGGTTGCAAAAAGGTTTCTGCGAGCATTGCTATGTGAATTTTACGTTGTTGTAGTAATCGTTCCAAGGAGTTGCGATTAGATTTTAGGGATCTAATGTTCCATTGTAAGATGTTAATATTATCCATTAATTGTTGTATAGTGTAGCCCCTCCGATAGCATGTTTTTTATTAACCCATGTAAATTATCTATTTGAGAACAGGAACTATTTGATTTATCGACAATTGTTATTTTTGTTATTGTTGTATTATATTAAGCATTATATTTGTTAATGATTCAATGTTAATATCGTTTGAATTAGTGTTATGGTATCTTGGAGGGAAAGGGTTTTGTTGAATTGGTTTAGGGTTTAAGATATGTGTATCATATAGTAAATTAGTTGTGTTAGGAAGAGTGTGATGAGTGATTATGTTAGAAGGAATTTGATTATTTCTATTTGGATTGTGTAATCTGGGTGCCTGGTTATGCTGTGTGCTTGTACTCGCAATATAATTCACATAACTTTTTGATGTATTGTTAATGGAATTTATGTTGTTATTGTCTAATTCTGGATTTTTTTGAGTATTTTTATTATTTATAACGACTTGTGCGTATGATTTTGCGTAGAATTTCTTTGCTTCGATAAAAGACATATTATTATATGCCATGATTTCTTTTATTTTCTTCTGTTCTGCGTACATGCGACATTTTTGATAGTCAGTTGCTAGATGGTTTCCGTCACAGTTTATACATTGTGGGGAGCATTGTACTGTACACTCTCGAGAATTATGATCTCCTTTACATTTATTGCATCTTGCCGAGAATTTGCAGTTTTTTATTGAATGTCCGTATTTTAAGCAATTGAAACATTGTGTGACTCTATATATATATGGAGAAATTTCACATCGACATCTATTAATATACACATATTTTGGTAGTGTTTGTGTTTTGAAATGTATAATTACCGTTTTGGTTGGTATATATTCATTTGTATCTTGGTTTGATTTACGGGTTATTCGTTTTACTAACACTATTGGTATCTCAGATTCAATGTCTTGTAGTAATTCTGTATCTGACATTTTTGTATCGATGTTCTTTATGACACCTTGTCGGATAGTCATGTGTGTAGGAATGTACAGAACAATTTTATCTTTCTTGAATGGGTTTACTTTGACGAGGTCGTTTGCTAGTGATGCACTTTTGAGTTCTATTTTAATTATATGCTTTGACATTTTTGTTATGTTAATAATGTCTGACTTATTACCTGAATACGATTGAATTAACTTTTTTCCTAGGGCTATGGGGTGAAGATTACCAAGATTTTTGTCTTCCGATTCCGCATATACGTAATAGGGTCCTGAGTCTTTAACAGAATATTTGTTTTTAGTTTTATCGATTAAGTTGTGTTGATTAACACTATCTGAAGACTTAGCGGGGGTCTCTGATATATTTGTATTGTCCGGTTTGGTATTATCTATATTGTTGCTTGAGATAGTCTGTGTAATATCCATATTTTCTGGGGTTAGTTCTGGATGTTCTTCTTCGTTAATTTCTACAAATCTGTGTTGTTTTTCTGCTCTTGACGGTGGTAAAGCATCTGGGTTTGGTCGTTTGAGAATATTTTGTATTATTAATGGTACTTCAGTAGTACTACCGTCATTATTAATGATTTTATAGGATTCTGATATTATGGTACCTATATTTGTACCTCCAGGATCAGGTCCATCTGGGGTTCCCAAGGGAACCCCCCTGCCGTTGGGCATGATAGAGGCGTTGAGTTTATCAGAAGTTTATATTTGTTATCACCTTACAAACTAAATATTTAAAGTTTATACTACTATCACTACCACTACACCTACACACTGTTACGCGATCGATGTTCACACTATGATGGTTAGAACACGAATGTCATTTAATATTTAGAAATAACTAATTTGAATTCAACTAAATAATATATTTACCTCTTACTGCATTATAATTATCACTATGAAAATTGTTTATTAAATATTAATATATTTTATTTTATTTCACTCTCAATATAGATATGCTCTACGAGACGACTGACAAAGTGATCAAAAGAAAAATGATGTAGTTTTTTCCTACAATTGCACTACGTTAGGCAAAATCGGAAATACTATTGACATTGACAGCTAGCATTTTGAGTGATAGAAAAATGTACTTTACATTCATTATTGCTCTGATGGTAATGTTAAGAAATAAAGGGATGTGGATAAGGGAAAGAACGATTTTAATAAAAAATTGTAAATGTACTTTTTCAAATGTCACTGTCAACAACAGGAAATAATTTTTTATATCAGTGTTACCATTTTCAAGTAAGATTTTGTTATTGCCAACTGCAGAAGTTTTTTTTTTTTGTTTTGATAACTCTATAAACTGAGCGTGTTTATACCTGAGGTTATGTGCTGGCCACAACAGATTATATCATTTAGAATGGATCTTACTTCTCAGTATTCAATATACAAGGTCATTGGATGTCGTTTTTAAATACTATATTTTTATAAATAAATTTATTTTAACGATGATTTTAATAATTTTTAAAAATTAAATAATTTAACAAATAAAGAAAGAGCGTCAATTTTTAAACTATAAAGGTTAAAGTATTTGTAATTACCTACATTTAAAAAAAAAATCATCAAAATCGGAGTTGTTTGAACCGGTTCCGAGATAATTTGTTAGCGCTCCTCCACTAATAATCAAATGATCATAATTTATAATCAATTTGACGAAGTAGATTTTCGCATGCGATTCTGATTATCAAAACAATGCGTTTATTAAGAAATTCTAAATCTGATTCAGCTTCATTTGGAGCCAATAAATGAAAGAAATATGCAAGTTCTTTTATGAAGGATATTTTTTTATGCAAAAATATTCCATTCTTTAATTTCTTCTTGTGACAATACAGCGTCAGTTTCCTTATTTTCTATAATATACAAATATTCTTTCACTATAATTTTTAAACATTTTTTTTATTTTCATGAAGGAATTTTTTGCTTCTTTCCCTCTTCTTATTTATATTTTCACTCATTTTCATTTGATTTCAATGACACAAATCAAAAAATTATTTTTGTTGACAGCAAATATGTGTTTTGTCAGGGAGATGAACTTGTTAGCTGTATAGTCATGTCATATATAATATCATAAGTGGTAAATTTTTGCCGGAAAAAAATTCAGATTGTTACGAGAGCCGGTTGCCTAGCAATTTATTGAGTGACATTGACAAAAAAATCACGAGCTATCAAGCGAGTGATTTTTGATCAATGTCACGAGATAAATTAGCAAAAGGCTCGAGTAACAATCTGAAAATTTTGCCAGGATAAAATTTAATCACGAATGGTATTCGGATGACTATTTCAAAAATAAAAATAAGCGGACAGGACTTTGACAGGTATATAAACAATATTTCCTAGGCACTCTTAAAACGCTTAAAACATCAAAAAAATTTCACTTATCAAAACTTGGTAACTAGGTAGAATCCTGAATTTGGATTGGTTTATAAATGTATGAGTGAAATAGTCAATGCAAAATAATGGAAAGAAAAATAATATTCCGTGAATAACTATCTATTCAACGATTTTGTGTGTGTGTGTGTGTGTGTGCGTGTGCCTGTGTGTGTAAGTATATATGTATGTGTGAGTGTGTATGTGTATGTTTATGTGTGTATGTGCGTGTCTGTGCAAGACTTAAAAAATATTTAACTGCAGTTTCCCCAATCTGAGATTCCTGGGAAGAGCTGATTAGATTTTGGTAACAATAAGGTCATGCACGACTTTTTTTATAACTTTAATCGATAAAGTAGTGAAAAATAATAAACCCGTATGTTTTATTTTTCCTCAAATCGATTTTTAATCATGAAAAAATTATAATTGAAAATGACATTTTTTAAAATGGGGCTGCTAGACCCCCGCTTCGTCCCTTGTCCAAAGACGTCACAGAGTGAGAGGAACGACCATTTTGATTTTCACACTGTTTTTAAACGTCAAAGTGACATTTAAAGGATTTATGAAAGTAAACATGTCGATGAAACATTGTTTCGTGCCGAAATAAAGAATAAAATAATATTCTGCAATATATTCAATGTCTCACATGCGTTTATAACCTTCTAGCGTTCTCAAACAAATCAAAAGTGAAAGAAACATTTAATGTAACCGTAACGTGTAGATAAGTTCACGCCAAATGAAAATTATATTTCTAAAAGTAAACAGAACGATGTTATATTAATATATTATAGCATATTTAGATATGTAATCCTTAATTTATAGTTTATATATATATTTTTCTTTTAGAAATTATGTGTCTATATAAAATGTCTGTTTGAAATTAGTCTGAACCACGAAGTATTATATAGAACTTAGTTCGGAACGCTGTGACGACACAACATGGGTGGTTTTTGCAACTTTTTAAAAATATCATACTTTAAAACGATTTTATACAACAAAAAATGTAAATAAAAAATTATTTAATCATACTGAACGATAAATTAGACTATCCTTCTTCGATTTAAACAGAAAAAAGGTGAAATTATTATTTTTTGCATGATAAATAAAATTTTTTGAAAATTTTTCTTATTATAAATATTGAAGAACATAAAATTCTCAATCTAATACACTTACAATTTTTATTATATCTTGTATAGATTTAAAGATAAAGGCACTGTAATATATAGAATAATTTAATGTTATACATCGCAGAGGCTAAGGCACTAAGGCAACCTGTTGACAAATTCAAATGTTTCTAACATAGTTTGTAAATGACAGATGTCAGTGTCAAAAATCAACAGTTTTAGTGCCATTCTGAAAGCTTTTTCTGGGAAGTACATTTAATATTTCTTATTGTTTTATTAATTAAATGTTTAAAATTGCAGGTAAAATGCATAAATCCATCAGAAATACCTCCTATCTTGTTAATGAATTAGAAGAATCTCTGACATTTAGGAACTTCCTCATACAATGAAAAATAGATATATTTAGAAATGTATGTGTGCAGAAGACATGTTAAATACTATAAAAAACAATATTTGGGGAACGTTTTGTATTTTTTTTTTTTTTTTTTGTTATAAAACGACGGTTCGATAGGGAAGTGCAATACAATACTTATATAACATAAAATGGAAATGGCCAAAGGTATTGTGCTGGCCACAACAGATTTTTTTACTCTGCTGATATAGCTATTTGTGTATTAAGAGCGCAAAATGGGATAGTGTCGATTGAGAGGTTGTTCTTACTAAAATAATTAGCACAGTTTAAGCTTTAATATTAGCGTTTGAATCGGTGAAATGGTAATTCTACACTCCAAGAAATTCTGTTTAAAATAAACAATAAAATTGGTTTATATAGGTCCACACTAAGTTGTGTAAATTTAACCACTTACAAATTTGGTATGAAAGTACACGTTGAAGTGGTTCAGAATTGAATACGAATATTTCGTAACATAGCATCAACTAATGTATTTTTTTCACTACTAGCCTAGGAACCCACTATTATTTACCTTTATTTGACATGAGAAATTGTTTTTCACTACCGCTTGCTTGTAACCATGGTAACCTAGGTCAATAATAATTTATTATTAACACGTTGGCTGCCATGTGCTGCCAACGTGGCTACACACTTGTAAAATGCATAATAGCCGTGTGATGCCCTGTGGCATCTCATGCCATTTTGTACATTTCAGCCCCGTGTAGCGGACTGGCAGCACAGATCAATGTAAACCTTATACGATATCAAAGTCTACGACTGTAGGACTAGTTCTGTGCAATCGGCTGCAGGTTTTGAGATGCCAACGTAGTATCACACGGCTCTAAAGTTTAGAATTAAAATTGGAAAATTTACAAATATTTATTATAACACAAAAGTTTTATTTTACGGCAAAAATAGTACAAATTAGATTTATCTGATTCATCAGAACTCGACTCCGAATCGCTACTAGGCTATACTCATCAGAAGATTCGCTAAATAATGAACAATTATCCTCATTATCCGATAAAGCTGCCTATAATATGAAATTCAAATAATAAATATGAAACAAATAACTAAAAATTAGGTAATGCCTGCAAGAGCTCTTGTAAATATTTCTGTTCTTTTTTATAACTCATGTTTCCAACGTGCAGCAGAGCAAAGCGAAAAACAGTCGAATTGACAGATACGTGCGCGCGCTGCCATATACTGCGCAGACAATCACAATCCAGTTGAAACCAGCAAGCAACTGTGATCAACATTGGCATCACGCGGCTATTAGCGAAAAAAAAGTTGTTGAGGCCGCGTGATGCATTGTGGCATCTCACTTCAAAATACACTTTGGGAGTAATTGTTTAGAAATTTTTTATGTTCGTATGTTGAAAGACATTATTTTTCAGCAGAATTAAAAAAAAATCGAGTGGCCGGGGGGATCAGAAAATACCCTCTCCATTGTGGCAGTCAACGTGTTAACCTAGGTCTATAATGCAAACTGTCACTTTTCAATCAAACTCATGCCGCCAAATCCAAATATTATTTAACTCATTAAACTCATGAAAGGTGTTAAGTATATAATTTAAATTTGCCACTTAATTTTAAATTGACCTACGCTGCCGCCTCGCCTGGCCACTGTGCTGTTTTGGTGAAGATGTAGAAATGAATAATTTTTTTTTGTATTTGTAAGTAAATACTTTTCAATAGATTTATTTAAAAATAATAATAAACTAATAAGGCTGCTGACTGTAACAGAACAAAGTGTTTTTATTAAATGATTAAATCAAATACAAATCAAGGCCCATAAGTGATGTTATCAAACCAGCGAAATGAGCAAAACGTCAGATAAAACAAATGCAGCCTACTTTGTTTTTGTGAATATTAATAAATTAGTAACGTAATTATTCATGTCAAAATGATTGGGTGCGATTCAGTGGGTTATATTAAAGTCTGTGCTACCTAACACTTGTATTAACTAAAACACTGTAGTAGCTTAAAACACATTTTAAAACAAAGGTGATTCAGTGGTCTGTATTAAGCTGTTTTAGTTAAAACACAAAATTACACTTGACAACACTGTAATAACTGTCAATGTGCGAAATTGGCGGCATTTGAAACGTCAATATTTTGTATTTGTGTTGTTTTAGGTTATGTTACACTACTTTATGACCTATATTTTAAATTTTAACATATTAAAATGTCAGGAAAAAGAATTACAGAACCGATTGGTTTAATGAAGAAAATATTATTTTAATAAGAGGCAATTACTAAACGGAACGGTATTATTGAAAATAAGGGACATGACATTAAAATAATGAAAAATAAAAAAGCTGCATCATTTTGAAGTGCTAAATTGGAATGTCCAAAGAAATAAAAGTGATGTTTGTGCTGATTAATATTTTTTATTATTGTAATCAAGTTTCCATTATTGCAAATAAGCATTTCTTTGTTGTAATCAGAATTTCTTTAAGGATTTTTTTGTTTGTAATAAAAAAAAAACAAAATCAAATCAATATTATTTTAATTCAATATAGCGGGGCCCCTAAAATGTGAGGGGCCCATAGGCAATTACCTATTCTACCTAATGGGTAATCCGGCACTCATTGAAATGCAATTCAAAGAGTGAAATTGCGCATTATTTAAAAGAAAAACTAAAACTGGAGGAGGTACATCACCGCCAAACCCAGATATGTCAATTCGAATCAAATTTATTACATGCTGAAATACATTTTTTGATAATCGGTATCACTTTCGGAGAGAGTATTGTCATAGTTTTTCGTCTTCTGTATATCCTTCTTCGTCTTCTACAGTCAACAACACGCCAAACATGCTCAACTCTTTCAACAGCTACTTAAACAAACTCAGAAAATAAACAACATATAAATAATTGTTGTAACTTGCCTGAATTTATTCATATTAACCTCAATTTTTTTAATTATTATTTTCTCTTTTATTATATCATTTTAAGTTTAATATTTGCTTTAGTATACTTTATGAAGAGTCGAATATATAATTTTAAGAAGTGTTTTAATTTCCTAGGCAACTAATACACATGTTTTAAAATAAACACTCTAAAACAGTCTAATACAAGCCACTGAATCAGGTTTTTTAATACAACTCTTAATACTGATCTTAAAACAGCCTAATACAACCCACTGAATCGCACCCTATGATATTATCAATAAAAAAAATTCAAATAGGATTTATGTGCTAGTAGTGAAAAAAAATAGTATATAAACCACGGTTGAGAAGAGCATTATTGACCAGGCGCCTTATATCCCTCGGGCTTCGCCCTCGGGTTATAATATTACCGCTGGTCAATAATGATTATGTTCTCAACCTTGGCGTATAATATACTATTAACTATACAATGATATTACGAGATACATACATATATGTATGTATAAATGTGTGTATTATAAATAAATAAAATATATAAAAAAATATGTTCAAAGATCTTATTTATAGAACGCATTTTACATAGATTAAATGAGGATATAATACTTACCAGGTAATGGGAAATCTTCATACCTGATGCCTTCGTTTAAGAAAACACATTTAGACAAATGTTTGTATTTCACTTTAAGTGTTAGTTTGTACATTATCATTTAATACACAAAATACAGAAATATGCATCCGAAACCGAACACTCAAATCTCACAACAAACTAACTACCGTGCGATTTTTAACTTGTTTCATGAGGAACACGACAGAACTGATCAAAGCGTAAAATGAATTCCCTTTAAGTTATTACGATAAATAATAACACTACAATTTTAATACATATTATTAATTAAAATGGGGTCCCGTGGCCGCGTGCCTGAGTGTCTGGTCACGAACCTGGGGGAACCGGGTTCGATCCCGATAGACGCCAAATATTTACAATTTTAAATGGCGCAAAAGTGACCCCTGTGGTGCACTCTCCACACCAGCTATGAGTGCCCGTGAGGTGAAGCCTGGTAAACGCCCACACGGTAAAATATATCGTCATCATTACCGACGTCTACATGTGTTGTAGATACTGGCACACCCAGAAATGGGTAATATGCCGTGATGATATATTTATTTATTTATTAATTACAATTGGCACATTTTAGAAAATTAAGTGTTCATTTTCACACTAATATATTTCACCATATACCAAATTGGTTTAATATGGCTAAAATTTCTTAGAGTGTACTCCCGTTCAAAATGGGTTAGTTTAAAAAAATATATTTAATTTTTTTTAAATTACAAACATGTCTCTAACGACGGACACTATTTTAAAAAAAAAAGATTATTTATTGTAAATGTTACAAAAAATATATTTAAATTTACCAGAAAAATAAAAATATAACCCACCAGTCAATTACTAAATGCAAATCTACAAAGTGATTTGAAAATGGTTTGGGCGCATATGCATTTGGCTTCTCACTCCAAATATTTCGTTTGAGCATTACTCTATATTTTTTCTTTTTTTACTTCGTACCACTACGCACTAAAACTACACAGTAGAGGATCCCAGTCATATCGAATTTTTATTTATTTACATAATTATTTCTTCCCATATAACTGTGTTATTTATGCAAATTTCTTTTCTGTTTTATCACTTTTTTATAAATACTAAAATATATTACACACTTTCAAAACGCGCAGATTTTTTCGGGCTTGATGACGCTACCGAACCCGGCCCTCTTTTATTGGGCGACACTGTAAGTAGGTGTTCCCATCATCAAACCAGTAATTGCCAGACTGTTCCACAGAAATATTTAATTATGGTGGTTAGGCGGCTACACGCTTTTATTTTCACAAATACTTAAATACTAATAAACTATAACTACAATATGTTAAAATTAAGACAAGTAAAAGAAAAAAAAAATAAAAACAAAATGATATTTTCAAATTTAACAGCCGCACAATATTGAAAAATGGTTTAGAGCCTCTGATAACAACAGCTAAGACAGCAGCTGTTGAGAGAGCAAGCACGATATAATGCAATTGTGCTCCACTACTGGGTTCGCTTGCATCGTAAGGCGGGAAACGCTGGATACCATATATTTGCCATTCTTTTTCTTCCATTAAAAGCCGAATTTTTAAAAATGAAAAATAAGGGAATTTCTGAATATAAATCGTGGAATCCCCCATGAAGGCGTAGGATTTTTGAAAATGTTCCCAAAATAAACTATAAAATTTGTCAAAGACTTATGAGGCAAGACAATTTTTTGACATGAGCGAAACGTCAACCAATCTTTCAAATTATACGAGGAACATCGCTAGAATTATTGCGATTAAGACTCATGGTTTATATTTTTTAGAATTTTATTAAATATGTTAAATTACCAAGTATGGCCCTGGTGAATTTTTATAATTTAATTTATGTAAAATTATAGTATTACATATTTATTATCAGTATTATTGCCTATAGACTGCATCGCGATCAAAAGTAACATATACTTTAGCCATTATCAGCAAGCTGCCGTTTCGAAATAATTGTGTCCTTGCCATAGCTTTGTGGAATGGAAGCTGCGCCAATAAATTCTCTTTTGGACTGTAATTATATATTACATATACACCCTACAATCAAAATTATTAGTTATTTATTTATAACATGGTTTTTACATTTTATTTTCATGTCACACTATAAATAATACTGGGAATTTTTTCTCCATTTTATATCTCATCTTCTATATTTTGTTATGAACTCTAATCAATAATATTAAAGAAGATAAAAATAATTCATTTTATATACAATCGGTAAATAATGTTAACTTTATTTTTATCAAAATCATAACTTAATGTGCTTCATTATTTATCGAGGGAAATAAAGTACTCCCTAGGGAAATAAAGTGATTCAAGACCGTTGTTAATTAATACTGATTAACAAATAAGGAATATTAATAATTATATTTATTTTGGAAAAAATATAATGATTTTCGTAAAATTTAATTTAAAATAAATAGTTTTCTTATTCGAAATGAGCTTCATTCATACCAATTTTGCATGCCCTCGATATATAATAGTTATTTATGTATTAAGAGCGTAAGGAGGCTTTTATGGCCTGCGGTGGGATTTTGAGCCCGAGGCGTAAGCCGAGGGATAAAAACACGTCAAAGGCAATAAAAGCAAGTTACGCTCGTGGTACTCGTACGTACAAAACTTTATGCACGGACGAAAATTTTCAAATTATGAGTGTTAGAAAAATTGTATCAAAAAGAATTTGTCCTCGTACATCCAGTATCTAGTGTTGCTATGAAAGCGGAAAATAACAGTTTATTATTTGTTTATTAGTTGCCATTTGAGTTTTATTTTGTGTATCTCCGTGGTTATATAAATATCATAAAATTAATTTTCATTTTTCATTAAAGAATATAAAAATTTTCGATTTGTAATAAAAACTTTTCATGTTGCGCCTGTTTAAATTGCGGCTATAATGAGGCCCGCGGGCTATAAAATGACGTTTATGTCAAAAAAAATTGTGTATAATTGTCAAATTATGATAAACTATTATTTTCAATCGTTTGCGTTAAGTGCACTTTTTTCTCGCTTTTATTGTTTAAAAGAATATATACTTTTTGAATCTATTTTAATGAAAAAAGTGCACTTTTTACCTTCAGTCATCTTTAGTTAGGGAAGGTATTGTCTTTAGTCAAAAAATTCGGTGGTGAGTTTTTAAAGAATATGATTTTCCTAGTTTTACGATGATGTCTGTATGTGTGTGTGTGTGTGTGTGTGTGTGTGTGTGTGTGTGTCCGTGTGTGATAAATTTTTCTCGGACAATAACGCCAAAACTACAATTCTAAAAATTATGATTCTTTCGTATTCCTCTTCTTCACATCTTTATGAAGAGCTGATTAGATTTTTGTTATAATTAGTCAGCCGGAAGTTCCATTATCTGAAGTTCTTAATAGTTTTTCTTGAAAAAAATGCAGTTAAAATCATTTTTTGACATTTTATGTGATTATCAATATGAAAGAACATCTTATTGTCTATAGGGTTAGTTTATACATTTTCCGTCATATTCAATAGATATAGAGTTATAGAATTATAAAGATATTTACTTTAAAAAATCAGTCAGCTTTGCTAATATAAAGGAAACAGCTGATATATTAAAAAATTCTAATTAACAAATGTCAGTGTCAAGTGCAACACCAAAGATGGAAAGTATAGGATCAGAAAATGGTATAAGTGATAGAGTGTCCTCGCAAGTGACTTGCAATTGCAGCCTCGTCTCAAGATTGGATCTATCAATGCCGGGAGTACGAGGAAGGCCAAAGAGAAGATGGAAGTACTGTATAGCAGAAGATTTGAGAGAGGAAGAACTGTGTGAAGAAAATGCGTTGGACAGGAATGAGTAAAAACGACCCTAATAAAATTGGGCAAAGCTGAAGAAGGAGGAAGTGTCAAGTGCAATTTACATAGTGTATGCTGTTGTTATAATTTTATTGAATTTATAGAATCTTTTCAAAGGACCTTTCGGTATAAAATTGTTAAAAAATAGTGTGTTCGTGTCATAATTTTATAGGATATATAAAATGTTTTTCAAGGAACTTTTGGTATGAATTTGTACAAAATACATAGAATTAACGTAAGGTACTGTCCTAGCCACTTCGGATTTTTAAAATTTTGAATGGACATGAATATTGCCATTTTGTAAGTATCAATTTTATTTATAGTGCGACATGGCTATTAATAAATAACCTTTTTAATAGGACAACGAGGAGGAAGTAAATAGTTTGTATCTCTACCCCAAAACATATTAAAGTCAGCTCCAATAAAATCACACAATACTTTTCGATATCGTACGGCAAAAGGCCTATATTCATTACTAAGAAATTCATATCCTCGAATATCAATCTAAAATTAGAAAATCTGATATTACACTTATGTTAGTGACAAAATCCATAAACCTTAACTAAAAACGCTAAAATTAAGTACGTATTTCGGCAACTAAGTTGCCATCAACAGTTTTGGTCCTCTTGTATGGTTGACATACTGAGTAATCTAAATCTGCTCTGTTTTTCAGATTTGTTTTTGGACTTCTGGCATGCTTGACATGTTGACTTATCTAAAACTGATCTGATTAGAATTAGATTTTAGGGTTTTGTCGGAGCACAATATTGTCTTGAAGTTGACGCGCACTATATTTGTGCAAAACGCCAAATTTACTGTCAAAGAATAGCTTGTTACCTTATATTTTATGAAATATAACATTACATTTACATTTACTCTAAAGTATCAAATTAAATTGAAATATGTAATTCATTTTTGTTGTTCTAAAGTGTTGCCATACAAACTAATGGATATCACTAGTGTGCCATTCGGAGTTGTATTTATGTGAAGAAGACCTAAATACTAAGAATGTGTCTGATGGCGCATTTTGGCATTAAGTATTTAGCATTTAGGCCTTCTTCATATAAATACAACTCCGAATGGCACATTAGTGATATCCATTAGTTTGTATGGCAACACTTTAGAACAACAAAAATTAATTACATATTTCAATTTAATTTGATACTTAAGAGTAAATGTTAATGTTATATTTCATAAAATATAAGGTAACAAGCTATTCTTTGACAGTAAATTTGGCGTTTTGCACAAATTATAGCAACGAACATGATTTGTTTAATTAGTGCGCGTCAACTTCAAGACATAGTGTGCTTCTGCAAAACCCTAAAATCTAATTTCTAAAATCCTAAATAATCACTAGATTTAGGGCATATAAATTTAGGATTTAGATATTAGGGTGATAAAAGTGCAACATCGGACATAGCCTTAGACCACTAGACGTAAGTTTACTGATGATGGCAACTTGGTTGCCGAAATACTTATCTATTTTTAGCGTTTTTAAGGTTTAGCGATTTTTTAACTATTAACTATTTATTCTTAGACTCCAAGTAAGTTTTATTATACTCATATTTCAAAAAAAAAAAAAAAATGCTCATAAAAATGTCCAAACACTTACAACATCCTTGGTGCTATACACTATATCATTATATATGTATAACGTTATATTTGCCGCTCTTGTAGTTCTGTTGTAATGAAACAGACTATATTCTAAATTCACATCACCGGATTTGTTAACAAATGTTTCTACACGTTCTATATACATTTTAATTTGACCCTAAAATGAAGTTGTTAATGCAAGGGAAAATTAACAAGCGGGCTATTGGTGTTTAACATGGGAAATCAGTTTTTCCTTGCGCAAAACTTCCCATTTAAGACTAAAATGTTTCAATTAATTTTTTTGAAGAATTAAATTCTACACCTTAATCACTAATTAGATATTATTTCACTTATTTAACAAGCTGTGAAATCCAATTTGAAATTTAATAAATATTGCTCATTTGTAGTGATAGCCATGGAATTTAAACAAAATTACAAAGAAATGCATTTCGTTTGAACTGTCAGAAATTCGATTTTCAAATAAAAATTACAAATATGGGCTATTCAGCCAATCAAGCGGTTTACGTAATCGTTGCGGGTTTTTTGAAATTTTCTATATATTTTAAAATATATTTTATTAACGGTATTTTACTGGTCTTTTTATTATTATTATTATTATTATTATTATTATTATTATTATTATTATGTATTGGAAATCTTTAATAGAAATAATTATGTTTGGAAATATATTATTAAGTAAAATTTTGTTAATTTTTGCAAAATGACGTTTGATTATATTTTTTATTATTGGTAATTCTGAAAATGTATATTACTAAATATTATATGTCTACATTATACTTTTCAACCTGTATTGTTATTTCATTTTGTTTTTTATGTCGTTGTTCATTGACAAAATTCAAGAGCTTGTAGTTAATTTATTGACTTATTTTGAAAATAAAAAAAATCTGTTGTGACCAGCACAATACCTCTCGTCAATTTCATATTAGGCTATAAATATTGTATTTAATATTTCTGGTACATACAAAATATTTTAATTACATCTATTCTTTATTTCTCAATTCATTCTGTGAACAAGTTTCATCCTACTCTTCCAAATGTTCGAGAATCTTCCAATTCATTAACGAGATTGGCGGGATTTCTGAGAGGTATATGATGAAATATATGCAAGTGCGTGTTTAGTTGGCCTGTTACTGTACATACTTTGGCTTACAAATGAAACCCGTTTTTGTTTATACCAACTTTAGATGTTGACGGAGTCTTTTCCTTGTTATAAAAATATCATATTACAATTACTACTACATCTCGACTTGTCCAAGTACGAATTTTAGGTTTTCCGTATTCAAGAACTGTGTCAATTTAACCTGTGGCAGCTATATCTATAATTTTTAATACTTAATCTCACATAATGGAAGTAAACAAATATTTTAAATCACAAAATTGTAATTTATTTGTAACAATTTAAACATATTTTAGAACCCTGAGGATGGTTAAAATAAATAACCGAAAGCTTGGTTAATTGTAAAGAGTAACAATTATTTACTAGAGCCCAATATACTCCTAGACTGCATTCCCGCTATTTGTTTTCTTAATATATATTTATAACTCTCTATCTCTAAATCTATAGAAGATATAATAAAAATGTGCAATATACTAGATAGAGAATTTTATATTCTTTAATATTTCTAATAACAAATTTCCTAAAAATAATATTTAGAAGATTTTTTTAAGAAACTTCTACTTCCAGTTGTCCAGTTGTTCCTAAAACCTTTTCAGCTCTTCCCATGAATGTCAGATTGAGGAATTCATAGTGAAACTGTTAAACTAGTCTTATATCTTATAGTTTTTGAGTAATCGTCTCTCCAACATCCACACACACACACACACACACACACACACACACACACACACACACACACACACACACCACACACACATACATACACATATCCACACACACACACACACACACACACACACACACACACACACACACCACACACACACACATACATACACATATCCACACACACACACATACATACACATATCCACACACACACACACAGACACACCTAAAATCTGGATATTTGATTTTTAGCATGAATCCAATACCTCTTATAGCGAGAGGTAAAAGTAGAATGGAGGGCTCTTACTTACACTGAATTGTATTATTGAAGTAATATTTTGTTCTATTTGTTAGTAATAATTTGAAAATTAGCAAACGCTATACGGAATGTACAGAAACAGTGAGAAATTGTACGGTATTATGCAATATTCAGTATTTTTTTTTAAGGATCTCACATAATATTAGATAGTTTGTTGCATGTACTACGAGAATGAAATATAACGGCGGACGGAGTATCCTTCAAAAAATTTTAAATAAAATTGGATATTTGGATTTAATAAGACAACACGAAGATCATATCATGTAAACTTTTTAACACATGACGTCATTGTTTCTAGTGATATTGCATTTATGACGTAAACCGCTTGATTTATTTATTTTTATTTTGTAACCTGCAAAATCGAAATTCTGACAATTCAAACGATATGCATTTCTTTGTAATTTTGTTTAAATTCCATGGCTACCACTATAAATGAACAATTGGAGTTTACAACTTATTAAATATGTAAAATAAAATCTGATTAGTGATTTAAGTGTAGAATTTAATTCTCTACAACATGTATTTGAAACATTTTTGTCGAAAATTAAATAAAAAGTTTTGCGTAAGGAATAACTGATTTCCCATATTAAACGCCTATGGCCCGCTTTTTAATTAACACCCTGTATGTGATAGAAAAATAAACATACCGATGATGCAGAATGAAAACAGCTTAAAATTATAACCAAAAGTACCATTGTTGCTGCTGGATACAAATAAAATTGGTTCGCCTTAATATAGTTTTAAAATCAGATATAAAAATAATTTAATTATCGTTATCACTAAAAATATGTTTTAATACAATATAAAAAACTATATTATATTATTATGTTGATTCATAGATCATAGATACGTTACTATTATCATTAAAGAACAATTATACCTAAAAAATGTATGTACGATATATTGTTTACCGCGTATATCGTAATATATAATAGTGTTACAATACATGTTATTAAAATTTATTATTTATTTAATGTAGTAAAGTAGAATATTAATTATCCAAATCCCCGCTCCAGCCCATATTTGTATATCATTAAAAAATCATTATGATACAATGCTTAAAAAACGATATATGTATTATATAATACTTTATTTATTTGGTTTAAGATTGCAGTGGTAGGCGGAGCTTGAAAGACCGGTTTACGCACCAACATTTTAAGGGTAAATATGTACGAATCGGAATCAAGTGTTATTTCGATAAGATAATAGTTACAATTATCTAAACATCTTCAGACACACAATTTGAAAATGGAACTTTTCAGGATCACTTCGATCAAAGTTAATAAATTTCAAAGGCAGCTACGCTAACCAATGCACCACGCTGACATTTGAAAATCTTGTCATATTGCATAATAAAAAATTGAAACAATTATTTATCTCAATTTTTTTATAATATTATGTTTTACAAAAAACTGTTTTCCCATATTAAACGCTTATGTCAAGGTTTGCTTGGGATACCAGGTATATAACATATACCATAATTTAATGTGTATCGTTCAGATAGAGATTGTGTAGGTACTGGCAAGGCATGGGGCGGTGGCGTTCTATGTGCAGTCACTTCTACTTTGCAGTCATCAGTTGTATGTACATCTCGAGAAATGGGTTATAATACTTTTGATGCAGTGTGTGTAAAAGTACAACTCACTACTTCAAGTTATATCTATATTATCACGGTTTATTTACCGCCGCCTATAACATTAAAGCATTTAAATTCGTTTTACAATTATGATGAATCATTATCTTTCATTAATCATAATAATTTCATTATTATTGGGGATTTCAACATTGCTCAATTGCATGATCATTATGAATACGGTACCACTACACCAATGAGCATTAACTTTGTAGATTTTTGTAACTTTATAGCAGCACAACAATATAATCATGTTCCCAATTGTAATAATAGATATCTAGACGTAGTTCTATCAAATTTAAATTGTATAGTTATAAAAGATTCTGCACTATTTGTGCGAGAAGATAATTATCACCCAGCGTTAGCAATTGAATGTTTAAATTTAGAAACTGTACACAAAACGTTAAAACTGTCTGAAAATAAAAAGTTTGATTTCAGAAAAGCTGACTTTTTCTTAATGTACAAACTATTAGAAGATGTTGATTGGTCAATTCTGAGTTGCTATGATGACGTCAATTTAGCTTTTGATATTTTTTTTTTTACCATTCTTATTTCTATATTCAAAGAAACTGTTCCAATCAAAAAGCCATCTATCGCAAAATATCCACCATGGTTCACCCAAGAAATTATTTCTGAATTAAAATCTAAAGAAAGATACCGTAAACTTTATAAAAAAAACAGGTATTGAATCTTGTAAAAAAGATTATGAATATTTGCGAGCTAAGACTAAGCGTGACATTAAATCAGCATTATGCTAAATATATCTCACCCCATGACATTGAAAGATGCCACCGTGTTGGGAAAGTAAGGAAACCAGCAGAAATTATGAGTGCAAGTGAGGGTGTTGTGAGTGCCACAGTTCCCGTATCTCAGCCGCGACCCCGGCCTATAATAATAAAATTTTTGTCGTATAAAACACGTGCATTAGTTCTTAAATCGAGATCACATTTAAAAGGCACGAAAATTACGATTAAAGAGGACTTGACTAAAAAACGATTGGAACTCTTAAAACAGTATTCAGATAAATTTGGCTTCAAAAATGTATGGTCAATTGATGGTAATATTTATTATAAAGTAAATGGCAAAGTTGATAGGGCTAATTCATTAGATATGTTGGAATAATAATATAAATAACTTCTATCGATTCTATCAGAACTTTTGTCTCTTTAAATGGACTGATTTTGCATCTTGTAAATTTCACGAATACAAGTCTGTTTTTTGTTAAAATTATTAATTAACCTTACTTTGCTGGTATAACTTTAGGTTGTTGAAACTTACTTAGTTTTTGCAAGAACAAACACTTGTCTTTTGTATAGTTTGTCTACATTGATTCTTATATATTTTTATTTTTTTGTTATAGTACGTTTACATTACATACTTAAAAATGAATATTTTGTATCAGAATGTTAGAGGTTTGAATACTAAGCTAACAGAAGTCTATGCAAACTCTTTAGTTAATGATCATGATGTAATTGCTCTATCTGAAACATGGTTAACTAATTCTGTATATGATGGGGAGATCTTAGATGCGAACAATTATGTGATATATAGACATGATCGTGATTTTGGAATATCTAATAAAACTCGAGGCGGGGGTGTGATGTGTGCTGTGAGTACGAAATATAGATCATCATTAATTCATTTACCATCTCATACATCCATCTCAGCTGATATTGTTGGTATTCAGATTCAGCAAAGTTGTGGCAAAAGTTTAATTATTGTTGTATTTTATCTACCTCCACCAATTTCACTAAATGATCTTAATACATTCTTCGATATACTCGAATTCTGTCAAACCTTATTCAAGTCTGATTTTGTGGTTGTAGGTGATCTGAATTTGAGCAAACTCGTTGAATATTATAATAATGGGTTCACTAATAATGTTATTAACAGATTTTTAAATTTTTGTGACCTAATTAATGGTAATCAGTATAACAAGATTTTAAATTGTGATGGTCGTATTCTCGATGTCATAATATGTAACAATGAATGTGTTGTTTCTAATGAATCTAACCCTTTAGTTCCTGAAGATAAATATCACCTAGCCTTAAACATATGTTTATCTACAAATTATAATTATAATAGTTGTACATTAAATAAGAATAATTTCCTTAACTTCCAATTTGCAAATTTTAAACTTATGTACGAATTATTGAAGTGCACTGATTGGGAAGTATTACATCAATATAATGATGCTAATTTAGCATTTGATAATTTTTATGAAATACTGTTTAATATATTTGAAAAATGTGTTCCAATCACGTGTCGTAAGAAGAGGAAATATCCTCCTTGGTTTACTAAACAAATAATATTTGATTTAAAAATGAAAGACAATTACAGAAAACAGTATTTGCTATCAAATGATAAACATTATTACGATCTTTTTAAATCTTTACGAACTAAAGTGAAATGTAATATAAAAACAGCATATAAAAACTATATTGCCTCAATGGAAGGTAATATTGTCAATAACCCGAAAAAATTCTGGACATTTATTAATGATAAGAAAAATGTCACACGCATTCTTGGTGATATGTTTTGGGAAAACAAAAATTTCAACGACACTGGCAGTATTGTTGAAGGTTTTGCTGATTACTTTTCTACTGTTTTCCGTGATACAATTAATGTTGACTATTCAAATATATTCAGTGATTCATTGACGTCAAATTTTCTTTCCATTGCTCATATTTCCGAACATGATATATCTAATGCCATTAATAGCTTAAAATCGTCCTGTTCACCTGGACCTGACAATATTCCACCTTACATTCTTAAGGGCTGTCGTGATCTATTCGTCAAACCATTGTATATCCTGTTCAATTTATGTTTAAAAACAAATACTTTTCCTTCAGTTCTTAAATATTCGCGCATTTGTCCAGTATTTAAATCAGGTGATATACATGATATCACAAATTATCGGCCTATATCAATACTGTCAAGTGTTGCTAAATGTTTTGAAAAAGTGTTATACAAATACATTTATAATCATGTGAAGCAAATTATTACCCCAGAACAACATGGTTTCATGGAAGGAAAATCGACTACCACAAATCTTGTTAACTTCACACAATTTATTTCTAATAACCTTCACAGTAATAATCAAATTGACGTACTTTACACAGATTTTAGTAAAGCTTTTGATACAGTAGATCATAACATAATGCTTTACAAATTGCAGTACCTATACAACTTTTCACCTGGTTTAACAGAATTTTTAAGATCATATATCAGTGATCGTCAGCAATTTGTAGGTTACAATAATTATACTTCTCGTTACTTTACGCCTAGCTCTGGCATACCACAGGGCTCGAATCTGGGTCCCTTGCTTTTTATACTGTTTGTTAATGATATCACTTGCTGTTTGCATTCTGTGAGTGCACTATTATATGCAGATGATTTAAAGATATTTAAAGTTATTAATAATGATGATGATTCTCATGACATGCAGCTTGACATAAACAATCTGTTGGATTGGTCTTTTTCAAACTCTCTCCCATTCAAAATCTCTAAATGTAAGATTATGACATATTCTGTCAAAAAATTTGTATGTAACTACATGTATTTCATGGGTAATGATCTTTTAACACGAGTGTCAAGCATCAAAGACTTGGGTGTTATATATGACCCCAAATTAATTTTTGATCTGCATGTTAATTATACTGTTAATACAGCATATAAGAATCTAGGATTTATTATTCGTAATACTCAGAGTTTCATTAACATTAACACACTCAGATCTTTGTACTTTGCATTCGTACGTTCAAAACTGGAATATTGCTGTGTCGTATGGAATCCGATTTATGACAAATATAGCTCAGAGTTAGAATGGGTTCAAAGGAAATTTATCAGGTATTATACATATAAAACTACGGATGCATTTGATATATATACTTACTGTTATACTTTGTCACTTAAAACTTTTGACATACTATCGTTCGAGAATAGACGAACAATAATTTCTTGTGTACATTTGTATAAATTATTACACAATAAGATTGACGATAGTGCTACCCTAAATTGTATTTGTCTAAACGTTCCACGAATTACATCTCGAAACAAATCTGTAATTACATTTAATTTAAAAAATGTGAAAACAAATTATGAATCTAAGGCACCTTGTAGAAGAGTATGTACACTATTTAATGAAATTAACTCCACCTTGAACATTGATATATTTAACTGTAGTTTGCAGAGATTTAAGAATGTAATGTTTCAGTATCTCATTAATAAGTAAATGTTTGTATTGCACATATGTAATTTTTATATTTTATGTTACTTACGTTGCTTTGTTATATATTTGTAAAATTTTCTCACCCCTCAGTAATTGGGATCTTTGATCCTGTTGAGTGGGTTAACAATAAATAAAAAATAAATAAAAAATAAATAAATATGTCACAAATTGAAGAAAACGTAAGAGCTGATGCAACGTCAATGTATAATTATATAAAAAGTAAAAAGAAATCGAGTATGCCCAACATAATAGAATTAGATCAGACAAAGTTTTGTGATGGTTCGTCGATAGCTCAAGGATTTGCGGATTTCTTTTCAAGTGTTTACGCTGAACATGGTGATATAAATATCTGTCATAATAATTCAGATGCTTCAAATAAAGAAATTACTGAATTAAATTTTATTACGAGAGAAGATATATTAGATGCTATTAATAAGTTAAAATCCAAACCTAGTACTGGTCCAGATCAGTTTCCCTCTTATAAAGATATTTTTGTTGAACCATTGTTTATTTTATTTAATTTATCAATTAAAAAATGTACTTTTCCGCAATCTTTAAAAAATGCTCGAATTTGTCCGGTTTTTAAGTCTGGTGATCCAAATAAAATATCTAATTATAGACCTATAGCCTTATTATCAAATTTTTCCAAGTTCTTTGAAACGATTATACATAAATATATCTATATTAATACATCGAAATATATTTCTTCTGATCAACATGGCTTCCTTAAAGGTAGGTCTACTGTAACAAATCTGTTAAATTTTACGAACACTAATAACGCTCAGGTCGATGTAGCATTTGACAAAGTAAATCACAATACGCTCATTAATAAATTCTTTAATGAGTTCAACTTTTCTCTCCAGCTTTGTCAGCTTCTTGCCTCTTATCTGTCTGATCGATATCAGTATGTTGAAATTAACGGTTTTACATCAAATAATTTCTTGGCCAGCTCTGGAGTTCCTCAGGGGTCTAATTTAGGTCCTGCCTTGTTTCTGTTATTCATTAATAATATTACTAAATTTATTCATTCCTCAAATATTCTGATGTATGCTGACGATATCAAATTGTTTAAGGCAATTTAAACAATTATTGACTGCGTAGAACTTCAAAATGATATAAATATGTTATTAACTTGATCACAAACGAACAAGTTACCCTTCAATATAGATAAATGTAGAATAATGACATACTCTAGAAAAAAAAAACAGCTTATATTGTATCAATATCAGATGAATAATCAGTCATTACAAAGAGTCACTGAATGTAAGGACCTAGGTGTTAAGTTTGATACTAAATTAGAATTTGTTAAACATATTCAATCTACGGTTGCTTTATCATATCGGAATCTGAATTTTGTAATTCGAACATCAAAACAATTTAAAAATTTGATAACTATTATTATGATATATAATTGTTATGTACGTCCTAATCTAGAGTACTGTTGTCAGGTATGGTCTCCTTTTTATGCAAATTGAAAACAAGCCATTGAAGGCGTGCAAAAGAGATTTGTTAAATATTGCTGGTTTAAAAAACATAAAGTTTACAATCATTACTTGCATTATGAGACTAGTATGAAAACTTTCAATCTTATTTCTCTTGAAAACAGACGAAATATTTTGTGCATTTTATTTTTATACAAAATAATTCATAATGTAATTGATGATAGTGAACTTTTGTACAATGTTAATCTCTTTGTGCCTAGAATTAATAGTAGATATCATCCTACTTTCTACATAAAGATCTCTATTTCAAATTTTTACCTTAATGCGCCGTGTAATAGATTGTGTATGACATTTAATAATCTTGATCTTAATATAGATATTTTTTCTGACAATTTAAATTTTTTCAGAAAAAAGATTACTGAATATTTTTCAATTGCATTCTCCGTTCAACCATTGTGGCGAGCGGACGTGTCTACGAAGAGCTCCTAGGCAGTGATATAACTCTATAACTCATTAATTATTTAATTAATTAGTGATAAAGTGTAAATAACTACCATAGTTTAACAACTCGTAACTACTTACAACTATATTATAGTAAGTAAAATTTTGTTCCTGCACCTGGGCCTAAGGCCCAAGTGTAGAACATGCCTCCTCCTAGTTGGCAACAAAACAACCCAAGGACAACAAAAAGACCAATAGAAGAAGTACAAGACGACAGAAATGTTCGCACAAAGACAGACACTATAGTCACCGAAAACCGATTCGAACCTCTCTCACAACTTGCAGACGATGAAGTTCTACAGAATTCCACCGCAAATAAAGAACATAAAGAACACAAACCACCACCAATATTCATACCGGGTATCACAGATATCAAACCCCTAATAACCATAATTAATAACACAATACAAAACAATTATTTCATCAAAACAATCAATAACAGCCAAATCAAGCTTCAAGTGCATAACGTTGAATGCTACAGAAAAATTGTTAAAGCTTTCCAAGACAGTCAAATTATGTACCACACATACCAGCTTAAAGAAAACAGAACCTATCGAGTAGTGATCAGAAATCTACATCATACCACAGATCTGGACGAAATCAAAACTGAAATTGAAAACAAAGGACACAAAGTAGCGAACATCTTCAATATCAAACAAAAAATTACAAGAAAACCCCTGCCTTTATTCTTCTTGGAACTAATACAAGATACAAACAACAAAGATATATACGAAATCGACTTCCTACAATATACAAAAGTAAAAATAGAGCCACCAAATCCACAACGAGACTTACCCCAGTGCGCGAGATGCCAATCTTTTGGACACACAAAAGCGTACTGCGCACGACAACCACGTTGCATAAAATGTGGAAAAAACCACTTTTCAAAAGAATGCATGAAAGATAAATCTACACCTGCCACATGTGCAAACTGTGAAGGAAGCCACCCGGCTAACTATAAAGGCTGCTTAGTCTATAAAGAAATTCTAAAAAGAAAATTCCCACCACCAAGAGAACGACACATCCTGCCAAATCAATCCCAGGAACAAGTAACACAACACAACACAACACAACCTACTACCATCCCCGAATATACTTATGCTCAAGCAACAAGCATCGAGGCATCTCAATCTTTATCATCAAAAGAAAACAACAAAACAGAACAATTAATAATAAATATGATGAGTAAAATGGATACTCTACTAAATCTACTCACCGCCCTTATCAGTAAACTAAAATGACCACTCAAAACCTAAAAATAGCTCTATGGAACGCCAATGGCTTGGCTAAACATTGCCAAGAGATAAAAACCTTCATTAACATACATCAAATTGACATCATACTCGTATCAGAAACGCACTTCACCAGACAATCATACTTTACAATTCCATTCTTTACAATGTACCAGTCAAGACATCCTGACGGAACTGCACACGGGGGTACCGCTATCCTAATTAAAAACACAATTAACCATTATGAGCTGCCCGAATATCGCATGAATCACCTTCAAGGCACCAGCTTAGTAGTTGAAGATTGGACGGGACCCCTCACATTGGCTGCGGTCTACTGTCCGCCACGACTCAATATCAGTCAACAACACTTTAAAGAATTCTTCGACACACTTGGCAATCGGTATATTGCTGGAGGAGACTACAACGCAAAACATACAACCTGGGGCTCGAGACTCATTACGACAAGAGGTCGAGAACTTTTAAAAGCAATAAATAATAACAATCTTGGGTACGCCTCCACAGGTGAACCGACATACTGGCCTTCAGATATCAATAAAACTCCTGACCTACTAGATTTTTGTATTACAAAAAACATTGCCCCATGCTACATACATGCAGAAACATGCTTAGATCTCTCGTCGGACCACACACCAGTAATTATAAACCTCAGCACAAGAGCGATCCCAACACCAACAAAACCTGTACTATGCAATAAAAACACTGATTGGGAATTATTCAGAGAAATAATGGAAGAAAAGACTAACTTAAGACTACCACTGAAAACTCCTACAGATATAGATCAAGTAACAGAACACCTCACTCAAATAATACAAACAGCAGCCTGGAGTTTAACTCCAACAAACCCAAAAAGAAACATAAACACACCCAATTACCCTGACACCATAAAACAAAAATAAAAGAAAAACGTAGGCTCAGGAGAATATGGCATCAAACGCGATCACCCGTAGATAAAACTAGGTTAAATCAAGCATCAAGAGAACTAACAAAAACGATCTCTGAATGGAACGACAGTAACAGACAAGAATATCTATCAAAACTATCACCAACCCAATTAACAGAATATTCCTTATGGAAAGTAACCAAGTCAATAAAACAAAAGAAAACACGAGCAACTCCACCAATCAGAAAACAGGACAACACCTGGGCTAAAAGTGACCAATAAAAGGCTGAAGTATTTGCAGCACACCTAGAAGAAGTCTACTCACCCTTCCCAAGACACGTTGCAGCTGACGAAGAACAAGAGATACACGAATACCTACAATCACCTAATCAACTATTACCCCCCATTAAGAATATATGTGTAGGCGAAATAGAAACCACAATTCTACGGGAAATACATCCAAATAAAGCACCAGGCTACGACCTAATCACAGGAAAAATATTAAAGGAACTCCCATACAAGACCATAAAACTCATAACATTCATATTTAACGCTATAATCAGACTAAGTCATTTCCCGACACAATGGAAAGTTGCGCAAATAATACCCATCATAAAACCTGGAAAACCAGAAAATGAAGCATCATCATATAGGCCAATTAGCCTATTACCTATTTTATCAAAAGTCCTAGAAAAATTAATACTCCAGAGATTAAATCCAACACTAATCCAAAGAAATCTAATCCCCGATCATCAATTCGGCTTTAGAAAGAAGCATACAACAATAGAACAAATACATAAAGTCATCAACAAAATAAACGAAGCACTAGAAGCAAAACATTACTGCTCCGCAGCATTCATAGATATATCACAAGCGTTTGATAAAGTGTGGCACTTAGGCTTATTATATAAATTAAAATTAAACCTGCCAAACAACATATACCAACTGCTACACTCATATCTCACTGATAGACATTTTCAAGTAAAGTTTAAAAACGAAACTACGTCTCTCCATCCAATAAAATCAGGTGTACCACAGGGCAGTGTCCTTGGCCCTGTTCTATATACCCTCTACACCAATGACCTACCAACATCTCCTCACACAGAAACAGTAACATTTGCCGATGACACTGCAATACTTGCCACTGATGTAGACTCCGGAATAGCATCACAAAAACTGCAAGAAAACTTAAACAGCATTGAAAAATGGCTCAACAAATGGCGAATTAAAGCAAACGAAAACAAATCCGTTCATGTCACATTCACCATGAAACGAGGAACATGTCCACAGATCACCCTCAATAACAACCCAATACCACAAGCAGACGACGCCAAGTACCTCGGAATGCATCTTGACAGACGCGGTACATGGAAAAAACACATAAAAACCAAACGACAACAATTAGACCTCAAATTAAAACAGTACTACTGGCTAATAGGGCCCAAATCTAAATTATCCCTGGAAAATAAACTCCTAATATACAAAACAATATTAAAACCTATTTGGACGTATGGAGTTCAGTTATGGGGATCAGCTAGTAACTCAAATATTGAAATTCTACAAAGATTCCAGTCAAAAACCCTAAGACTCATAACAAATTCACCATGGTATATACAGAACAAAGCCTTACATGACGATCTAAACATCAGAACAGTGAGAGAAGAAGCAAAAATTGCCAGTGAAAAATATTTACGCAGACTAGAAAATCACCCAAATCACACAGCGCTAAACCTTCTAGACAACAGCCAGGAACAAAGAAGATTGAAACGACACAAACCACTGGATATCCCACACAGACTCCTCTGAGAAGCCTTCCAATGGGGAAATTACCATTGGGTAATAATCCCCCCACGCCAAATTAAATTGACATAAAATGTACTTATTGACTATGTAGGCAGATTGTACATATTAACAACAAATAAAAAAAAAAAAAAAAAAAATATTTTTCAATTAATTAAATTATAAGCAGTGTAAGCAATGTAAAGGACACAACAAATATTATGTTATCTTGTTAATATCTTAAGTTTATATATATTGGGACACAAACTGTTAATTTGTTATATTGCTATATTTGTTTTTATACCCCCTCTGTAATTGGGATTTTAAATCGTGTAGAGTGGTGTAAATAAATAAATATATATATATATATATATATATATATATATATATATATATATATGTACATATATATGTACAGGTGTCTCGCAACTCGCTCCCCCGAGCGCATGAGGAAACACGAGACCGCACTCGGATGTGTAATTTCGAAGAAAAAAAAAAATCTAGCTTAAAAGATATTAGAGAAAAGACGTCTTAAAATTGACCAATCAGAGACCTACACTTATAACGTGTGTTTGCCGTAATTTTATGTTACTATGGTTTTATACAAATCAAATCTTCTTTAAAATGTGTGGGCGACTGTAGTTTTCGAAAAATGTCCGTGTCAAATTAAATTTGACAAGGTGAAGAAAAAAAGGCAAATTCTTACCATGTATTCAGTCGCTGATTACTTAGAAATGATTATAATTTTCGGAGACAATAATATTTTCGTTTAACACATTTTACACAGCTACTACAACACGTTGCACTGTACGATATAAATGAAGATCTTGGATGACACCTTCGCTAACCTAAATTTGTTGACAGTGAAAAGTCAACTCTAAAGTGTCTAAATTACAGTAAGTCAAACAAATTTTGTAACTCACTAGTAGTATTTTTAAAACCTAGCAACCAGTTTTATTTTGTAATAATATCATCACACCTCAAGATATCCTTCCGGGATTGGTGGATTAAAAAGTCTTGTAACTCCGTTATGCTAGCAGCCGCAAATTATTTTCTTCTATTTATTGGCAACCTATTGTCGTCGGCAAGTGTCAGTTTTGTCTGGGACGCGAGTTGTGAGACACCCTGTATACAGGGTGTATCAGGACTAGTGTAAAAAAAATTAATAGCATATTCCTGACATTATTTTTGGTAAAAAATGTCTTATGAAGGTATGTCCGGCAACTTCTCATTACAGAGTTACAGGCCTTTAAAATTGCACCTCATCAAGCACATTTTTATTAATAACTCTGATACTAGTTGTACTAAAATTTTTGAAACTTGATACGAGGATACTACTTATTGAGATGTATATTTAAACTTTCTTTTGTTTCTGTATTTCAACCAGTGGCGTCTTAGATGGGGAAGTCATGAAGATTTTTTATCGTTATTTTTTGATCTATTAATATTTTTCCAACTTTACCTATAAAATATTACATACAACACAAAAATACACAAAAAAGTACTCTCGATAAAATTTGATAAACGCAGTAGTTTTTGAGATATTTTAATTTTTAGAAAAAATCAATTACCTATGCAAAAAAATTTAAGTAACAATTAAGAAACAATGAAATTCACACAAATTCATTCTTTGATGTCCACGTAGATATTCTCTGGACTACGACAACCATTACTTTTACAACATCTATAAATAAACACCATATCTACATATTCACCAAAGTAGTATGTGGGGCCACTCCCGAGGCACAGCCGCTGCTGAGATTCGGAAGCAGGTGTCCGTGAATTAATAATAATATAATAAATTATTTTAATGGGGTTATAAATTTTTCTTTATAATAACTTGACCTGTATGACAGAGATAATAAATTATGTTAACTGAATTGTTTTTTTTTATACTTGAAGATTCTTCCGGCATTGATGATTGCTTTTAATATCTAGAGACTTATGAATACCTTAATATCATTAAAGAAATACAAAAAAAATTCTTTATTTTCGAAGTGGACCTTTTAAAATTTCGCTCGTACAGGTGCTCAGGTAACAGCTATTGTATTGCTTTTTCTACCTGGACAACGGTGGTAACAGAAAATGTGTGAATACTTTTATCGTATTTTCTCACCTAAATTTTTTGAATGATAATAGGATTCGATCCTTTTCAGGGGGGCAGAGATAATAAATTATGTCAATTAAATTGATTTTTGCACCTGTGGATTTTTGGTGCTTTTAAGAAATACATAAAAATTCTTTATTTTCGAAGGAGACCTTTTAAACACCTGTATCTGTATACAGGCCGGATATAATAACTTAGATGCATTGTGTTGGTTTTCTTTTCTGTGTTTTGAAAGAAATACATAAAGATCCTTACAAATGAACGATAATATTATTTTGAGCGGAGTTTTACAATGATGGGAATTTTTATATTTTCCCATGATGGCTAATTCTTAACTTGTATATAGTTTAGGAGTGAGACAATAAATTATGTTCATTAAATAGTTTTATAGATATTTATGAATATTTCAATGTCGTCGTAACGATGTGAAGAAAATTTATTTTAAAATATCCATTATCTGGCAAAGAGAATTATTTCCAAGAATCAATTTTAAAAATAACGAATGACAATTATCCTCGTGTATTATAAACGTTGTATAAAATAGAAAATGGCGACTGGCCCAATATATATATATATATAAGACCAAGTTTTATTTTGTATTTTATTCTTGTTGAACTGTCTCTGTTGAAAACATCGTCAACCAGCTTGCTAGGTAAGCAAACATTTCAACTCGTTTTATTTATTAATTCTATTAATTTATAATATTTGTACTTAGATATGGATTTTTCTAAACTGAATGAAAGGGCCATGCTAACCAATATATAAACCCGCAAGAAAATAACTGATTTGGATGTGGGTAGAGCGTATAAATTCACTGATATTAAAACTGTAAACACTAGTTTCGGAAGAAAAATCATTGCAGAATGTGAACACTTTATAATATATCTCCCATCAAGATTCGACGATCTTGCTGACCAAGAGATATCCCAGCTGAAAACATCTGTTACCAAGTGGAGCATAATATATACAGGAACGAGAGATTATGGCACCGGTAAACAAGCTAGATTATTAGAATTTGTTGAAATATAAAATGTATATGTATGTTTATATTAATAAATATGGTGTATAAATTTATGATATTTTAGTGTAATTTCTTACTCCTTACCGACAACATGTCTCACAAATTTCAACACCCATTCTCGTCAATAATAGCAGGCCCCTCGGGTAGCGGAAAATCTTACTTTGTTAAAAATTTTTTAACGAATATTATCGATATGTGTGATACCCGTTTTGGGAAAATATTTTGGCATTTTGGAGCATGGCAAAAACTATTTAGTACAATAAAAGGCGTAGACTTTGTTGAAGGTTTACCTGATATTGAGAACATAGACGGATATGATCCTCACTTAATTATAATTGATGATCTGATGTCTGAAGCAGATCAAAGGGTTGTGGACATATTTACAAAATGGTCTCATCATAAAAAATTGTCTGTATTTTTTCTCACTCAAAATTTGTTTCACCAAGGAAAAGGACAACGAGATATATCCCTCAATGCAAATTATATAATTTATTTTAAAAATCCTCGAGACAGAGCACAAATATTACATCTGTCACGGCAAATATTTCCAGAAAATGTAAAATTTATACAAGAAGCTTACGGTGACGCAACCTCTGAACCACATGGCTATTTAATTTTTGATCTTAAACAAAACACACCTGATTGGCTGCGTTTTCGTACGTCACATGACGGGTTTACATGTGTGTATCTACCTAAAAATAAGTATAAATACAACTGCAAGCACATGCCTACAATTATTTCACAACAATGAGCAAAGCGGTAATAAACAACGCAGAATATTTGCATGCGCTTCATAGACTGAAATCCAAGGATAGATTGGCGTTATTAAAAAACGCTAATTGTAACTCTATTAAATGTATTTGTGAATGTGTTTATAATATTTTACACGGTACAGTACCTCTCAGTCGAAAACAGCAAGCTTCACTTGTAAGACATAAAAACATTTTAAGGAAACTTACAAAACGTGGAGACAACTGGAAAACTAAAAGACGTGTATTAGTTCAATCTGGTGGAGCATTTCTTCCATTTTTACTAGCACCTTTGTTAACCGGTGTTCTAAGTAGTTTATTTAAAAATTGAAATGGAACATGCTAGAAAAATGATCTTAATATCACCCGAAAATTTAAATCGTATACAGAGCAATATTAATGACAAAGAAACTATAACTTATCAGTTGGATAATGACATGAAAAATATTTTAAGTTTAAAATTATCCAAATATGAAAAATGGATAAAGTATCAAGAAATATTACAGAGATATTTATACTTTCAGAATCAAAGTAGAGGACCTATAAAATTACCTATCGAGCCTGAAATTACTTCAGATTCAAAATTAGTTTTAATAAAGAAAGACGTAGCTGCACCCGATATAATAGTGTCTGAATCAAAACCATTTACAGAAAAGAAAGTAGATACCAATAATATAATCAATCTTATTCCAAAGTCTCATAAAGAAAAAGCTCATGTATTAGTTGAAAAATTAATGTTAGACGGGAGAGTTACATGGAATAATGAGGGTCTAGTGTCATTACATGGAAAACCAATTCAGAATTCAAATATATCAGATTTAGTAGCAGATATTGTTAGACTTCAAAAACGTAGTTGGGAACAATTTTTAGGTGCATTAAAAGAAATAAACATTCCATCTGAATTAATTAATAATCCTCGTAGAAAAAAACTTTTTACACCTGTATCAGAAATTCAAATTCCAACAAAAAATAAAAGAAAACGAAAAGACGAATCTTTTGAAACAGCAAAAGTTAAAAAAACTGAATGGAAGCGGTTTTCGTTGTAAGATGGATAAAAATTTATCTAAAATTTATTTTGATGTGTCAAATCCAGCAGGGTTTTCTGGAGTAAATAATCTTATAGATTCTATGAAAGGTACATATGGAGCAAAAGATATTAAAAGACTCACTACATAAACCAGCGCGAAAATATTTTTCACGAAATAAATATAATGTTTCAAATATAAATGATCTTTTTCAAGCAGATTTAAATGATTTACGCAAGTTAAGCCGATACAATGATAATTATAAATACATTTTAACCGTAATCGATGTTTTCAGTAAATATGGTTGGGCTATTGCATTAATAGACAAGAAGCCATGCTCCGTGATACAGGCATTTGAAAATATATTTAATGAGAGAAAACCAATTTATTTACAGACGGATAAAGGATCGGAATTTACTTCAAAATCAGTACGTTCATTTTTAAAGGAAAATGATGTTAAATTCTACGTGACGAATAACCCCGATGTAAAAGCTTGTGTTGTTGAAAGATTCAACAGAACTTTGAAAACAAAAATGTATCGTTATTTTACTTATAAAAATACATATAGATATGTCGATGTATTACAGAATTTGATTACTAGTTATAATAAAACAAAACACCGCTCTATAAAAATGCCCCCCTATGAAGTAAATGATCGTAATATTCTAAAAGTTTGGAGAAATCAACATAACATTAAACAAAAAATGAAAGATAATCAGAAAAAATATAAAATTGGAGACATTGTACGCATATCCAAATATAAAAATTTGTTTGAAAAGGGATACGAGTCTAATTAGAGTGAGGAATTATTTAAAATATACGCAATTAGTAATAGAATTCCTGCAGTATATAAATTAAAAGATTTAAATATTGAAGTTATAGAGGGCACTTTCTACAAAGCCGAGTTGCAACGAGTATATATAGAATCTGATACAGTGTATAAAATAGATAAAATAGTAGCTACAAAAGGCTCAGGTTCCAGAAATAAATTACTTGTCAAGTGGAAAGGTTATAGTGATAAGTTTAATTCGTGGATTTCTGCAAATTCACTGCGTGTATTAAATAATGAATGAGAAAGAATTTTTTATAACATTGCCTAGTAATAATTCTATGCAGTATTTTCCTGATAATAAAACGACAGAATATATAACACAGCTGCCTCAAAACATAAAATTAACGGGCTCATGGGAAGTGGCATTATCAGAAATAATTTATCCCTGTTCAATTTACAATGTCAATGAAAGAGAAAATAAAGTGAAAATTATGTTAGAAACTACACAGGGGACCGATGTAATAGTAAAGGTTGTACATGCAAAAATTCCTATAAAAAATTACGAATCAATTGAAGGCTTGTTAAGTGAAATGCGTAAGAATGAAGATATGTGTAAATATGTGACTTTTTCGTATGATAGTGTAGAAAAACGTGTTGAAGTAGAGTTTAAACATGGAGATGTCTGTTCCCTGAAATTATCTCCTCGACTAGCACTACAACTTGGTTACCCCCCTTTTACTGATATATATATATATATATATATATATATATATATATATATATATATAAACAGATAACTGCAATTAATTTACCTAACTTAATATTAGGTGTTCCTCCACAATTATATATATACTAGCTGTACCCGTTGCAAATATTTGCAACAAACAATATGGGGTAACGTCAAGGCCGTATCCAAGGGGGGGGATTTGGGGGTTCAAACCACCCCTGAAATGTAAAATATAATACTAAAAATTTTAAAGAAGTCTAACCAAGATGTTAGCGCTATCCAAACTGCGAGTATAACATTCTCAATTGCTTTTTACAATTAAATAAAGATAAACGTAAAGGCCAAAATATTGTTTTATTTTAGGAAGTGTCTACTGTACTGTCCAGACAGAGCCGCAATAAAAATTTGTGAACTGTCGCACCTGAACGGAATCTAGCGGACAATTTTAGCGGCCACTTCTCGCATCTACCTAAAAACCACTGTCTACCAATTAAGAATTGTCAGTTAGGTATTGTTTTGGGTTTGGTTCACTAATTTTTTTTTTTTTTTTTTTGCTGCTCTGTCTAGACAGTGCAGTAAAAACTCCCTTTATTTTATTATTTCCCCGAGAATTGTATACCGGGTGTTTTTTTAAAAGTGTACATAGAAGATTAAAATGGGAAATCATTTTTTTTGCAAACTGTTGCGCCCCGTTTTGACTGACAACAGTAGTTGTGGTATCAGTAGAAAGATAAAAATTGTATCAAATAACAACAAATAAATGTAAATTATGTAATATTTTAGTCCCATAAATTAATTATTAAATTTGTCATTTGATGCAAAAAAATTTTATCTTTCGTCTGTAAAAAAACTGCTCATGTTCATCTCATTGAAAAATAATATAATTACATAACCAGAACCCCCTCCGAAATGAAATCCTGGATACGGGCCTGGGTAACGTTATTAAATTATAAACTTTCCGTAATTATATTCAATGTTTGGTACGCTTCTACATATTTTTAACCATCGCTGCTTTGCTGGGCACATAGGAATATGGAGATTATGTGACAGAACACTGGTAATAATAAGTAAATTATTTAGGGTAGGTTTGTTAATGCACAATTAAAAGTGATTTAATAGCAACTGTTAGCTAGTTAAAGTAAATGATTGATTGACTGTTACTGTTTATAAATATACAGTTACAGTCTATCTACCAGTTTATAAACTTAGAGTTAACAGAAAATTGGGTGGGAACTGGATCTGTTCTGACAGATAAATAATACAGGTCTTGTAACACGGGCACGGGATGGATTTTATTGCTAATTATTTGATGTGGAACTTTGGATATTATTGTACAAATTTTACAACAAACTGTAGCATTTTTAAATTTTCTAACAGATAAATATATCTAATAAAAATATGCAATTTATATAGAAAAAAATAATAAAAATTATATAGGAACAACAGTAGGTATTCATTTAATTGCCAGTATAAGTTTTGAAAATTTGATGATGGTGGTAAATACGACATTTTTATTATATTTACATCTTTATTCGGTTTAAAACAATATGCATAATCATTGCATATCTATACCTTCTACAGTATGACTCCACCTTAACAAAACTTGCTTTGAATTCGCAGTAACGAAAACTCCTGAATACCGATTTAGCAATAATGAAAACAGAATTCACAATTTTAAAAACCAGTTTCAACTAAATGAAAACAGATTTTACATAGGAATCTTAAATGGGCACCGCCAAGAAAGGGTAAGAAAGGACAATAGCCACCTTTGAAGAGGCAAAAAAATTAAGCAATGTATTGTCTCTAAAGTATATTAAAATATTTTTCTGAACTTATAAAATATTAAATAAATAACGAATAATATTTCTAAGAAACTTAACTAAAGATTAAATTTGATTACAACAACGAAAGAATTTAATTATAAAAATGAAAGAGCTTGATTAAAACAATGATGAAACTTGATTACAACAATGATAAAAGTTGATTACAACAATGTTAGCTACGCTAGAAGCGAGAATAAGTAACCCGAGGGTTTGAAATATGTTTTCGTTTAGTTGAAATTAGTTTTCATTGTTGTGAATTCAGTTTTACTTTACGTGAAATCAGTTATCACTAATGTGAAATTATATTTCGTTACTGGGAATTCACTTTTCATTTGTGTGATATCAGTTTTCGTTAATGTGAATTCATATTTTGTTAATGTGAAATTATGTTTCAAAAGTGTGAAAACATATTGTAAAAGGTAGCATTAAGGGATAGTGTTTAAGAGCGGGAAAATAGGGACATCCATTGTTGATTATTATAATATATTCTTTTGTATTTAATGATTTAGTTATTTAAAAACATGTAAATGTACACCTTTTGCCCATTTCTAAATAGGTAATAATGCTATATTATAGATAAGGGGTATATAATTCAATAAATTTTTAATCTTTAGATTAAAAAATTTATTAAGCTATAATACAAAATATGTGTCTCTATTAATTTTGCTCATTAATATTAAATTACTTACCATATTTGAACTAACGAAATAACTATTATACAGCGTGTCTCTTAAATAGGGGGACAAGGCTTAACCACAGATTCCTGAGGCTAAAATAAGACGATTTAACCAAACTTGCTTCTACCGGAAAGTATACCATTTAGCCAGAATTCTGCTTCAAAGATCTTCGAAAAAAAATTAATTTTGCTTATAATAATCGGACGCTTTATTCAATTTGGATGAAATTTGGTATGACAGTTTGTATGGTTATGTCATCTTTTAAGGTGATACTTGTTATTATTAGTGAACCACTAGTGTATGAAACTTAGGTCTCCCAACATTAATTGGACCGTAACTTTTTAATGGCAATGCCGAAAACGTGAAATTAATTTTCTTCAGAAAGATACATTCAATAGTAAACTTTTCTCTCTCTGTGTAATTTGTGATATCTGTTACGGTTCACACAGAAAAAAATAAAATCTGAGTGTCTGCACTGCTAAATTTTTAAAATATATTTAATCTAGCAGTCTATCCAAATGTCAAACAATTAATTTTTAGTGACAGTAACGAGTTGTCAATCTTCACAACTTGTTTAGGAGTAAGCTGAGATATGTAATCGTCTTATTTATAATAATGGTAGTAAAATACTATTAGGCCGAACAAACGGATGTTACTAATTTTAGAATATTTAGAAGAAAATTTTTAACAACCCGTAAAACAATTGTTACTGTCATTAAAAATTACTTGTTTCACATTTGAATAGACTGCTAGATTAAATTTATTGTAAAAATTTTGCAATGCAGACATTCAGATTTTATTTTTTTCTGTGTGAACCGTAACAGATATCACAAATTATACAGAGAGACAAAAGTTTACTATTGAATGTATCTTTCTGAAGAAAAATAATTTCACATTTTCAGCATTGCCATTAAAAAGTTACGGTCTAATTAATGTTGGGAGACCTAAGTTTCATACACTAGTGGTTCACTAATAATAGCAAGTATCACCTTAAAAGATGACTTATAACCATATAAACTGTCATACCAAATTTCATCCAAATCGAATAAAGCGTCCGGTTATTATAAGCAAAATTAATTTTTTTTCGAAGAACTTTGAAGCAGATTTCTGGCTAAATGGTACACTTTCCGGTAGAAGCAATTTTGGTTAAATCGTCTTATTTTAGCCTCAGGAATCTGTGGTTAAGCCATGTCCCCCTATTTAAGAGACACCCTGTATTTATTCATTTTTTAGGGCAAAAATACCTTCTTATATTTTCATTGTAAGTTGACATGTTGACATATTTATCTGTCATTTAAGGTTAACTTTTGCCTGTTGTATGTTAAAAGGTTTGCATGTTTTAAGATATTTACCTGTACTATTATATTTATTAATTTTTGAGGGTAAAAATACCTTCTTATATTTTCATTGTAAGTTGACATGTTGACATATTTATCTCTCATTTAAGGTTAACTTTTGACTGTGGTATGTTAAAAGCTTTGCATGTTTTAAGATATTTACCTGTTAAATTATTTAACCTTTCATTGATAAACCAGCCCTAAATAGAACAAAATATTATTCTTCTACCAATTTTCACAAATTGTTTGTATTTTACATCATTCTCTTCATCTTAATGTTGTTCAGTGCTGCCATCTATCGCTTGACAGCGGTACTTAATAAAAAATCTTTAAGGCCTTATAAAAAATAGACGGAATCAAAACTGTAACATTTTAGATTTTTGTGCACATCTGCATGCTAACAGCTTTCATTTAAAAAAAGAATCATTAAAATCGATTCGGTAGAAGTCCATAACTAAGGCTTCAAAGAAAAACCTTATTTTTTTATATATATACTAGCTGTACCCGTTGTAAATATTTGCAACAAAAATATGGGGTAACGCTATTCATTCATTTCATTTTATAACGTAAATAATTTATAGTCACTAACAAATATTGTTATTGTTGTAATCAACGTGTTTCATTTATGATTTCAAGTTCAATTATTGTAGTAATAATGGCTGTTTTATTGTCCACAAAAATTTTATGCATTATTGTAATCTATGAGGGATTAACGTGTTTCTATTATGCAAATTAACATCTTTATTCGGTTTAAAACAATATGCATAATCATTGCATGTCTATACCTTTTACAGTATGATTTCACACTTTTGAAATTCTATTTCACGTGAACAGAATATGATTTCACATTAACGAACCTTGATTTCACACAAAAGAAACTTGAATTCACAGTAACGAAAACTAATTTGTCACTCCTGAATACCGATTTTGTAACAATGAAAACAGAATTCACAATTTTAAACACCAGTTTCAACTAAATGAAAACAGATTTTATATAGGAACTTTAAATGGACACCTCCAAGGAAGGGCAGAAGGGACAGCAGCCACCTCTTGGAGAGGCGAAAATATAAAGCATTTTTATTGTCTCTAAAATATATTAAAATGTCTTTTTGTCCTTAGAAAATATTAAATAAACAACGAATAGCATTTTTCAGAAACTTAACAACAATAATGAAACTTGATTACAACAATGATAAAAGTTTATTACAACAATGTTAGCTACGTTAGAAGCGAGAATATGTAACCCGACGGTTTAAAATCTGTTTTCTTTAGTTAAAATTAGTTTCCATTGGTGTGAATTCAGTTTTTTTTTTCCTGAAACCAGTTTTCGTTAATGTGAAATCATATTTCGTTACTGGGAATTCACTTATCATTTGTGTGAAATTCTTTTTAGTTAATGTGAGTTCATATTTTGTTAACGTGAAATCAGTTTCAAAAGTGGGAAAACATATTGTAAAAGATAGCATTAAGGGGTAGCGTTTAAAAGCGGGAAAATAGGGTTATCCAACTGGTTGATTATAATATAATACTCTTTTGTATTTAATGATTTCGTTATTTAAAAACCTGTAAATAGGTAATAATGCTGTATTTTAGATAAAGGATATATAATTCAATAAATTTTAAAAATTTAGGTTAAAAAAAATTATTACAAAATATGCATCTCTATTAATTTTGCTCAATATTATTAAATTACTTACCATATTTAAATTAATGAATTAACTATTATATTTATTAATTTTTGAGGGAAAAAAATTCCTTCTCATGTTTTCATTGTAAGTTGACATGTTGACATATTTATCTGTCATTTGAGGTCAACTTTTGACTTTTGTATTATAAAAGCTTTGCATGATTTAAGATATTTACCTGTTAAATTATTTAACTTTCATTAATAAATCAGCCCTAAATAATGCAAAATATTATTTTGTAGCAGTTTTCATAAATTGTATGTATTCTAAATCATTCTCTTCTTCTTCATGTTGCTCAGTGCTGCCATCTATCGGTTGACAGCGGTACTTAATAAAAAATCTTTAAGGCCTTATAAAAAATAGACGGAATCAAAACTGTAACATTTTAGATTTTTGTGCACATCTACATGCTAATAGCTTTCATTTAAAAAAAGAATCATTAAAATCGGTTCGGTAGAAGTCCATAACTAAGGCCCCAAAGAAAAACCTTATTTTTATATATATATATAGACTGTGACATTATTGAGCCTCAGATAGTTGGTGATATTGTTAGTCCGTTGTTGAGAATTGTACATATTAAAACTGAAAAATATATTTTTGGATCTAATGAAATGATATCATACACGCAGCCACATTACGTTCCTGTTCTGAGAAGGGAATTTTCAAATATAGAAATAGATATAAGGACTAATGATGGACATCTAACCCCATTTCAATTTGGAACCTTGTCTGTTAAACTTCATTTCCGACGAACATCAGCATGAAAACCTGTCCGTATCAGGAATATTACAATTTACAGGCTGGAAGTGGAATTGGACGAGTATACAGAGGCAACCAGTTTCAGAGGGGTCATGGTATAGGAAGTTTCTTTAGCGGTTTATTTAGAAATATTTTTCCTTTAATAAAGAAGGGTGTAGGAGCAATTGGTAAAGAAGCACTTAACACAGGAATTAATTTTCTTGGCGACCTGAGTACGAAACAACCTGTTAAAGAATCGTTCAAGAAGCGCCTCACCCAAGCGGGGGTTAATTTAAAACGTAAAGCCGAAGATAAATTTGGAAAAATTATGCAGGGATCTGGTTGCTATAAAAAGAAGCGCTTAACTAAGAAATCTACTCATTTTAAAACTTTACGTGCTACTGTAAAGAACAAAAACCGTTCTAAACAATGATATTTTTGATTAAAATGGCATTCCTACATGCTCAGTCCTGTGAATGTGTGAAAACAGAATTAGACTTATTTAGTTTACATCCTATACAGACTAGTATTGAGAGTGGGCAATGGGTAAATTATAAACCCTTATCCTCCATTACTGAAGATGGACCTCTTGAATTCGTTATACCGGGGCAAGGAGAAGATTATCTTGATTTATCTCAAACAATGATTTATATAAATGCAAAAATCGTTAAATCAGATAATTCTGTCTTGAGTGACACCGATAATGTAGCACCTGTTAATAATTGGCTTCATTCTATGTTTAGTCAAGTTGACATATATTTAAATCAAAAACTTGTGTCTCCTCCTAACAATACTTACGCCTACAGAGCATATCTTGAAACTTTATTAAATTATGGAAAAGATGCTAAGAAATCTCACCTGACCTCAAGTTTGTGGTATTCGGATGACGCTGGAAAAATGAATTATACAGATGTATCTGCCAATCCAGGATATAATAAGCGACAAAAATTTACGGAGAAAAGTAAAAATATTGATATGATTAGACATCTTCATGCTGATATATTCAATCAAGAAAAATTTATGCTTAATGGTGTTGAAATGAGAGTAAGATTAGTTCGATCAAGAGATAGCTTTCATTTACTGACAACTGAGCCAAACTACAAAGTACAAATTAATGAAGCCACATTACTTGTTCGTCGTGTAAAATTAAACCCCAGTATATTACTGGCACATAATAAAGCTTTGGAAATGTCTACTGCCAAGTACCCAATTACCAGAGCCGAAGTAAAAGCAGTTACCATTCCTGTGGGAGTCCAAGGAAAATCTATGGATAATATTTTCTTAGGCCAACTTCCTAAAATATGCATAATTGGATTTGTATCCAATAAAAGTTTCAATGAAGATTATAAAGTTAATCCTTTTAACTTTGAAAATTTTAAATTAAATTACTTGTCGCTATGTGTAAATGGACAACAACTCCCGTCGAAACCGCTACAACCTTCATTTAGCGAAAGAAAATCTTACATTCAAATGTACAATACATTATTCTCCGGAACAGGCATACATTTTGGAAATACCGGTAATGAAATAGACAGAAATACTTATGCAAATGGTTATTGCCTATCAACTTTTGACCTAACCCCTGACCTCTCAGCAAATTCGATGATGCATTGGAATTTAACTAAAAATGGTTCATTGCGAATTGAAGTAGGTTTTGAATCTTCGTTAACAGAGACAGTCAATTGTGTTATTTATGCCGAATTTGATAATATTATTGAAATTGATAAAAATAGAAATGTAATTGTAGATTATGGTAGTTAAATATAGTTGTATTTACTATTCTTTAATAAACTTTTAGAAAAATGTTAATACAGTGTTTCATTTTAATAATTCCTTATAAATTCCCAAAACTTTGAAATATCATTAAAGAAATACAAAAAAAAATCTTTATTTTCGAAGTGGACCTTTTAAAATTTCGCTCGTACAGGTGCTCAGGTAACAGCTATTGTATTGCTATTTCTACCTGGACAACGGTGGTAACAGAAAATGTGTAAATACTTTTATCGTATTTTCTCACCTAAATTTTTTGAATGATAATAGGATTCGATTCTTTTCAATAGGCAGAGATAATAAATTATGTCAATTAAATTGATTTTTGCACCTGTGGATTGCAAATTCAATTATGCATTGGAATTTAACTAAAAATGGTTCATTGCTAATTGAAGTAGGTTTTGAATCTTCGTTAATTGTGCCAATTGTGTTATTTATACCGAATTTGATAATATTATTGAAATTGATAAAAATAGAAATGTAATTGTAGATTATGGTAGTGAAATATAGTTGTATTTACTATTCTTTAATAAACTTTTAAAAAATGTTAATACAGTGTTTCATTTTAATAATTCCTTATAAATTCCCAAAACTTTGAAATATCATTAAAGAAATACAAAAAAAATCTTTATTTTCGAAGTGGACCTTTTAAAATTTCGCTCGTACAGGTGCTCAGGTAACAGCTATTGTATTGCTTTTTCTACCTGGACAACGGTGGTAACAGAAAATGTGTAAATACTTTTATCGTATTTTCTCACCTAAATTTTTTGAATGATAATAGGATTCAATTCTTTTCAATGGGCAGAGATAATAAATTATGTCAATTAAATTGATTTTTGCACCTGTGGATTGCAAATTCAATTATGCATTGGAATTTAACTAAAAATGGTTCATTGCTAATTGAAGTAGGTTTTGAATCTTCGTTAATTGTGCCAATTGTGTTATTTATACCGAATTTGATAATATTATTGAAATTGATAAAAATAGAAATGTAATTGTAGATTATGGTAGTTAAATATAGTCGTATTTACTATTCTTTAATAAACTTTTAAAAAATGTTAATACAGTGTTTCATTTTAATAATTCCTTATAAATTCCCAAAACTTTGAAAACGAAATTAGTAAGACAACAGCGTTCATACAGTTCAATAGAAATGAATGCTTCATTTATACTAAATATATTTAGAAAATACTTTAAACGTTCATGTCATTATGGAGTCTATGCTGCAAATACGTTACCCAGTTATGTTAATTTTCCATGTACTCTTATTGTAAACACGGATCCAGATACCTTACCTGGAACTCATTGGATAGCTATTTTTATAGACGGCGAAGGCAATGGAACATATTTTGATAGTTCTGGGCGTCCTCCGCTTGTGAAAGCACATTTGAATTTCCTAAGAAGAAATACGAAAAAATGGACTTTCAACACTACAGGATTACAGGACTATACATCATCAGTGTGTGGTTATTATTGTTTAGTATATTTATTGTTTAGAATTAATTATTACACTGATAATGATTTTATAAAATTGTTTAGTCCAAATAACAAATATGAAAATAATCAGTTTATTAGATATATGTTTTGTAGTTATTTTAATAATACCCAGTAATTTATATTAATTATTTTATTTTATAAATCATAACATATTATATCTTACAAAATAAATGTTTATAAAACTACTATTTTGTTTTATTTTTCAATTGGCTCCATCTTTTCCTTTCTCGGGCATAAAATGCTTTCTTAACTGCTTTGCTTGTATCCCCCTGGTGGAGGAATTAGTACGAGCTTTTGTTGAATAGCAAGTGTTGGGTTGTATGCTGGATCCTCGCACGAATCCCAGTTCTCGCCTGATTGGACATAATACTGCTGCACTGGATGCAGCATTTCCTGAACAGCAGATGGGGGGTTGTATGTTACATCATCACAGGAGTCCCAGTTCTCACTTGATTCCACATGATATTGTTGCACTGGATGCAACAGGGTGGTTTGATGGTTGATAGACAACGATTCTTGCTTTTCCTTCTTCGGGAATATTACTGGTGAAGATACTCTCTGTTGAAAAATGTTACCATTGAATGAAGCCATGGCCGCAGTGACTAGGAAGAAACTGTATACTGAAAAATAATTTTTGGCCAGGTATATATATACTGCAAACACCCACCCTCACACACACACACACACACACACACACACAAAGCACAGAAAACCAATACACATTTTCAGATATTTCTTAAAAGCACCAAAAATCCACAGGTGCACAAATCAATTTAATTGACATAATTTATTATCTCTGCCCCCTGAAAAGAATCGAATCCTATTACCATTCAAAAAATTTAGGTGAGAAAATACGGTAAAAGTATTCACACATTTTCTGATACCACCGTTGTCCAGGTAGAAAAGCAATACAATAGCTGTTACCTGAGCACCTGTACGAGCGATTCATTTAGATTCAAACCTGAAATATTTGTAAATTAGGAAAATTATTATTTAAACAAAGTAAAGTAATTTATAACATGTATTTATTTAAATAATAACATATATATATATATATATATATATATATATATATATATATATAGGTGATAGGTAATTACGACTGTAATTAGTTAAGGAAACTGGATAGTGGGTTTGACAGTCAATTTGTAGGCTTCAGTGTAATACACTCTTTTTAATTTGTCAAGCTTTCGGTTATATTTTTAACCATCTTCAGGACACTGTAATACAATAATGAAATACGTACAATTTGTTTAAGAATTAAATTTGGTTATTTAGTACTCACACTAGTTGAGATTTTTTTTTTTTTGTAGAATAACAGCATTTACAGACATGTAATTTTGAAACATGCACACGCGCATGGTTTAGTCAAATAATGCGTCGAAATAACTGAATTACATATTAAAATTTTTTGGCCAAAGTAGTTATCACAGTAAAATTGATAAATTACAAACTAATAAAGCGAACAATTTTGTTAAAATAATGTTAAACTTTTAAAATTGTGCACAAGTTGTCGAAGTAAACACGTGTACAACACCATTTTGTGAAAATTAACTGTCAATAAAATCCACTAAAACATAGAAATAGTTGTTCCTAAAAAGTGTGCGTTCAGTCGTTACATGTTATTTAATAGTAAATAAAAGAAAATGTTTTTTATATTTTGTGAAATTTAACCCGGATCTAGGTGTGGTGGATTGTGAATATTATTCGACAATTTTAACAGGTAAGTGTATATATGGCTCAGTCCATCAATGTCTGTCCGTTTGTTTATGGGGTTTTCGGTATTATTGATATGAATCATTTCTAGAAATGTTCGTTTATATAAATTTTGTTCTTTATCTAATATTTCAGCTTCATCGTATAACATTTTGTGTTTGAATTTATTGCAGTGTTCTGCCAAAGCACAAGCTGTAGGTTTAAGTTTAGTGTCACTTTTGTGAGATGTTATTCTACTTTTGAGTGTTCTACAATTTGTCCTACATATTGTGCCTGGCAATCAGCGCAAGAAATACGGTATACTATATTAGATTGATTTTGTGTAGGAGTTTTGTCCTTTAATTTTGAAAATATTTTGTTAACTGTTAAGCTACTTTTAAAAGCAATTTTAACCGCGTCATGTTTGAGAACTTTCGTTATTTGAGGTGTAAGATCTGGTATGTATGGTATTGATGCATATTTGAATTCTTGTGGTTCATTCTGTTGATCTTGTACCTGATTTTGTTGAGGTTGGTTGTTAGTATTAAAAAGTAAGTTGTTTATTAGATGTTTCGGGTAACCATTGTTCAGTAATACATCACGGAGTCTGTGTAAGTTTTTATTGTGAAAGTTGGGGTGGGAAATACGCAAGATGCGACTTTTAAGACCAAGAATAACATTTATTTTTGTACGTTTAGGTTTTTCTGATAAGTGGTGGATGTACCTTTGTGAGGCTATTGGTTTGGTGTACCAATCTGGTTTTAGGTTGCCTCTTTCATCTCTAATCACCAAAGTATCAAGAAATGGTATACATAAATTTGCTTCTATTTTTATTGTAAATTGAATTTGGGGGGTGGTAGTTATTGAATGTTTGAAGAATTTGATCTGCTTTGTCTGCAGGTACCGCACATATAATGTCATCCACAAACTTTTTAATAAATGGTAGTTGAGAGTCTAGTTTTGGTATACATTCATCGAGGAGTGTATCCATGACATATTGGGCAATGATGGGGCTAATAATGGCACCCATTAAACTACCAAGTAATTGTTTGTAAAAATGACTATCATATGCGCAATAGCTGCTAGAAAAAACAAATTTAAGTAAATCTAAAAAATCTTGTAGATCTAAAGTCGTGTAGTCTTGTATTTGTTCCCATTTTATGGTTATACTGTTTAAGGCCAGCTCCATAGAGTGATTAGAGATGAAAGAGGCAACCTAAAAACAGATTGGTACACCAAACCAATAGCCTCACAAAGGTACATCCACCACTTATCAGAACAACCTAAACGTACAAAAATAAATGTTATTCTTGGTCTTAAAAGTCGCATCTTGCGTATTTCCCACCCCAACTTTCACAATAAAAACTTACACAGACTCCGTGATGTATTACTGAACAATGGTTACCCGAAACATCTAATAAACAACTTACTTTTTAATACTAACAACCAACCTCAACAAAATCAGGTACAAGATCAACAGAATGAACCACAAGAATTCAAATATGCATCTATACCATACATACCAGATCTTACACCTCAAATAACGAAAGTTCTCAAACATGACGCGGTTAAAATTGCTTTTAAAAGTAGCTTAACAGTTAACAAAATATTTTCAAAATTAAAGGACAAAACTCCTACACAAAATCAATCTAATATAGTATACCGTATTTCTTGCGCTGATTGCCAGGCACAATATGTAGGACAAACTTGTAGAACACTCAAAAGTAGAATAACATCTCACAAAAGTGACACTAAACTTAAACCTACAGCTTGTGCTTTGGCAGAACACTGCAATAAATTCAAACACAAAATGTTATACGATGAAGCTGAAATATTAGATAAAGAACAAAATTTATATAAACGAACATTTCTAGAAATGATTCATATCAATAATACCGAAAACCCCATAAACAAACGGACAGACATTGATGGACTGAGCCATATATACACTTACCTGTTAAAATTGTCGAATAATATTCACAATCCACCACACCTAGATCCGGGTTAAATTTCACAAAATATAAAAAACATTTTCTTTTATTTACTATTAAATAACATGTAACGACTGAACGCACACTTTTTAGGAACAACTATTTCTATGTTTTAGTGGATTTTATTGACAGTTAATTTTCATAAAATGGTGTTGTACACGTGTTTACGTCGACAACTTGTGCACAATTTTAAAAGTTTAACATTATTTTAACAAAATTGTTCGCTTTATTAGTTTGTAATTTATCAATTTTACTGTGATAACTACTTTGGCCAAAAAATTTTAATATGTAATTCAGTTATTTCGACGCATTATTTGACTAAACCATGCGCGTGTGCATGTTTCAAAATTACATGTCTGTAAATGCTGTTATTCTACAAAAAAAATCTCAACTAATGTGAGTACTAAATAACCAAATTTAATTCTTAAACAAACTGTACGTATTTCATTATTGTATTACAGTGTCCTGAAGATGGTTAAAAATATAACCGAAAGCTTGACAAATTAAAAAGAGTGTATTACACTGAAGCCTACAAATTGACTGTCAAACCCACTATCCAGTTTCCTTATATATATATACAAACTAAGAAAACATACATTATGCTACAATTAAGAAATAAAAAAGCGAATAAATTATCAAATACCCTAGATAAATAAATAAATAAATTAACTATTCTAATTCAATAATGCAATGAAGAAATAAAAAATAAATAATAAAATACCTAATTAAATAATTTAACTAATCTAACCTAATCTTTTTTACTCCATAAGGTACACTACTTATATCATTTATTAATCTACGTTTCATAAAATTAACAGTAAATGTCTTTTTTTCTTTTTTTGTTACCACACTATGTTGGGGAGTACATCTTATGCTAATAAATTGTAGGACGACTTGTTGTTCTTCATTATTAAATATTAATTTTTTTAAACAATTAAAATTTATTATCTTTGAATTCTTATAATTTAAAGTAAAACCTTTTACTTTGCATACCTCGTTTACTTTACCTGTTAAGGGTGAAAAGACTTTGTATGCATAATTTTTGGGACCACCGCAAACAAATTCTATTATAAAACTGTTTGGACCATAACACTCCAATTCATCTGTGAGATCACCTAGATAATTTCCTGTAGGTGGTTCGTACTCGCCAGGGAAATGAGAGTATATAATGGAATCTGTGTCGTAATACAGAACCCTACGACCCAGAGGTTCCAAAAAGCCATACAAACGTAAACGAGCTTGGGCCGTTGTGTATGCCGCTATTACAACATTTACTGTCTTCAGCTGATCCATCGCGTTTTCTTGATGCACCCAGTTTACATATAACATCTCATCTCCCGCTGGTATAACCCTATTTACTTGAACTGCAGGATTTGCTAGAAGTTCGTATAGTTCTTCAGCTGAAGAAACAGTTGAAGTTCGCGTTCGGTTCTCGGCTTGTGCGAATTTACCTGCATACAAAAAGGAAATTAAAGTTCTTTATATAACAATACCTACATTTTAACATACCCCAGAAAGAATTCAGCATAAGTTTCGCATTTGAGCGTCTACCAGCATTCTTAGCTATCTGCGTTGGTGCAGTCTGCGGGATAACCACTGGCTTCTTGTTTCATTTTTAAAAAAGTATTTATGTACTCCACAAATAATCCGCCTGTTTTAGTATCTCTATTATAAACAGTCACTTCATACTGCCATATCTCGTGAATTTTTAAAATTTTATATCCCACTGAAACGGCGCGACGCAGTTCGTCAGCAACCCAAGTCCCCACAAATTGTCTCTCTGTATCACTATGACAACAGTCAGTTTGTTGTAATTCGTCGCAACATGTCCGACATAAAACAAACATGAGTTTTCCATGAGCTTTTCGTGGTAGTACCGGATGAAAAATATCACTGGTTGGTAAAACAGTACATTTAATTAACCCTTCAACTTGCTCAATATTATTGTTAGGGCACAAAGTGGCACAATCTGAACCTACAAAAATTTTTGGATGGCCTACTGGATATTTACCATATTTACAAACATACGGGTAACGAGAGCAAACATCTACATATCTAATTTTTTCATTAGTTTCAACTTTTTTATATAAAATTGTACTCCCGGTCCTCCCTCCGAATAATGAGTCGCGAGGTTGCAAAGGTAAATTATTTAAAATTTCATGGTTGTTAAGCGCTGTATCTAACATCTTACATTCCCAAATTGTAATTACAGTATACCCCAAATTCTGAATTTTGTGTAATTTTTCATTTGTCCTTTGGTATCTATCTTCCAATGTTTCTTTTGTTGTATTAAAAACTGGTTCATTTCTATTTGTTTTATAACATAATATACAGCCATGCCAAAAACAGCCCAAAAATTCGAATACTAGTTTACTCGCTGCATAATAACCATCAACTTTAAATATATTGTCAATTACTGCCTCTGCACCATTACCTGCATGTTGAATTTGTATTCCCCTCACGTTTTCTTGGTGTATTAACCATTTCAAGGCAATTTTTGATTGATTATCTTTCAACCTATAACCTTTCTGCGGTATAATACCAATTGAATTGGGTTTTAAAAATAAACGACGAAAAACACGGTTACATGCTGAAGCGATGGTAATTGACTCAGTAAGTGGACAGACTTTGCAATCTTGCGTGAAAGTAGTACGAAACTTATCGCAAGCCCTACGCAAAATATTTACATCAGACACACAATACTCAATGATCTCTTTTTCCATATTAAAAATGGCATTCTCCTCTTTTTGTTTATTATACCAATGTAAAAAATGTTGTCGTTCAGAAGTAGACATATTGTCTATCCCAAAATATTCAGTAGACGGTAGTGGACCAATGTAATTTTTATTTTCTAGTTTATTATAAAAATGGGGAAAGTAACCTTTTTTTAATGTTGGCGTCTAATCCATAGCTTTAGGTAAAGCAGATAATGGCATAGGTAGATAATTAATTGAATCTAAAAATTTTATATGATTAAATTGAATCATCATTATTTTCGAACCGTTTAAAATTAATTTCGGTTTAATTTTTTGTTCCTCTACTAAATATTTTAAAATAAATTGACAGTCGAAGGATTTGGCATTGTGTGCAATACATATAACAGATGCAAATGATGTTCTAGGTAGAACAACGTAATTTAAAAATTCTTTAACAGGATCATGCTTGAAAATGTGTTGTCGAATGCCACATTTGCTACAAAATTGTTTTACGTCGGATATGTTACAGCACCTAGTACAAGACTGCTGCGCCACACATAAATTAACTTCATGTTCTAAATGTTCGCCCACAGTTTTTTCCTGTCGGGTTTCAAAATCGTAATAAATAAACTGTTTTCTTTAAATTTTGAATTGTTTTTCTGCATATAACACAAATGTCCGGGGTTTTTATAATTTTCACACAATTTACAGTTTCTCCGCATACATGCTGACGTCCCTTTTTATTGCACTGATATAGTTTCAAACACTTAACACATTTTTTTAGTCTTTCACACACTGATTTTTTATGATTGTCAAAACATTGCTGTCCACGGAACTTTCTTTCACAAAGAGAACATTTATTTAATGCCAGAGTAGGAGAACACGGCGGTGAATATTTACAAAAATAGCAAGTATTTTCACAAGAATGTCTGTTTCTTACCTTGTATGGAACGTGACATTGTTCACAAAAAATTTCGGAGCCTGTGGAAGTTCGCCGGCGTTTAGAGAGTATTTCCTGCACCTCTTGATGCCCTCTCTTTAAAGGCATGTTAACCAGCTCGGATGCAGCTTCCTGGACAATATTGTCCAAGGTTTCATCGCTGTAGTCCTCAATTATAACAACATCATCATCAAACTCCATGAAGGTTGAGTCGATGTTATCAACCCTTCTAGATGAGTCGACTTTGTCGTCATCCTCAACGACCACTACTTCATCCTCAACGACCACTACTTCATCAGCCGCTTTTATTAATATATTTTCCAAAATTTTAAACTTCGGGACTGGTGCTGCTGGTGATGGTGTTGGCAGTTTTGATGATGTGCATACCCCCGAAGGAGGTAGATAGTCGTCGTCGTCGTACTCGTGAACTATCACGTCCGCAAAAACATGCTGATGTTCAATCTTCTCCGTAGACACACTTTGGTAAAACTTATTGAAAGAAGCCATGGCAAATACAACAAATAGTAAATACAACTAACTGCACACTGAAGAAATAATATTTGGCCTCTCATATATATATATATATATATATATATATATATATATATATATATATACCCCCAAATATCTTGCATTCATTTTATATAATAGCTACTCATTTTCAGTAAATACCTTACTAACAGTACGAGGTCATTATCAAAATACGCCTCGTTTCTGAAAATTGATTCTTAGAAATAATTCTTTTTGCCAGATAATGGATATTTTAAAATAAATGTTCTTAACATCGTTACGACGACATTGAAGTATTCATAAATCTCTAGGTATCTTTAAAACTATGCAATGAACACAATTTATTTTCTCAGTCCCAAATTGTATACAAGTTAAGAATTAGCCATCATGGGAAAATATAAAAATTCCCATCATTGTAAAACTCCGCTCGAAATAATATTATCGTTCATTTGTAAGGATCTTTATGTATTTCTTTCAAAACACAGAAAAGAAAACCAACACAATGCATCTAAGTTATTATATCCGGCCTGTATACAGATACAGGTGTTTAAAAGGTCTCCTTCGAAAATAAAGAATTTTTATGTATTTCTTAAAAGCACCAAAAATCCACAGGTGCAAAAATCAATTTAATTGACACAATTTATTATCTCTGCCCCCCTGAAAAGAATCGAATCCTATTATCATTCAAAAAATTTAGGTGAGAAAATACGATAAAAGTATTCACACATTTTCTGTTACCACCGTTGTCCAGGTAGAAAAAGCAATTCAATAGCTGTTACGTGAGCACCTGTACGAGCAAAATTTTAAAAGGTCCACTTCGAAAATAAAGAATTTTTTTTTGTATTTCTTTAATGATATTAAGGTATTCATAAGTCTCTAGATATTAAAAGCAATCATCAATGCCGGAAGAATCTTCAAGTATAAAAAACAATTCAGTTAACATAATTTATTATCTCTGTCATACATGTCAAGTTATTATAAAGGAAAAATTTATAACCCCATTAACATAATTTATTATATTATTATTAATTCACGGACACCTGCTTCCGAATCTCAGCAGCGGCTGTGCCTCGGGAGTGGCCCCACATACTACTAATATGTTCTCAATTATACTTTCATTTTACTAAAATCTATACCGGGAGCGAAGTTGTGCAGCATTAATAGTTGAATGAATATAAAACTGCTTTTGAATTTTAATAAGTAATTTTCAAATTTCTGTTAATTCATAGTAATAGTCATGGCACTTGTTTTCCTTTTTTCCGGTTTTCATAAATATTGACGTATGAAAAATAAATCCCGTATTCTCTTCTATAATTATCTCCACCATAACAATTCTTAATATGTGTACTTCTAGTCCAGTAGTGATGGGTAGTTCATGAACGAGTCGTTCATTTTGAACGACTCACTTCAGTGAGCCATGAACGAACGACTCTTTAGTTCTCACAGTACGGCTCAGCGTTCACGTGCTACACTGTAGCACAAGCATACCGCTCTAGTACAGTAGCTCAGCTGAACGAAATGCTCTTTAGGTCTCACAGTACGGCACATGGCTCTGGCTCATCAGTTTAACCAGCACTCGTTCTCGTACAGTGTGCTAGTGAGCAAATGAGCTTGAGCTCAGCAGTCACGGCACACAGCACTCGCAGCTGTACAACACAGTTACAGTTCACAGCACGCATGAAGAGCGCTTGCGCATTTGAGTCGTTCAAATGAACTATTCACATTGAACGACTCACTTTAATGAGCGGAGCAAAATGAACTGACTCACTAAAATTGAACGAACGACACATCACTATAGTCCAGTGAACAAAAGGTCGGGTAGTTCTGAATTTTTGATATATTGTACAGGATGGTGGGTTAGTGAAAAATCCAAATTTTCACAATCCCCCCTCCTCCGCTTCCTCTGCCATCTTGTAAAAACCACCGAAAATCGGTACTTTTTTCAGTTTATTGCCTATAACTTATTTGTGGTGAGTTTTAGCACAAAAAAAGTTATTTGCCGACTTGTAGAGGACAAAATTTCCTGCAAACAAGTTGTATAAAATTATTTTGTACGATTAATAGCAACGGAGCTATGATGCTGACAAAAAAGGTTAAAATTGAGTACTTAGCAAAATTTTGAGTTTCTTTCCACTTTACATCGCAATAGCTCCGTAACACATCATTTTATCGTAAAAGTCCTCATAATCAATCTTGTAGAGAATTTAATTACCTAAAAATTTCAAATATTATTTTACGATCAATGCAACGGAGTGGGGATCAATATACAAAAAACGATAAAAATAGTCGTTTCTAGTTTAGTGCAGCAACACTTTTTGATTTATTATTTCTAATTATAAAAGTATTATTCAAACAAAATAATCTGTATAGATGCAAATGAACGTAATTATGTGTTGGCAAACGTCAATGAAGTCTCATGGGACTATTAGAAAAAAAACAGCACTTCCTTTTATTTGTCTGCGACTACTTTCTACCGCTCTTCAGCTCAGAATTATATCGTAGAATCCGTATTACGTTAATTCCGCATCATAAAATCAAGTATAGTGTTAAAAACTGGAGGGAAAACGTTGCTGCACTAAACTTGAAAAAAATCACTTTTTCGTATTTTTTTTGTAAAGTTACCACCACTACGTTACATTGGTTCTAAAAAAAAATTGATACATGGATTTTGCAGGTAAGTAAATTCTCATGATTTGTCGTAAGTACTTTTACGCTAAAATGAAGTGTTACGGAGTTATTGCGAAATGTAAATTGGAAAGAAACTTAAAATTTAACTAAGTACGCAATTTTGTTCTTTTTTGGAGCTTTATAGCTCCGTTGTCATTATTCCTATAAAAAAACTTTGTGGACCAAATATACAGGAAATTTTATTCTCTACAAGTGATCAAATAACTTTTTTGCGTTAAAATGCAACAGAAAGAAGTTTTAAACAAAAAACTGAAAAATTGCCAATTTTCGGTGATTAAAATGTTAATAAAGCATTTTTTCAAAATGGATGTTTCGCGGTAATCTGTGTATTCTATATTTCATCCATTCCGAATCTGTAGGAGATGGGTACAATATCTAAAAGAATATAATGAAATTTGTTGATAATGATTTACTTATAGCTAGGAATAGTTATATAAAACTCAATATTTTTCTAAGATCGCTATTTTCACCATGTTGAGAGCGGCATATCTCCACCTCTATTGGTTTCACAAAAGACATAATACGCCAAAGTCTTAGAAAATTTAGTCTTAGAATATTTATAATACTTTGCAAATAATTCACTCTGAGTTGAAGAGCAGTAGAAAGAAGTCGCAGATAAATAAAAGAAGGAAGTGCGGTTTTTAAAAAAAAAAAAAATCTAATAGTCCCATGAGACTTCATTGACGTTTGCCAACACATAATTACGTTCATTTTGCATCTATACAGATTATTTTGTTGGAATAATACTTTTATAATTAGAAATAATAAACCAAAAAGTGCTGCTTCACTAAACTAGAAACGACTATTTTTATCGTTTTTTGTAAATTGATCCCCAGTCCGTTGCATTGACCGTAAAAAATATTTGAAATTTGTAGGTAATTAAATTCTCTACCAGATTGATTATGAGGACTTTTACGCTAAAATGATGTGTTACGGAGCTATTGCGATGTAAAATGGAAAGAAACTCAAAATTTGATAAGTATGCAATTTTAACCTTTTTTTCCAGCATCATAGCTCCGTTGCTATTAATCGTACAAAATAATTTTATAAAACTGGTTTGCAGGAAAATTTGTCCTCTACAAGTAGGCAAATAACTTTTTTTGTGCTAAAATGTACTAGAAAGAATAGGCAATAAACTGAAAAAAGTACCGATTTTCGGTGGTTTTTACAAGATGTTGGAGGAATCGGAGGAGGGGGGATTGTGGAAATTTGGATTTTTCACTAACCCACCATCCTATAGAATATATAAAAAATTCAGAACTACCCGACCTTTTGTAGGATTCCCCCCTTTTTCAAGCTCCGTTCACTGGACTATTCATTTCACGAAAGAAAATAGCAGATGGCGCTTGATAGCCAATCATTTTAACATGCATTATACTTCATTTCACGTAAAAAAAATAGTAGATGGCGCTTGGGAGCCTACCGTTTTCACATGATAATTTTAATTCGTGAAATCAAACTTTGTCAATAATTTTTATCTGTAAAAATGCAGAAGACCTGAATATTTAAAATTTCAACAAAATATGGGTAAACATCACTTAATTCTGTAGATTTTATTTTATAATTTATAATTGATAGGTGATTTTTTTTTCGTTTTTGTAAACTAGGTTTGCATTCTGACCAACCATAGGGCAGAATTTATATCCCTATCTAAACCAACGCAATTTTCTTACGTGAAATGAAGTATAAATAAATAATTTAAATTAGTGAAACCAAACTTCGTCAATAATAAAAACATTTTTATTGTTGCCTTCTGTAACTTATTTTTTAATATACTGTTCTTTTTAAATAATGCCTTTCCCAAAGTTTTGTGTTCTGCACCTATGTTTTTGCACAACGCAAAAACATATACAACGTCAGTGGATATACATTAGCATAGAGAGCAGTAGTATAGTATATAATTAGACATCTACAACTCTACGACGTACGTCATTATTATTTGTAGTTTGTTAGGAAGTAATGTTATCATTTACGTATATAAAACATAAAATACATGGACATACGTCAAATAATCTTGCTCTTTCGAATATGTAATGTTTGTTAAGCTACTACTGATACAGTGCTGTGTATTCTTTCTTCGAACAAGTGATCTTGAACAGTCATCTTTCGTGAATCCGACTATAATAAAGACATGTTCTTCATTCGAATAAATATTCATTATTAAATTTATTTTTTTACAAATAAGTCAATGGCCTCGTGCCTTAAACTTTCTTTTCATGAATTAACATTATTTTAACACCCTCGGTGTATAAATATCTATTTTTTGAAAAAATGTACAAGAACTGAATATTAAAAATCTGTTGTAGCCAGCACAATACCTCTCGCCATTTTCATATTGGGCTATATAAGTATTTTATTTAATATATTCTTTATTTTTCAATTCATTCTACGAACAAGTTTCCTCCTACTCTTCTACATGTTCGAGATTCTTTCAATTCATTGACGAGATTAACGGTATTTCTGAAGGGTATATGATGAATTATATGTATAGTAAGCGCGTGTTTAGTTGACACTGATACTGTAGATACTTTGTCTTATAAATGAATCCCCTTTCTTTTTATACCAATCTTAGATGTTGACGGAGTCTTTTCCTCATTATAACAACAGCATATTACATTACTATTACATTTCGACTTTTTCATGTACGAATTTTATATCTATGTATAAATTTAAATATTTAATTAATGATAAATTAAGAAATACAATAATTCAGTCTATCTCTAAATCTATAGAAGATATAATAATAATGTTCAATGTATTGGATAGAGAATTTTATGTTCTTTAATATTTGTAATAACATAAATTTCCAACAAATAATATTTAGAAGAATTTTTCTAAGAAACTACTACTTTGGGTTGACCAATTGTTACCAAAATCTAATCAACTCTTCCCAGGAATGTCAGATTGAGGAAACTGCAGTTAAATATTTTTTATAGTATTTAAGAAACCGTGATTCCAACATCCACAAACACACACACACACACACACACACACACACACACACACACACACGAACTTCATCATAAAAATGTTATAATCGGATTATAGGGATCTTAAAATGTATTTATTCAATAAGAGCTGGATATGCGATTTTTAGCATGATTCCAATACCTCTCTTAGCGAGAAGTAAAGATTACAACAAAATAAGGTTATTATTATTTTTTATTGATGAACGATTTTAGATAAGAGTTCAAATTCATGAAATGTTAACGGTGCAAAAACTCTGAGTTTTTTGAAAAATATTTTTTTTTATATATTTATACTTTGATAGGTTTATCGATTTCACTACTAATTTAACATCTTCAGAACCTTACAGCTGGAAATAGTACATAAATATAAATAAAAAAAAACACTTAATATAAGCGTATGAATAGGCAATTCCAGATAAGCGCTACACCACCTGGCGGGCATTTTGAGAACTATTCATATAATAATATATTCATATTATACGAATTTTATCTAAATATACATATTTTAATGTCTAATTAATGCAAGTTGTTTGTTTTTTAGTAAGAGAGATGACATAGTACTAGGGATAATTAGTTAGCATAAGTGAAATGTTGAAATAAGAGTAGATACATATCGTTATATTTTTACATTCAAATTTCTAGGTAAAGGGAGCTGTTTGTTTTTCATTGATATCTTTATTTTGGTCGCATTTAATTTTTGTGTTTTAACTGAAAAAAAATCTGTTGTGGCCAGCACAAGACCTTCCGTCAATTCGCTATATTTTGTACAAATCCCATACCAAAAGATCCTTGAAACAGATATATAATATCATGTAAAATCGAACACGAACACATACTATTTTTTACAAATTCCATACCAGTTCATTTGAAAAGGTTCTACAAATCCAATAAAATTATCACATAAACACACACTAAGTAAAATGCACTTGACACTTCCTTCATTTCTTCTTCAACTTTCCCCTATTTTATTAGGGGTCGCTGTTTCATCTTCTCTTCCACTCATTCCTGTTCAGTGGATCTTCTCCACACATTCCCTTCTTTCTCAAGTCTTCTGCAATACAGTCTTTCCATCTTCTCTTTGGTCTTTCTCTGGATGTCACTTGCGATGAACGCTATGACATACCAATTTTAGATCCTTTACTTTCTATATTTGGTTTTGCACTTGCAACTGACATCTGTCAATTAAAATTTTATGAATATACCTATCAGTTGTTTAGATGATAAAGCTGACTAATTTTTGAAAATTAATTTCTTTATAACGCTTTAAATCTACATCTATTGAATATGAAGGAAAATGTATAATTAAACCGTATAGAGAAGAGTATTATCTTTAATATGTATAATAATAAAAAGTCCAAAAATTATATTTAACTGCGTTTTTTTAAGAAAAACTGTTAAAAACTTCAAATTTGGGTACTTTCGGTGGATCAATTATAACCAAAATCTAATCAACTCTTCATATCGTCGTACAGAAGAGGAATACGAAAGAATTATAATTTTTACAAATGTAGTATTGGAGTTATCGTCGGAGAAAAATTTGTCACACACGGACACACACACACACGGACACACACACACACACACACACACGGACACACACACACACACACATACAGACATCATCTTAAAAATGGTATATTCGTATTGTAGGGACCCTAAAACGTGCTTATTCATTAAAAACTCACCACCGAATTTTTTGACCAAAGACAATACCTTCCTTACCTAAAGGTGACGGAAGGTAAAAAGAGCAAAGCTTAAATTTTTTTCCATCTTAGTCCAGTCATTAGGTAGATTTACCCTGCAAAAGGTCGGGTATTTTTGATTTTTGGATATGTTATATATTTAGAGGTCTCAACAAAAAATGCAAGTTTTCCCCCTCGGGGGCCTTCGGGAAGCACCGCCAACTTGAGAAAAAAGGCGCAAAAAAGCGGTTTTTTCTAAATATCTCTTCACTTATTTGCATTAAGCAAAAATAGTTATTATCTAATTTGTTGACTATAAAATTCTCTACAACTTTTATCTAAAACATTTTTTTCTATAATTAATAGATAGCGAGCTACAGTGCTTCAAACAGAGCAATTTTTTTGAAAATTATATGAATGCTTCATTTAAATCATATTTTATTATATTTTTTACGTTTTTTTACAAATTACTTTTTGACAATCATTAATTATTATTATTTAACTAATATGTACATAAATATTAATTATTGTTTACAGTTTTTTTTTTCATTCTAAAGATTTTTTATAGTCCAGCAAATTTATGATTTTACCTTAAAGTAATTACAACAAAAGCTTTTTAACGGAATCCAGTACCAGAAAAGTGCGCTGAATAACATCAATATTTTCCCGAAATCGGAGCATGGGAATATTTAAATTATTCAAAAAACAAACAATATTACGTATTTGATACTTAGTCTAATAGGTTTCACTATTTACAACAGTTTACATTCGACGTGGCATCGAAAGAAGTAAGTTATCGATAACTGTTTTATAAAAATTGTTAACGTTTTCCTGCATTTTTTTAGTTTCTCATCCACCACTCTGATCTTGTTAAAGATATGATGACGCGGTTTTAAAATTTGAATTCAGCATGAAATTCTCTTTAATATCATGTATTACACGATTATTGCCGATGAACGATTAGCGAGTTCTGCCAACTAAAACTCATATGAAATCTCTCTAAAATTTTAAACATCTGAAAATCGGCTTTTTTTTCAATTTTTCATCAACCACTTTGACACCTATTAAATACTTAATATTGGTTATCTGTAAGGCTGTTGAAATTTTGTATAAGAAAATGAAAAAAAAGCCGAAAAAAATAGTGTAATACACGATACGAAAGAGAATTTTATTCTGAATTCAAATTTTAAAACCGCATCATCGTATCTTTAACAAGATCAGAGTGGTGGATGAAAAACTAAAAAATTGCAGGAAAACATTAACAATTTTTATAAAACAGTTATCGATAACTTACTTCTTTCAATGCCACGTCGAATGTAAACTGTTGTAAATAGTGAAACCTATTAGACTAAGTATCAAGTACGTAATATTGTTTGTTTTTTTGAATAATTTAAATATTTTCATAATTGTTTTAAGCAAATGGTCATAAACCTGAATATGCCGCCATTTGTCCAAATTGGCGGGAGGTTCCCATGCTCCGATTTCGGGAAAATATTGATATGTTATTCAGCGCACTTTTCTGGTACTGGATTCCATTAAAAAGCTTTTGTTGTAATTACTTTAAGGTAAAATCATAAATTTGATGGACTATAAAAAATTTTTAGAATGAAAAAAAAACTATAAACAATAATTAATATTTATGTATATTAGTTAAATAATAATAATAATTAATGATTGTCAAAAAGTAATTTGTAAAAAAACGTAAAAAAAAATATAATAAAATATGATTTAAATGAAGCATTCATGTAATTTTCAAAAAAATTGCTCTGTTTGAAGCACTGTAGCTCGCTATCTATTAATTATAGAAAAAAATGTTTTAGATAAAAGTTGTAGAGAATTTTATAGTCAACAAATTAGATGATAACTATTTTTGCCTAATGCAAATAAGTGAAGAGATATTTAGAAAAAACCGCTTTTTTGCGCCTTTTTTCTCAAGTTGGCGGTGCTTCCCGAAGGCCCCCGAGGGGGAAAGCTTGCATTTTTTATTAGGACCCCTAAATATACAATATATCCAAAAATCAAAAATACCCGACTTTTTGTGGAATAAACCCTTATTTTTCTACTAAATGACTGGATTGTCTGTTTCTTTGACAAGTGCGTTATAATCTCCACCATGCAAAATTAAAAGAGTAGGTATTTTGAAATGAAAATTCAAAATCGCAATTCAAAAAAAATAAAAATAATATAAAAGTGGTTAATAGTGAGCGTTGGTTTCCGAAGAACGTAGTGATTGATAGTATTTACTCAAAATTTTAGTCTCCCTCACTGCCTAATTACCATGACTACCATTTAGAAATACATTGGGGTGACTGAACTATTGCGTACTCGGATAGGTACACATGTACCATTTGCGTTTTTAGCAATGTATTTTTGTACTATTTTATTACCTTAAATATTCGAGCCTTATTGACATTTTAGATTTAATATTAATAAAACTAATTACCAGAATTAAATATATTTATTAATTAGAAAAAGGTCCTTTTCATGCCTTTTACCTTAATAATGGGGTACCTCACGGATACGGATAGGTACATATGTAATCTATTTTTACTCACATATTTCTATTATTTAATTTGTGCAAGGATACATTATCAAAAGCAAAATTTATAAATTTATATTTATGGATAAAAAAATATATATAATTCACATTTAGCAATAGCTTCTGTGTGTTCATCGCAAATCGGGCGAGTGCATACTTTACATGATTTCCATATTTTACGCTGGAGTATGCATGCACGATTTTTGTACGAGTGCGCATGCGTAATGCTGAATTACCTCCACTAATTGGTAAAATGTAATTCAAAATAATTTTAAAGAACTGCTTTCACGGTTTATATTATTTTATATTTATAGAAACCCTAATAAATATATAGAGGTACACGTGTACCTATTCGTGTGTCAGCATGAAATATTAAATCAGCAGATTTATTGCGGAATGCCAAGCGTAATACTATGAATGTTAAGAGGAACTCGATAGACATAAATTTATATAATCACTTGCATCATTCTTTAAAAACTTTAAACATAATACAATTTAGAAGAAAAATAAAGTCATGTCTGCTTAACCTTTTTTTTATAGTGTGAAAGAGTATATGGATACTCCACCTTTTAAAAATTCATAGCTGGGAACAATATTTATTACTCTATGTATCAATATATGTATTCTTATTTTTTTGACTATCCTGTATTGTGCATTTATGTATGAACTCTGGGCAATAAATTTACTCGTATTCTCATATATCTGTTGAATTTTATTTAGTATATGCTGATATATATATACCTTTTATTCTCATTATTCTAAAGGGTATTTTTCTATCTAATGAATCATATAAGCTGCTTTGAGATCGGCGAATATCAGAAATAGTTTTCCTCCTTCCTTGATTAATTCACTTTCGACAACATAGTCTAAAATCTAATTACTATCTCTGGTACCTCTTCTCTTTCTAAATCCAACTTGTGTATCCGCTAGAAAATTATTTTCTTCTCTTTCTTCATTAAGCTTATTTTCTAATATTGTAGCATATATTTTGTATAACGTATTCATAATCAGTATTCCTCTATAATTTGACACATTGTTTTTATCTCCTCCTTTAAGTATAGGGCTTATCACCCCTTTTCTCCATCGTCTGGGCAAGACACGTTTTTTTTTTTTCATATTTTATTAAAAATAATTTTAATGTCCATAAGTTTTTCGCATCGTAGAGCCATGCTTCATTTTCTCTACCGTCCTCGCCTGATGCTTTCTTCTTTTTAAGTTTTCTTATTGATTTTTCTATTTCCTGTATTGATATTTCTTCCACTTGTTCTTCATTATCATCCTCACTTTACTGTCTGTATTTTATTTTCTGTCGCCCCCAGTAATTTTTAAACTGTTCAATCCATTCCTCCTCTTTTATTCACATTGAAATTGTAGAACTCCACTGAATCACTTAACTTTTTAAAAACATTCTTCTTTCGCCTTGCCCAAAATCATCATAACATTCATTCAAGAACATATTATTGTGACCGATTTTCGGTAGCGAATAACCGCATCCGGACCACAATAATAGTTACGCAACAATCATCTTTCGCTACACATTCCTAACCATGCATACTTCTTTCACCACAGCCACATTCATAAACTTATTCATACATAATAACATATTAAAGTGACCGATTTTCGGTAGCGAATAACCGCATCCGGACCACAATAATAGTTACACAAAAATCATCTTTCGCTACACACTCCTGTACAAACATACTTCATTCTTCTCGTCCACTTAAAAGTTCAGCTGTCTCTCCATTCTCACAAAACATTCTTACTAACCATTTATCTTTACACCACAATAATTACGAAACAATCATCCTTCGCAACACATTCATATCCATGCATACTTCTTTCACCACAGCCACATTCATAATCGTATTCATACATAATAACATATTAAAGTGATCGATTTTCGGTAGCGAATAACCGCATCCGGACCACAATAATAGTTACACAAAAATCATCTTTCGCTACACACTCCTGTACAAACATACTTCATTCTTCTCGTCCACATAAAAGTTCAGCTGTCTCTCCATTCTCACAAAACATTCTTACTAACTATTCATCTTTACACCACAATAATTACGAAACAATCATCCTACGCCACACATTCCTATCCTGGCAAACTTCTTTCGCCTCAGCCACATTCATAATCGTATTCATACATGCTCTTCTTCTTTTCCCACTCGGAAACTTACGCTCCTTCAAAACACTACCAATCACATCAATCCACTTACACACTGGACGGCCACGCAATCGAACACCCTCAATTTTACCAACATATATGCGTTTTACAAGTCGTTCACTTATCATTCTCTCCACATGACCAAACCATCTCAACTGACTCACTCCAACTCTCTTAACTACATTCTTCCTAACCATACATTCTTCATACACCAAATTATTCCTCACGCGATCCCGTCTTGTATACCCACAAACACCACGTAAATACCGCATTTCCACAGCAGTCACTTTCCTTTTATGCTTTCTCGTCCATGCCCAACATTCACTTCCATACATCAAAGCAGGCACCAGCACTCCATTATAAACACTTAACCGAGCTTCTCTAGATACGTTTACGTTACGAGCAAACGTGCCCAGAGCACCCATTACCTTACATCCCGCACTCACCCTCCTATCAATTTCACGGTCAATTCGTCCATCCCTCGACATCATGCTACCCAAATATACAAACTCATTCACCTGCTCCAGTTTTACTCCATTCACCAACACATTGCACTCAGTCGCCAATTCACTCCTTTCAAATACTAACACCTTAGATTTATCAACATTCAACATTAAATTCATACTTCTTCCAACTTCGTTTATTCTCTCTATCATTCTTCTCAGTTGCTCTTCATTTTCACTTAAGACAACTACATCATCCGCATACGCTAACGCAGGCACAATACTTTCACCAATATGTACACCATCCAATCCACTCAACGCCTTCCGCAACAACACATCCATATACAAATTAAACAACCACGGAGACATACCACAACCCTGTTTAACACCTACATTTATACGAAACCAACTACTCAACCTACCATCTATTCTCACAGCAGCTTCACTACCCTCATACAACGCTCGAATCGCTCCCAACCAGTTTCCATTCACGCCGTACTTTCTTAGTACACCCCACAAAGTATCTCGAAGAACACTATCATACGCCTTCTTTAAATCTAGAAAGCCACAGAACACCTTCTTGTTCTTGTCAAGTGACTTCTCTACAATCATACGAACCATACTCAGCAGACATATCGCGCGAAAATTTGTACATTCACTCGAACTGCCTTTGCCTTTGAATAAAGGACAAATAACAGCTTTTTTCCAATCATCAGGAAATACACAACGTTTTAGACAAAATCTAAATAAATACACTAACCAATCTAATACTTTCTCTCCCCCATACTTCAACATCTCATTTGTAATCCCAACCAAACCCGCAGCCTTACCATTCCTTACACGCGCTAATGCATCACATACTTCACTTTCATCTACCTCATAATCATCTTCACTATCATTTTCACTTGCAGCTTCGCTACTATCATCCCTCTCAATCTCACCTCCGTACAAACCCTTAAAATACTCACACCATCTATTCCTTACGTCTGATTCATTCCACAATAACTCTCCATTCGCACTCTTCACAGCTTTCACAACTCGACCACTTCCACCCCGCAGTCTCTTCACACTCAACCAAAACAATCGTTTATTTGTACTAAAATCATTTGTCAACCTTTCACTCAACAAATCATCAAATTGTTTTTTACTTTCTCTCACCACTTGCTTCACCCATTTATTCTTCCTTCTATACTCTATCAAACATTCTTCGCGCAACCTCCCAGGCGAATCCTTAACATTTAAAAACTTTAAATACGCCCTCTTTTTCTCAGCAATCGCTTCTTTCACCTGTTCATTCCACCACGCATTTTTCGGACAACAGCCTAATCTGCTTTCACCACAAACTTCTTTTGCACATTTAAGGAGGGAATCCTTAAATTTCTTCCAAACTTCATTTATATTACATTCATAATTAGGCTCACATTCAGGCATGGATTCATTCAACCTATCAACAAATTTTATCCTAACATCTTCATTTAAAAGGGCACAGGATTTCACACGAAACATTTTCCCAGAACCTTTCTCCTTCATTCGCCAAAATTTATTTAACCGCATTCGCGACACAACCAAATAATGATCATTCGTACCCAATTCAGCGCCTCTTTTCACACGCGTATCTACAATCATACTCCTCAAACGCTCATCATAGATTACAAAGTCAATTACACTACGTTTATTCTGAACCACATTTTCCCAGGTGTATATGTGAGCTAACTTATGTTTAAAAATGGTATTTGAAATGAAGAGATTTCTTTCCAAACAAAATTAAACAATTCTCTTACCATTGTCATTCACTCGACAATCACCGAAACGTCCCAACACATTCTCTGATTCACTTCGTTTTACACCCACCCATCCATTCAAATCGCCACATACTATCACCCTTTCACCCGGATCACACAAATCAATTACATTATTTATCGACATCCAAAACTGATCTTTTTCAAGGTCATTTTCAGATGATGATTTTATGGTCTTAATGTAAGTATTCTTGTTCTTTTTTCTGTCTTGTTTCCGCTTTTGTTTTTAGTAACTCTTTAGATTCTCTTCTTGTTCTATTTAACTTTTCTTTATCGTTTATTCGGTTTCGCCAATGTTTAAATTTTTTAGCAACTATACTTTTCTTCATTCTTTGTTCCACCATTTCGTTTTCTACTATTTTATTTCATTCTTCATTTTTAATACTTTTATTTTAATTTTTAGCTCTTCTATCATATTATTTACGTCTTCGTTTTTATAAAATATTACTTTTTACCTCTCGCTAAGAGAGGTATTGGATTCATGCTAAAATTCACATCTCCAGATTTTAGTGAATAAGCACGATTTAAGGTCCCTAGAATCCGATTATAACATTTTTAAAATGATGTCTGTATGTGCGTGTGTGTGTGTGTGTGTGGATGTGTGTTTGTTTGTGTCTGTGTGTGTCTGGATGTTGTAGACACGATTTCTCAAAAACTATAAGACTTAAGAACTGTTTAACTATGGATTCCTCAATCTGACATTCCTGGGAAGAGTTGCAAAGATTTTGGTAACAATTGAATAACCGGAAGTAGTAGTTTTTTAGAAAAATTCTTCTAAATATATTTTTTTGGAAATTTTTGTTATTAAATATTGAAGAACAAAAAATTTTCCATCTAATACACTTAAAATTTATATTATATCTTATATAGATTTAGAGATAAAGACACTATAATATATAGAGTAATCTAATCGCAGAGGCTAAGGCACGAAGGAAACCAGTTGACAAATTCCAATATTTATAACATAATTTGTAAATGACACATGTCAGTGTCAAAAATCAATAGTTTTAGTAACATTCTGATAGATTTTTCTGGGAAGTATATTTAATCTTTCTTATTGCTCTTACTTTCATTCCTTTTCTTATTGTTTTCGGGTTTTTGTTAAGCCACTAAGTGGGAAACGCGTGATTTTATGTATGTATGTATGTATGTATGTATGTATGTATGTATGTATGTATGTATGTATGTATGTATGTATTGTTTTATTAAGTAAATATTTGAAATTATAGGTAAAATGCATATATCCATCAGAAATATCACCAACCTGGTTAATGATTTGGAAGAATATGTCACATTTAGTAATTTCCTCATTACAATGAAAAATAGATATAATTAGAATTATATGTGTGCAGAAGATATGTTAAATACAATAAAAAACAATATTTGGGTAAAGTTCTGTAATTTTTTGTTATAAAACGACGGTTCGAAAGCGAAGTGCAATACAATACTTATATAGCCTAATATGGAAATGGCGAGAGGTCTTGTGGTGGCTACAACATATTTTTTTTATAAATCTGAGACTATGATTTAAAGATTCCTTTGTTACACAGTTTATATTTCAAATGTATGTAACTGAAAAATAAATGTCACTACTTAAAAACTAATCATTTCAAATTAATAATGGCGACATATAACAGAAAATAGTAAATAAAGCAATATGCAAAGGAACTTAATATAGTTTGCAGCATTAGTGAATATGTAGGTATGTATTTAATTTAATAAAAATTAAATAGCGGGAGGTCTTATGTTGTCCACATTAGATTTTTTACAAGTGCGAATTATCATTTATCAGCTGACATATGTCATATTTGATTTTTGTTTGTCATTGGAAGCTCGATTACGCAACTTGCAAATAATTAGCACAAATTATGTATGAACGTATTAACGATAGCAAATGATGTTTTAAAAATAAATGTTTCAACTGCACACAATTTCTTTGAAAAAAACACGTGACATATGTCAACACTCAGCATTCGATATTAAAAACGGCGGCAGAAGAAGAAAAGTTCCACATAAGCGGCGTTTCGTTAACTAACTTTGTCAATAAAACCAAAATCCAAGCAAGCAATTTTTATTGTAATTAAAATATTAAGTTCACATGAAACATAAAATAGTTGTTATGATGTTTATGAGCTGTCATTAATTGTATAAAATATTACAATAAAATAGAAGTTTTCACTCCGGTGGTGCGGTCTTAGGCACACACATTTTTTACCTCTCGCTAAGAGAGGTATTGGAATCGTGCTAAAATTAGCATATCCAGATTTTAGTGGATAAGCACGTTTTAAGGTCACTACAATCCGATTATAACATTTTTAAAATGATTGTGTGTGTGTGTCTGTGTGTGTGTGTCGGTGTGTGTGTGTGGATGTGTGTATGTGTGTGTGTGCGCGCGTCTGTGTGTGTGCGTGCGTGTGTGTGTCTGTGTGTGTGCGTGTGCGTGTGTGTGTGTGTGTGTGCGTGTGCGTGTATGTATGTATGGATGTTGGAGGGACGATTCCTCAAAAACTAAGACTTAAAAAATATTTAACTGCAGTTTCCTCAATCTGATATTCCTGGGAAGAGCTGAAAAGGTTTTGGTAACAATTGAACAACCGGAAGTAGTAGTTTCTGAGAAAAATTCTTCTAAATATAATTTTTTGCAAATTTTTGTCCATCTAATACATTTAAAATTTTTATTATATCTTGTATAGATTTAGAGATAAAGACACTATAATATATAGAGTAATTTAATCGCAGAGGTCAAGGCACTAAGGAAACCAGTTGACAAATTCCAATGTTTATAACATAGTTTTTAAATGACACATGTCAGTGTCAAAAATTAACAGTTTTAGTGACATTCTGACAGCTTTTTCTGGGAAGTATATTTAATCTTTCTTATTGTTTTATTAATTAAATATTTGAAATTATAGGTAAAATGCATATATATCCATCAGAAATACCGCCAATCTGGTTAATGAATTGGAAGAATCTCTGAAATTTAGACACTTCCTCATACAATGAAAAATAGATATAATTAGAATTATATGTGTGCAGAAGACATGTTAAATACAATAAAAACAGTATTTGGGTAAAGTTCTGTATTTTTTTGTTACAAAACGACGGTTTGAAATGGAAGTGCAATTCAATACTCATATAGCCTAATATGGAAATGGCGAGAGGTCTTGTGCTGGCCACAAGAGATTTTTTTTGTGTATATATAAAAAGCATGATAAATACTAAAAATTATTAAATACCTTAAACACTTATGTAGTTATTCCAGTTCGAATTCCTCTGTTCTCTCAGAAAAGATAGCTCCAATATTGCCTACAGTAATAATTTTCAGTGGGTTCTTGAATTAGTCTGAATTAAGAAATACAAAAATAGCAGATCATTAAATCAACATTATTGAAACGTGAATGATAATATATAAACTCTATAGTGTGGTAACAAAATTCTTTCTTTTATTTGAATATTTTTGAAGCTGATCTGCTCCACACACGTGTCACAGCAAGAAGGAAATGAACAAGTATAGTATATCATTTTTATACATATAGTATTTCATTTTTATACGTTATGTAGAATACATAAATATTTTATTTGAATTTAAATGAAACATTTTTTCATAACTTTTATATGATTCAGTTATTATAATTTATGTATAGACATACTCAGTAAATATGAATTTACATACAGTTGTACAAATGTAGTAGAACAAAGGTAAAAGTCGACTGACATACATATTTCGCTAAAGATGATATACCGATTGTTTCATAAAGCAAGCGCACCCCGAAATTATTTTATTTCAAATTTAAAAAATCTCTTGTGACCAGCACAAGACCTCTCGCCATTGCCATATTAGGCTATATAAGTATTATACTGCACTTGGCTATCGAACCGTCGTTTTATAACAAAAAAATTACAGAACTTTACCCAAATATTGTTTTTTCATTCTATTTAACATGTCTTCTGCACACATATAATTCTAATTATATCTATTTTTCATTGTATTAGGAAGTTCCTAAATGTCAGAGATTCTTCCAATTCATTAACCAGATTGGCAGTATTTCTGAATTCTGATAATTAATAAAACAATAAGAAAGATTAAATGTACTTCCCAGAAAAAACTATCAGAATATTACTAAAACTGTTGATTTTTGACACTGACATCTGTCATTTACAATCTATGTTATAAACATTTGAATTTATTAACTGGTTTCCTTAGTGTAGTTCAGCCTCTGTGAGATGGTACATCCGATTATTCTTTATATTATATTGTCTTTATCTTTAAATCTATATAAGATATAATAAATTTTTAAGTGTATTAGGTGGAGAATTTTATGTTCTTCAATATTTGTAATAAAAATTTTCAAAAAATTGTATTTAGAAGAGTTTTCCTTAGAAACTACTACTTCCGGTTGTCCAATTGTTACCAAAACCTTTTCAGCTCTTCCCAGGAATGTCAGATTGAGGAATTCATAGTTAAACAAGTCTTAAAGTCTTGTAGTTTTTGAGAAATAGTAACTCCAACATCCAGACATACACACACACACACACATACACACACAGACTTAATTGTAAAAATGTTAAAATCGGATTCTAGTGACCTTGAAACGTGCTTTTTTTATTAATATCCGGATATGCGACTTTTATCATGAATCCAATACCTCTCTTAACGAGAGGTAATATGTATTGCTAATGTCAGGTAAAATAACTGAAATCTAGCATTTGTTTTAGTGAAATACATCGTCATGTGTGAGATATTGTTACTATTGCTTTGGTAAAATGTCCATAGAAAGATTAAAATTGATACTTCAGAGTGTATATAACCAGTAATTACGTCTGTTCTTTTTGTAACTAGTTATTATGGTAGAAATGAAATGGCAGAAGACTTACGTCATCAAAAAATATCACTAAAGTAATGACGTCATATACTACGAAGTTTACATAGGATACTAATTTATAAGGCGCGAGCAGTCATGTTACTTTGTTGGTCTTTCTTGATAAGTTTAGGTTAGTGTTCTGTGTTGATAACAACGAGCTATAAGTAAATATAGAGTGGCGCATCGCATGCTGAACGCGTACTTTACCCGTACACAGTTGAATGCTTAGGTCGGCGGCCATTACTATAACTGAGCGCTCAGCTCAGACGCTATACGTTGTTTTTCTCAGCGCTTATTGCACTATTTATTAAAAATGCCCGCAAAGTGTGTTGTTCTTCAGTGTGGAAACAGACAAATTAGAAATAGTTGCAAGTCGTTTCACAGGTAAATTTTATATTCAAAAATTTTAACTCAAAGTTTTAATTAGCGACGGATTTACGATTTTACCGCCTGTAGTCTGATAATAGTTTTTCGCCTAAATCCAACAACGAATATAATCAATTTATTTTTATGTAATTTAATATTTATCAATCAAATTTTCTTTATTGAAACAAAAATTTCTGTTGTAATTAAAATAAAATAAATACAAGAACAATTATTATAGGTAATAAATTTTTTGTGTAAATAGTAGGACTGTTTCTACAGATATTCAAGGAACTAACATTCGACAATTTTTGACCAAAACAATCATATTTAAAGGTCAATAAAAACATTATTTTCTATTTCATATATGTAGTGATTATTTTCACAATTTTGTTTATTTTATTAATGTTTTTGTTATTGTATTTTATATGTTATATTTTTTATATACGTTATTATTGTCATAATAAAATATATAATTTAATTTTCACTATTTTCGTTTTTATGTATCTATCTACCTATCTTGCTACTTTTTCAATATATTGTATTAATGCACTTACATTTTTCATATTAATTGTTATTTATTATCGTAAAATATTATAACAAAATAAGGATTCACAGTAAAAATTCTTATATTATATTAATTTATCAATAGGTTCACATCATCCATATTATATATCTGTGAAACTAAATATGTATTAATTAATTTATTTATTTCGAAATATGATATATGTCAGAATAAAACTTTTCGCCACAAATTGCATTATTTATATTTATAATTCTAACATAAAAGGTAAATTATTTCATTAAAAATAATTCAGAAATATTACTGGTAGGCTGCAACCTGCCTGGCAGGTTATAGTAGACATGGCGTCCAAGTGTGTACGGCCAGCAGCGCTCATCCGCCACTCTATATTTACTTATAGCTCGTTGGTTGACAAGCAGATATGGGGACTCGTGACAGAATGACAGCTAGTATTATAAATAACAAATGTCATCATTTTTCATTCCAAATTTCATGAAATTTTCCAGTTTCAGGTGGTTTATCTCCTTACTAATAATTCGAGTTTGCGCAGTTATACGATTTTGGTGAGCTGTTTTGTTAAAAAAGTCCACGCACCTGGTGACAAAGAAACCACGTGAACTTACAAAATCTTGATATTTTGAATTAAAATTTATGACATTTGTAAGTTATGTACAGTATGTCTGCTGTAAGCGGGCCACCATTGCTAACTTTCTTATTTGAAGAGAAAGAAAGACGATTAAATGGACAAAGTTGGGCGATATTATACGACAAATTTAACGGTGGAAAATACAAAACAATTGAACATCAAATACGCGACTTATTCAACAAAATAACATTTTTTTAAATGGAATGCCGTATTGAAAATGGTACCATTTAAAAGATTTTTAGTATCTGAATATAAAAGTTCATTATCACTATGCCTCTAAAATTAAAAACAAAAGAGTTATTTCAAGTTCAAAAAAAAAGGAGATTAACTTAAAAGTACTTGTAAATTTCATTAATATATACGTTTCTTAATACTAGTATTTTTATTTCTTCTGTATTTAAAAATAAATAATTTTTACAAGTTATATTTCATTTTATAAATTTTTTTCAGATCTATGACGTAGGTCTTCTGCCATTTCATTTTCACTATACCAAATAAACTTTAACTAAATGTACATGGTGTATTCATTTATTATCAGCCTGACGACACTATAACTGGCGACGAAGTAAAAACAAAGTTGATACGGTATCGAGAGCAGACGTCAGCAGAACAAGAGGAGAAAACGGTAACCCACAAAACATGGCTAACTACCAAGTAGTAAGCATCTACTGTACATGAGCAAATCATGAATCTGTGGTCTACGATTGGCTCAATCACCGAATTTAGGGTCGGAGGCGAATGGAATACCTACGAAGAATGCATGGAGTAGTACTAAGGCGAATTCGTACATACGACAGCTAACACTTATTGGCCAAGAGGAAGATTGTACGGTCCAGTTCTTCTCAAGACGAAAACGTATGAGCAATTAATCGAGATCCTGAGGAAACAATTTTTACTATGAGTTTCCGTCTTCAGAGAGCGTATCGAGTTCTACGAGATGAAGCAGAGGGAGTCGGGGACTGTCACACAATGGTACGAGTGTTTCAAAAACAAGGCTTTCAGCTTCGGTGTGCAGCTAAACGGCGTGCTGAAAGATTAATTCATCACGGGGATGAGTCGGGTCCAGTGTTGGACTGCATCTGCGAAGACGAGCCAGCCAGCACGCTGGATGCCATCATGGAAGTGTCGCTGAAAAAAGAGGAGGTAATTTCGTCATCGTCGGCGGCCATTGGAGTTCACGATAGACCAGAAAAACTTCAGCAAAAAGAGGAAGGTCGGTAAAGCAGAGAAGAGCCTTGCAGCTTCTCATGTAAAAGAGCTTGTAATCACTGCGGTAAAGATAACCACAATTTTGCTAAATGTAAATACAGACTATAAATGCAAGATTTGTAAAAAGATAGGTCAATTAGATAGTGTGTGTCGAAATAAAAACCATTATTTAAGAGAAGATACTGAGCAAAATTCTAACGAGGAGTTACATTATTTTTAAATGTACTCATTGGCTGGTGAACATGCAAGTTAGATCACCCATTCTCATAGGAACCGCTGATCTCGCCACGTTTCCAAACCTCATATTGCTTTTAGCTTTACTTTCTCATAGGATAAGAACTCATGTAGTATAAAACTCTTGTCTTGACCTTATGTCGAGTTTAGTTATAGTTGAGAGACTGTTGTGTCACTTTGAATTAATTAATTGTATCTTGAATAATAATTTTTTGTTGTAATCACTTATAAATAATTTTTTTTAATAAACGTCAATAACGTTTACTTAACTGGCGCAGTCGGTAGGATTCCCAAACAGATTAATAAATCCTAATATCGGTAAAAAAATCGTGTTTCGTTTCTACGATTAATTGGGAATCCCGAACTACAACAACAATCGTCGTCGAGACTCCACGAGCGCACAACGTGAAGAAAAGGTCTCCTGCCCTGCCCTGCTGAATACAGAGCTGCAGAAGTCGACACCAGTCCACGAAGACGTCAAAGACGACCCCATGGGCATCCGGACGATAATCCTGTAAGTGCTTATATGTCTTTCAGTGATATCAGTCAACCAAATTCAGATACAGATTCAGACACAAATTCAGTTGCTTCCTATAATTCACCTAACAATCCTCATATAAATAATATTTTAACAGAAATAACTAATTTAAATCTTAACGATACAATGGCTACTACCCCAAGAGTGGAAAAAGCATACCTTGATATGATCCCAGATTTTTATGGAGATCCAAAATTACTTCCTAGATTCATTGAAATTTGTGAAAAGTTACTGTTTTTTTACCTTCCGTCACCTTTAGGTAAGGAAGGTATTGTCTTTGGTCAAAAAATTCGGTGGTGAGTTTTTAATGAATAAGCACGTTTTAGGGTCCTTACAATACAAATTTACTATTTTTAAGATGTCTGTATGTATGTATGTATGTATGTATGTATGTATGTATGTATGTATGTGTGTGTGTGTGTGTGTCCGTGTGTGTGTATGTGTGTTCGTGTGTGACAAATTTTTCTCCGACGATAACTCCAATACTACAATTCTAAAAATTATAATTCTTTCGTATTCCTCTTCTGTACATCCATATGAAGAGTTGATTAGATTTTGGTTATAATTGATCCACCGGAAGTACCCTTATTTGAAGTTTTTAACAGTTTTTCTTAAAAAAACGCAGTTAAATATTATTTTTTGATATTTTATTATTATATATATTAAAGAAAATACTCTTCTCTATACAGTTTGATTATACATTTTCCTTCATATTCAATAGATGTAAATTTAAAGCATTATAAAGAAATTAATTTTCAAAAATTAGCCAGCTTTGTTATTTATCATGGAAACAGCTGACATAATTATTCAAAAAAATTTAATTGACAGATGTCAGTTGCAAGTGCAAAACCAAATATGGAAAAAAGTGTAGGATCTAAAATTGATATGTCATAGTGTTGCTCGCAAGTGACATGCAGAGAAAGGCCAAAGAGAAGATGGAAGGACATTACTTAGTGTAGTTCATGTTATAATTTTATTGGATTTATAGAACCTTTTCAAATGAACTTTTGGTATGGAATTTGTAAAAAAATAGTATGTGTTCCTGTTCGATTTTACATGATATTATATAGAATCTGTTGCAAGGACCTTTTGGTATGGGATTTGTACAAAATACATCGAATTGACGGAAGGTCTTGTGCTGGCCACAACAGATTTTTTTATAATAAAAAAGAAACAAATGACTTTCAGAATGAATATCTGATGTCAACTATATTAGCTAAAATTAAAGGTGAAGCAGCCATTCAGTTAGCTGGTTCCATATTAACTTCATGGGACTGTATAAAAACAGCTCTTATAAATTCTTATTCCGACAAAAGAGATTGCTATACGTTAGTTATAGAATTAGCAGAACTCAAACAAGGTAACGAATCCCCGTTTGAATATTATAATAAAGTTCAAGAACTTTTAAATTTACAAATATCTTATGTAATTCTTAAAAACACGGCAGCTGAAGCCGTTGTATTAGCCAAATATTTTCGGCAATACGCACTCCGTGTATTATTGCGTGGTCTGAAGGAACCGCTAGGTACGCTCCGGAAGATATGAATTCTGCGCTAGGAATGTTAACAAACGATTTTCAAATAGAGAGTTGCACGCGCACACATAAAACACATACTAACACTTCTCAGAAACCAAAACATTACACTCATCAAAACACACAGAACAGATATTCATCAACACAAACACAACCACAAATAAGACAAACATGTCTTCCACCAATATATAGACCTGATTTACAATTACAACCTAGACAACATCATAAACCAATTAATCAGTCTCAAATTACAAAACAAAACGTTTTTAGGCCCAATGGCAACCAAAATTTCCCTAAACCTGTGCCTATGAGTGTTAGCACTCGACAATCTACTAGTCAATTCAGACCGGCCCCGTCAGGCTACAACAATCGCCCACAACAATTCACACCCAGACAATACTCTAACACCCAGCCACCCAACTTCGTGTTTAAAGAACTTCATAACACAGAAGTTAATGACGACGAAACATACTATGACGGTAACAATGTAATAATTACATACGAAAATGAACCCGATGAAGACACTCTTGATTACGAAACAGAACAAGCAACAAATAATTTTTTAGAACTACCAGCCTCGGAAACCAATTCGAATTAATGTCCTTAACACACAATCATAGTGAGCTACCATTCATTATTTATCCTGAAAACAATTTAAAAGTCCTTATCGATACTGGTGGCACACGTTCATTTATAAATCCGGGAATCGCTCAAAAATATTACAATGACAAAATTCAACAAGATCCTTTTAAAATCACTACATCACATGGCACGTCCATGGATAATTTTAGTTTAATTTTATCTTGTTCAAAATTATTTAAAAAATCTGATTATCATGCTTAAATATCATCTTTTCGATTTTCACAATCAATTTGACATATTGTTAGGACTTGATAATTTGAAAAATTTAGAAGCAATCATTGACTTAACAAGAGATACAATTATAACACCGGCATGCGAGATAAGAATTCATTATCATCAGCTAAAGCCGCGTCCACACTACTATGTAAAGGTAGAGCCAAACTCTGAACAATTTACAAAGTTTCACACAAACCGTGTTGAAAACGGTAAAGTATTCATTCCGGAAATAAAATTAAACAATCTCATAATACCCGAGGGAATTGCGAAAATTAATAATTATTCTTTTCATTACCCCGTAATTAATCCTAATAAATCAGAAGAAATTATAAACATTTTAAATAATGATATAATAGTTGAACCATTAGAACATTTCGAAATTAATAACATAAATTTTGACGAAAGAAATTCGAAAACCCCCTTTGATATATCACAAATTAGAACAGATCATATGAATCCAGAAGAGAAATTGGCAATCACAAAATTAATTAAAGAATATGAAGATATTTTTCATACAGAAGACAAACCCCTATCATTCACAAACGAAATCAAACATCATATACGGACTAAAGACGAATTACCAATTTACACAAAGACGTACAGATACCCTGAAGTTCATAGAGAGGAAGTTAAAGAACAAATTGACAAAATGTTAGAACAAAATATTATTAGGCATTCGTATTCACCGTGGTCTTCACCCGTGTGGATCGTTCCTAAGAAGCTAGATGCGCCCGGGAAGAAAAATGGCGGATGATCATTGACTACCGCAAGCTCAATGAGAAAACCATTGACAATAAATACCCCATCCCAAATATAAATAGATAAACTCGGCAAATGTCAGTACTTTACCACTTTAGATTTGGCTTCCGGGTTTCACCAAATTGAGATGAATAAAGAGGACATACAAAAAACTGCCTTTTCAACAGAAAATAGGCATTACGAATTCTTACGAATGCCATATGGTTTGAAAAACGCACCTGCCACCTTCCAACGCATCATGGATAATGTATTAAAAAAATGAGTAAATAACATCTGTTTAGTCTATCTAGACGACGTGATTATCTTCAGTACTAGCTTGCAAGAACACCTTGAAAGTTTACGCGCTGTATTTGACAGACTGAAGTCAGCAAATTTAAAAATCCAGATTAACAAATCAGAATTTTTACAAAGAGAAGTAGCATATTTAGGTCATGTGGTTACCCCTGAAGGCGTAAAGCCTAATCCCGACAAAATTTTGGCAATCAAAAACTATCCTATTCCCAAACAACTACAGAAATAAAATGCTTCCTAGGTTTATTAGGCTACTATAGAAAATCTCCTTATTAACGAACCAATCCTCCAATATCCCGATTACACCAAATCATTTAACCTAACGACCGATGCGAGCAATTTTGCTGTCGGCGCGATACTATCTCAAGGGCCAATTGGCTCAGATTTACCTATTGCATACGCAAGTAGAACGCTTAGCGATTCAGAACAAAATTATTCAACCATAGAAAAAGAGCTACTTGCTATCGTTTGGGCAACTACATACTTCCGGCATTACTTATTCGGTAGAAAATTCAAAATTATCACAAACCATTACATGGTTATTTTCTCTTAAAGAACCAAATTCTAAATTAGTGCGCTGGCGCTTAAAATTGGAAGAGTATGATTATGAAATCATTTATAAAAAAGGTAAACTGAACACAAACGCCGATGCTTTAAGTCGTAATCCACCACGCATAGAGAACCTTGTCCAAAACCCCTCAAAATTTGTAAACAAACCAACATTGACCGAATATCAAAATTATTTAGAAAACAAAGACACTATCAATAATAAATATAAAATCCTCGAGGTAGAAGGAAACCTATTCGATGCATCCCCTACAGAGAGCCTGGCACATTGTGTCAGCAAAGACCTAAAAAAGTCAGCCGGCATAGCAAAAGACTTCAAAGAAAAATTTCAAAATTTAGATCTCTTACGACAACAAAATCAGATAAGCAGATAAGCCCACGCACGAAGATATGTGTATTACATTGCAAAAATTAAAATCATTCTGTTTAAAAAAAATAATATAGAAAAATTAAACATCCCTAAGATTGGATGTGGGAAAGATTTATTACAATGGAAAGATGTAAAATCAATGCTAAAATTTATTTTTCAAAAAACAAATATTATTATCACTTTTTTAAATTGCATGCTGACAACACACCCCATCTTGAAATTAACACTAACGAAACAAAAAATAACGATACAAATACTGTTTGTGAATGAGTGAAACAGTGTTAGTGTGTGAGACAGTGTAAACGCTTGGCAACACTGCAGCCAGCGACAACAGAGGGGCAGCTTGAACCAGGGCTGCTACCAGAGAGAGTGACACGAGTCGTAGAGACGTTAAGACGTGTTCAGTTCATATGTATCAAGTTGTGAAATATTACAAGCATTAAACACAAGTTGTGTTCTTCTTTTATTTATTAAAGACCCACAACACCCCGAAACAAATACTGATGAGTTTTTTTAAATATATGGACGAATTTCTCAAAGAATTCGAACACAACAATCAAAATGACAGCGAATCTCTTGTCGTTGAACTTGACGACGATAAGGCACGAAACGATAATAAAGAGCAGGACGACGACTCTAACGTAACAATGCATTCAAACCCTGAGAATCCCATATCAGGCATACCTATTATTGAAAGTCCCGTAAATATAGGTAGAAATCAAGTTATATTTTCGGAAGTCCTACATTCTCCCATTAAACCTATAATTTCTACATTGCACAATGATAAAATGAGACTCCAAATTCTAATTTCTAAAAACAATATCGAAAACGATATAATTAATTTCATCAAAGAATATATAAAATATCACCTGTATTTCGAGCATCCAATTTATGAGAAATTTAGTGTAACCTTGCAAAAATATTTCAAAAATTCTGAGATTAATTTTGTCAAATGTACTAGCAAATTAATAGATTTAGAAGATAAATTTGACATATCTGAAACTATAAAAAATTACCATGAGGGTAAAACTAACCGCAGGGGTATACAAGAAACCCTTAACCAAATTAAGAGAATATACTATTGGCCCAATAAAATTAAGGATATTAGTGATTACATAAATCAGTGCGAAATTTGTTTAAAATCAAAATATGAACGAAATCCAATAAAAACAAAATATAATATTACTCCAACCCTAGTAAACCTTTTGAAACAATCCATGTAGACACATTAAGCTTAGAAAACTGCAAATTCCTAACAATTATCGATGCATTCTCTAAATACGCTCAAGCTTATCTAGTCGAGTCGACAAACGCAATCGAAATATGTAACAAATTAACTCGATTTTTCTCACATCATGGCATTCCTAAATTAGTCATATCAGATAACGGTCTAGAATTTAAAAACAATGTTTTAAAAGAATTACTCATATTACACAAAATTGAAATTCATTTTACTAGCTCACAGCACCCAAATTCAAATGGACTCGTGGAACGCTTCCATTCAACGCTAATTGAACATATTCGGCTCTTTAATTAACAAGAAAACTTCAAAAATGAAACAATCGAAGTAATAAATGGACATTTTGAAACAAACTCACCATTAGATGTTGAGCTTGAAAAACAAATCACACAAGACTATGTTCAAAATCATCGCGAAAAAACTAAAGCAGCTTATAAAAATATTAATGCCAAATTACAAAATAATAAAACTAACTTCATGGAAAAACTAAATGAAACACGCGAAAATTTGCCACAGATTCCAGGAACAGTATATGTGCACAATAAGCAAAAAGTTAATAAAACAAAAAATATAAAGTTCAAAAAAGAAAACATAAAAAGCATTAATCAAAAATTAAAAACTGCTAAAATTCGTACAGACTCCAAAGATAATAGGAAACAATCAAAAATTCATTTAGCAAATATAAAAAGACCTAGAAAAATAAATAAAATCACTAACAAAGATCTCACTCTTCCAGGTCCATCTTGCTCATATACGCCTATGGACTAGAAATTAAAAACATTACGCAAAATACTGGACTTTTAACACTCGACTTAGGACCAGCAAAAGTACAAAAAACAACACATACTTTTTTACACTTCTACGACCTACAGCCAATCCTTAATCAATACAATAAATTAAAATAGCAACATAACCTTCTGAAATAAACTATTCACATAAACAATAATAGCCTAGAAGATTCTTTGAATCATGATAAAATTATTACGTACATTGACAACATGATAGACGATAAGTTTAGCCATTTAATTATTAATTACGAAAAACCTCGACACAAGAGAGGTATAATAGATGGACTAGGTTCTGTAGTAAAAGCAATAACTGGAAATTTGGACGCCGAAGACGAGAAAAGATATAACAAAATTTTAAAACATTTAGAGGAAAACCAACATAAATTAAATGATCAAGTTAAAAATCAATACTCTGTTAACCTTCAGTTGATAGAACAATTTAACAAAACTATTAACACCATAACGAAATGAACAAGAGCTAAAATCAAAAATTGAGCAGTTACTGCGCATAGTTATTGATGGAACTCAGCATTTAAATAAACTGGCTATTCACGATATCTATAATCAACTAAATACCTTATTTAGTATGATTTTTAGTATCTTACAAGATGTAGAAAATTCTTTAACTTTTTGCAAATTACATGTAATGCATCCTAGTATCATAAAAATTAAAGACTTTTATTTGGAACTAAACAACATTTATAAATTTTACGACAACGAATTTCTCTTAGAACCTATCTTTGATAATATGTTAAAATTAGAAAATTTAATTAAAGTAAATTGTAAACTAAATTCAAACAAAATTATTTACTTCCTCGATATACCAATTAATTACAATATAGATTTCCAATTATACCACCTTATATCCATACCCTCAAGGTACCAGACTGAATTTATTACTATTATACCAAATAAAAACTATTTCTTAAAAACTCCTGATGGCCATATTAAATCACTGAATGATGTATGCACAAAAGGGATCACCTACCAGTGTCCAAACAAAATCGAAGACGTACACGAGGAGGCCTGCGAGAAAAACATCATATTACACAACAATAATAAAGATTGTGAATATACGAAACTAAACCTAAAGAAGAATCATTTTGAAATTATAGAAGAAATTAATCAATTCTTGGCTGTTCTACCACCTCCAGAGACGATCCATGCATCATGCATCTTGCCAATAAATTAACCAAATTAAAACTACAAGGAATATTTCTTATAAAAGAAGATCAGTGTAAATTAAAGTTTAGAAATCAGAGCTTAAAATTCAAAGACACTACATTCGGAAAACCAATCATTCTAGAAGATTTTCAAATACAACTCAATACAAGCCAAATTCCAAAAATGAGCATCGACATCAACAATATCCAAGATTTGAAGATACCCATTAACAAATTTGACGTGGAAAACACAAACTACGCAATAATAATCCTATATGTCATAATAATAATTATTAGTATTATTATTTTCACAGTCTTCGCAAGAAAAAGGTTTCTCCAAGGAAAATTCTGTCCATTCCGGAACCAGGAACCGGTACTTCAACCAAGGGCCTCAACCCCAGATCACCAGCAACCCCAGCTGATTCTCACCGAGGGTGCCCAATTCTTAGGGGGAGGAGTTAGATCACCCATTCCCACAGGAACCGCTGATCTCGCCACGTTTCCAAACCTCATATTACTTTTATCTTTACTTTCTCATAGGATAAGAACTCATGTAGTATAAAACTCTTGTCTTGACCTTATCTCGAGTTTAGTTATAGTTGAGAGACTGTTGTGTCACTTTGAATTAATTAATTGTATCTTGAATAATTATTTTTTGTTGTATTCACTTATAAATAATTTTTTTTAATAAACGTCAATAACGTTTACTTAACTTGCATATTCGTTGACTGAAGGCAGCAATAATTCATCTATTTTTGTTAGATCGAAAATACGACTGGAGATATGCAGGTGGATTCGAGCGCCGGTATCTAGGTTATTTCGGAAGAAATTTATAAGCGTTTGTTCAATCAGTGTAAATTGGTAGAGTCAACAGTGCAACTGCGAACTTATAACGGAAAGGCTATCGTACTGGTCAGGAACTTTAATTGAAATTAATCTTAAATTTTTAATTGTCAACATCTTTACGATCGACATATCTTAGCATCACCATCACGTTCTTCTACTTTGAATATATATACAGGGTGTAACACGAACACCGGCCACTGCCATTATTACCTTTATTATTATAGTTACAAAAAAATACTATGGAACAAAGTTGTAGGGGACCAAGGGGGACATTCTTTCAGAGAAGAAAATATTTTTTTAAACCAGTGGTTCTCAAGTTACAACACAAAGTTATATTTTTTCAAATGGGATTCTACATATTTTTTATGCCTGTTCGATAGCATATTTTTTTTCTGAATTCAACAATGTATTAGTTTTATATCCTTACATAATAAAAATATTGAAAAAAATGCGATTGAAATTTTAATAAATTCTTATTTTTAATATTATTGTACAGTAGGCTATGGATGAAAAACAATAACAAAAGAACAAAATATAGCTGCTGTCAAATAATAATTGGCGTACTAATTGTTGTAAATTGTCATTCTTTGTGTTTTGAGATTATTTTGTGACAATATGGCAAACAATTTCTATTATACAAGACAAATTTAGAGAACAGAAAAAAATTTTTTTTCGACCAGTGGTTCTCAAAGTACAGGACTCAACTTTTTTATTTTAAATGTGAACATTTTTTTTATTTGTTTATTCGATAGAGAATTTAATTCTGAATTCAATGATATAATATTACTATATCCTCACATAACGATTTTTTTGAGTAAAATAGATATAAAATTTTAAATTAATTTGATTAAAATATGATATTACTAAGAGTACCATGAATGGAAAAACTGAATACAAGTAATTTTTTAACCTGGAATTAGAGTGCTCTGAATGAAATAAGTGAATATTTTGTTTTGTTAAGTGATCATAACTGTCAAGTGAAGTTCAAAATCATTTAATTTAATTTCAAAAATGTATAATTTTACTCACATTGAAAAAGTTGAGATGTTTGAAAAATACATTTTATCAAGAAAAAATTCGCGAGCTGCAGTTAATATGTATAGGGAACGATATCCTGAAAGAGTAGTACCGTCGCGGAAATATTTCCGAAAACTTGACCTAATATTACGTGGTAATACTACTGCATTTATACATAAACCCAGAAAACCGGTGGATGAAAACAATGAAATAAATGTTTTGGCATATTTTGAAGCCAATCCAAGAGCTTCTGTACGAATGGCCTCTGATTAATGCAGATTAAGTGTAGGGACGGTGCATAAAATTTTAAAACGACACAAGCATAAGCCATACAAATTCCATAAAGTTCAACACTATTATGGTACGTGAAAGAAGTTTTCAAAGAAAATTTGATATAAATGTATGGTGTGCAATTTTGCACGATACAGTGTTTTTTCACATGTATGAAGGTACTCTAACTGGAGATCGTTACTTAGAATTTTTAAGAAACAGACTTGATGGTATATTGGATGATCTGCCATTAAATGTCGTTAGAAATCTACACTTTCAACAGGATGGAGCACCAGCCCATAATTCTCGTCAAGTAACCGCGTACCTGAATGAAACATTTCTAAATTAATGGATTGGTACCAAAGGACCCATTGCATGGCCTGCAAGATCACCCGATTTAAACCCTTTAGACTTTTTCTTATGGGGTTATTTAAAAGATAAAGTCTACGATACTGTGCATCAGAATCTACAACAATTAAAAAACAGCAATGAAAATATTTTGAACAATATTGACGGAAGAAAATTAAGATTAGTTAGAAATAGTTTATTTCATAGAGTACAGTTATGTATAAATGAAAATGGAGGCAATTTTGAACAGTACTTATAAATTTATAGGAGTTTATTTTATTTTTGTAAATATTTCTTCATTATAATTAAATATTAAAATAAAAATTATAACAGTTTTTTTCATTCATTATACTTTTATTCACTTCTTTCTATCATGGCACTCTAATTATGCGTAAAAAACATATGTACATATTCAGTTTTTCCATTCATTGCACTCTTAGTAATATCATATTTTAATCAAATTAATTTAAAACTTTATATCTATTTTACTCAAAAAAATCGTTATGTAAGGATATGATAATATTATATCATTGAATTCAGAATTAAATTCTCTATCGAATAAGCAAATAAAAAAATATATTCACGTTTAAAATAAAAAAAGTTGAGTCCCGTATTTTGAGAACCACTGGTCGAAAAAAAATTTTTTTGTTCCCTAAATTTGTCTTGTATAATAGAAATTGTTTACCCATTTAACCGTTTTTGTAGCTCTTATAGTTCTCGAGATAGCAATGGTGGCCCATTTAAAATGAACACCCTGTATATCCATCGTTGCTTTCTTAATAGGAACATTTCATTGGTGCTCTAGTTAAAGCATCCCCTACAACGTTTTCTTTACATGTAACAAATTGAATTACCTAATTATATCTTTCTATCGTCATTAGCATTCTCTGTAGTCTTTTCGAGGCTTGTAACGAAGGTTTTCTAAGTATAGTAATTAGTGGCTTGTGATCTTGTTTCTTTATTGTTTTCTTGTTTCGTGAAATAAGTTGTTGAAAACGTAAACAAGCGAAAAAAACAAAAACGTCAGTAATTCTTTTTCAATCTGCGCTTAGTTTTTTTCTAACGTAATTAACGTTCTTAATGCGTAGCCTATAACGCTGCCTTCTTGAAATAATACGCTATAAACTAGTTAATAATATGATAATAGAATGCAGACAAACTAATCTTAAGCATTACAAATGTTTTTATACTAATGAAATATGAGAGTCACGTACTGGCACATCGGCATTTTGCTTCTTATGTAGCACTATGACTCCTCCGTCCTTATATTCGAGCCTCCTGGGGGAGTTGAAGATCGATCACTTCTGGGGTGCCAGAAAACCTTCTCGGTTTGGCTGATTTCCTCTTCTTTATTTGTTTCCGTATAAAGTACCCAACGACGATTGCAGCAATCACGTGCAAGATGACGGATCATATACGTGGGATGTGCATGTTGAATGTTTTTTCTGATATCGGAACGATTGGATTGAAGAACATTTAATTTCATGTAATTTAGGTTAATAGAGAAATTTGTAATTTTATACGGTTGATATTTCAGATTCAATTTAGGAAGTAGTAGGGGTTGACCATGGTTTTCTTTTTCGAATAATAGTATTTGTTGTCTGAAGTGACTTTCGCAGTTGTCTTGGTTATTAATTAGGAAGGTTCCCTCTAAGGTTTGTATGTTGGTTTCTTCGTCACATTTAATGGTAATTTTCTCCTCGTGTGGGAAAACGGCTAGTTATTTGTTGATTTCTGGAATTACTCCGACAAGATTTTATATTAAATTAATTTCTGTATAATGGCAGTGACTCGAAGTAAGATTTTGGAATATTTATTGCTAATGGTTTATCAATGAGTGTTGGTGTGTGTCAACACTGTCTCAGCCGAAATCGCGATTGTTGATGGGCGTTGTCAAGTGACAACTCTGTAACCGTACTGTGTTCCCGTAACTTTGGTGTGTGCCATTGTTACTCCTTCGTACCGTGTTCCCGTAACTTTGGTGTGTGCCATTGTTACTCGCTTGTACCGTGTTCCCGCAATCTTGGTGTGTATCATTGTTGCCCGTTCATTGTTGACCGTGATAATAGAGAAAAAATCCTGAAAGTATCGCTGGTTCATTTGAATGATTATTTGCCTATGGAATGCTAACGATTGTTACTATCCTTTGCTTTATTTATTACTTCTCGTTTTAATATATTTTAATGAAATATTAAAAATTACTACAATTGATTTCATTGTCAAAAGCCGAATTCTGTCTCCACTAAGCTACCCGAGCCCTTTTTGGCGTTCAAGCCACCCTTTTCAGCGACGCTATGAGAGCGTCCTTTACAGGATCGACCATCTCTCCTTGTGCTGTGTTTCCGATTGGTTGGCGCCCGAGCAACCCTTTGACAGCACGGAGAACGAGCAGAGACGTCATTAAGAGTTCAAAAGTTTTTTCGAAATTTATGGGAGTAGAGATGAAATAGATTACTTGAGTCGCTTCTATTTTACAGTTTATTTTTAACAAGGACTCGAAGTCTAAAAGGATCTCTTGTCTGGGAATGGTAACTGCAAATTGTAGAATTTTAATATTGAATATCTGAAATTGTTTTATTAAAATTTTGAATAATTTGGTTGTTTGAGTTGCCTTTTCAAATTATGCTCTTTTTCTCGCACACGTGCAAACATTTTGTTGTCTCTTTCGCCGTCTTCGGCATCTAAATTTCCCATGACTGATTTGAATATTGTCCCCAATCCATCTATTAAGCCATTAAATTCTGGATGTTGTGAGCTCATGGAATGTATGTTGATTCTGTGTGGTGTCAGCAATTCTTTTACGACTGAGTTTTTAAATTCTAACCCGTTACCTGATATAATTTGTTCTGGGATTACATGATGTATATAAAGTATTTGACTATGTTATTACAAGCTTCTATATCTTGCCCTGAATTTAATTTGTATGATGTGTATATTTTGAAAATGAATCTAGGATAGTCAAAAATTTAACTTGTTTTAAAGTAATGATGTCTACATGTAAAATTCGAAAAGGTTTCGTAGCTGTGGATGTGATGCTTAATTTACATTTAAGGGTCTGATGACATTTTATTTTTGGAACAAGGCATTCTTCAATAAATGCAATCATTTCAAATTTGTAATTATTTTTTGAAAATTCTACTTCAAATCGTATTTTTTTGTGTTTGTATAATTTTGTAATTTTTACCTGTTTGGGATTAAAGTCGACTTGTGTTATAATAATTTGATTTTTGCCATAGTTTACGGTATTCTTCTGTCGGGATTCCGACGATAGGATTTTCTTTACATGAATGTGTTGTGATATCGCTATCGCTTGTGTCCTCATTGTTTATGTCATTATGTTGTGAGTCACCTACCTCGACTGCAAGGCATTGAGTATCATCGTCTTTGTTATCTGTTTTTTTCTTTAACTCCGTATTAAAATTTTCTGTAAATTTATGAAAGTATGTCATGTTTTCTGCTTCGTTTATATTTAATTCAGAATATTTAAATTTTTGATATTATGGTGTAAACAAAATTTTCTCAAATTTAGTAAAGTATAAAATATGTCTTGTTTAGTGTGTTTATTATAATAGTTTTCTTTTGTTATTAAGTATAATAGATATCTTTGTGTGGTTTTTAAATATACTAGGTTATGAAGTTAAAGATTTTGAGATTTTAATTTGTATACATTATTAAATTTAATTTTGAAATTTTTTGCAATACCTGATGACATATCTAAATATTTGCTCACGCAATGAGCTACACTAGAGTCGAATACATTACCTATTACTACAATAATATTGTTGTTATTGTGATTGAGGCAATGTTTCTTATCTAAGTAGTCTTTGTATGGAGTTAGTCATCTGTTTGTGATTGAAAACATGAAAATTTTGAAGTTTATAAGTTTCAACAGGTATACGACTTAAAGCGTTGGCATTGGTATTAAGTTTGTCGGTGGTCTCTATAGATTTTGAATTTACGTTCTGATAAGTGAGTTCTAAAGTACTGAGTCGCCCAAATGATAGCTAACATATCTTACTCGATGGTGGAATAGTTTATCTCTGTCTCGTTCAGTGTCTTGCTAGCGTAAGCTACTGGTAGGTTATTGCCTAGACTACCTTGGGATAAAACGACTCGTATTGCTACTTGACTCGCGTCACATGTAAAGTTCAATTCTTTGTCGTAATTTGGATATTGGAGTAGTGGCTCATTAGTCAACAATTTCTTGAAATTTTCAAAGCATTGTCTGTACTGTTTGTGTTGATAACTTCATTTTTTTTATGCATCTAGTCAGCGGTTTGGTAATCTTAGCGAGGTCTTTAATACATTTTTGATAATAGCCTAAAAGTCCTAGAAAACTTTTAACTTGTGTTGAATTTTTTGGAGTTGCAAAATTTAGAACAGCCGAAATTTTGGCAGGATTTGGTTTCACGCCATCTGTGGTTACGATATGCCCGAGATACGCTACTTCTTTTTTGAGGAATTCGCATTTGTCTAGTTGTACTTTGAAATTTGAATATTTCAAACGTTCGAAAATTAATTTTAAATATTGAATGTGTTCTTGTAGGCTGGTGCTAAATACAATAATGTCGTCGAGGTAAATAAGGAATTTTTTATTTACTAATCCTCTCGGATCATTGTCTATAACGCGTTGGAATGTGGTGGGCGCGTTTTTTAAGCGAAAAGGCATACGAGTGAACTATTAACGCCCGTCCTGTTTGTCCATTTCAATCTGGTACAAACCTGGTGCCAAGTCTAACGTAGTGAAATACTGACAGCGTCCGAGTTTATCTAATAAATCAGTGATGTTCGGTAATGGGTATTTGTCGCTAATAGTCTCTTCGTTCAGTTTCCTGTAATCTACCACCATACGCCACTTGCGTTTACCGGATGCGCCAATTTTTTTGGGAAAACCAAAATAAGCGATGACCATGATGAACATGGTCTAATAATATTTTGATCTAACATTTTGTGTTTGAGGACGTACCCCTTGCCGGTGAATTTCTCGGTGTGTATAAGATTTCGTATAAATAGGAATTTCGTTAATTTTTTTTATAGAATGTTTAATTTGATTAGTAAATGTTAAATTTTTGTCATACGTGAAATATATCAGAATAATCGTGTATTAATTTAGTAATAGCTGATTTTTCTTCCTAATTCATGTGATCTATCTGAATTTTTGAAATATCAAATTTATTTTTTTCTGATTGAATGAAATTAAAATTAGGTGATGAGTACGTTTCATGTTGGAAATGTTTTCTACTGTAATTGGTTCTAATTGTGTGAATCTGATATGCGATTCTGAATTATTAATTGCTGTGCAAAGTGCATGGTAATTATTGGCTGTGGTGACATATTCGGGAGATGATTAGATTATTCTGCTGTTGTTTTGGTGTTAAGATAGTTCCGTTTTGTTGAGTTACTTGAATTTTGATTACCTTTTCAGTTATTATTTAGATGGCAAATATTATGTGTATTAATTTTATTTTCGGGATATTGATGTTGAATTTTTATTTGGCAGATGGGTATTGTTACTACATTTTTATTCAGGTATATAATTACTTATATTAAATATGTTGTAATTGTAATATGCATACAATTTTTTCTAGACTTTTTGTTACTTCTGTTAATAAAGAGTACGGCTGCGGTATTTCGCTACCGATAAAGCGTCTCTGAGTTATACAGATCACTTCTCTGCCAGTTTTTGGGACGGTTTTTCCTCTGGCAAAAGGAGAGTTTTCCTGAGAAGATGCTTGTTCGCCGTCCAAGTTATCGCTGGGCATGTATATATTGTCTAGTAAATTGTATACATAAAAAAGGTAACATTTACGTACTTTTCTTGTTACCTTGGTTACTTGTTTTTTTTTTTTTGCCTTTTTTCACATTTTATATGTCAATTTTCCTCGAAGAAGGCACTAGTTTATGGTGCCGAAACGTTGGTTTTTAATAAAAAATACAGACTAAAAAGGTAGTATTATTCCAATTATTAATATGAGTTCTGAAAGATATTTTAATAATATAATTGTTTATTTTACTTTGTAAAAGTATTATATTATATTCGTGAAGTAATAATGGCCGAATAAGCTAGCATTCGCTCTAAGTACAATACCACAATATGACAGTAATGCAAATACATTCATAAATATAGTGAATGCAACACATTTTTTTAAGCATAAAATTAAAAAATGTGGGAAAAGCATTAGATAGTATTTAAGACTTAGAATTCAATACATGGAGCGAATTAAGAATACATTTAATTAATACATTTAAAAATAAATCAACCTCCGTTACGATCATAAACGATATTCTAATAACTAATATCAGAAACCCATACAAATTACTTGGTTAGTAAAAAAATTCCTTACGTTCAAATCTCGACTATTGTCATAACATGATAATAATAGTAAAACAGTAATTTCTAAATTTGCTGAAAAACTTATTGTAACACAACGAACATATCTGACCCATATCGCAATAATATCGCGACAAGAAATTCACAAAATTTAAACGAAATTGAAAATCTTCTTAATAATGATTTTCAATATTTCAAATATACACCTATACCTGCATCAAGGCAGCCAATACACAAATTACCGAATATTCCTCCTACGAAATTCTCCAAGCATTCATTTTCTACAGGTCCAATAAAAACGACCTAGGAATGAAACCCACTCCTTCGTCATTGCAAACAAAACAGACATTTACACCTATATAAAATAGAAATTATTTCACACACATTGCAATGAAAACTGCGATGAAACAGTAACACAAGAATCCGCTCAATTAGCAACAGACAACACAGAATACATTGAACAATACTTATACGAAGAAAGCGATAATGATAAATTCAAATAATAAGATTTTAGAATTACTGGGCATATTGCCGAAAACTTGAATACAGACTGTAACTCAAAACTTTCATTTTTCAAAATTTAGGATTATTTCATACTATTTGACTTTGGATCCTCAATAAATCTAATAAATAGAAATGTTTATAAGAATAGATATAGATTTAAAGTTCACAAAGAAAAAAAAATCCTTTAAGACAGCTACAGGTCAGATCAAATTGGTGTAAATTTATACAATTTTAAAATAAATTATAGAGGTTAGTTATTCGATTTTTCTTTTGTGAAGTGATGAAATAATCTTGAATTTTGAAAAATTTAAGATTATTTTATACTATTTGACATTGGATCCTCAATAAATCTAATAAATAGAAGTGTTTATAAGAATAGATATAGATTTAAAGTTCACAAAGAAAAAAATTCCTTTAAGACAGCTACAGGTCAGATCAAATTGGTGTAAATTTATACAATTTTAAAATAAATTATAGAGGTTAGTTATTCGATTTTTTTTTTTGTGAAGTGTGATAACTGTCCTTCTATGGCGGCGCCCATCTTATGCCCGTATTACACTAGCGGGTTTTGAAGTGGTTGGCGGGTGCGGTTGCGTGTGACTCCTCAACCAATAGAAGTGCGGCGGCTAGCGGTTGCGGGTGAAGGAATAGCCGACTGGCTATTTTTTCACCCGCCAACCGCACCCGCAGCCAATCACAGAGCCCAATACTGTCACGTGACTGTTTTGGTTTGACATGTGCTATAGTTTTCGTCTATACCGGTGCAGCATTTTTCTGTCATTTTGGATTTGTGGACTTGAGGCGAGTGAGGCGAGAATGACTGCTTACAAAAAAGGACAAGAATCTGTTTTATTTATAAAAGGAATTTTTACTCCCAGATTTAATAAAAATGCGACCCACATTATGGGACACTATACGATCGAGTGCTACAAAAGGTCTGATCTGAAAAGGCAGGTTTTCGTAAAACTTAGTGTAAAATTACATGAACGAACCTGCGATATTTTTCACCGCCGTCTCGAACTGTCACCTGTCACCGCTTTCGATAGAAACCGCACAAGCAACCGCACCCGCAACCGCACCCGCCAACCGCTTCGAAACCCGCTAGTATGATACGGGCATTAGGAAGCCTGTAGAAAATGTGTTTTCAGTTGAAATTAGTTTTCGGTAATGTGAATTTAATTTTCTTTTGTGTGAAATCAATTTTCGTTAATGTGAATTCATATTTATTTTGTGTGAAATCAGTTTTCGTTAATGTGTAATTATATTTCGTTATTTTGAATTAAGTTTTCAATTGTGTGAAATCAGTTTTCGTAAATGTGAAATCATATTTCAAAAGTGTGGTCATACTGGAAGAGTTATAGAACTAGGATTATCATATTTTGAAACGTCTAAACTGGGAGTTTTTTTCATATCTTCCTTCGTTTCGGCATTATATAAGGGAAGTTTTTTAATAATAAATAATATAATATTTTTTAAAATGACAACAAATTATTAATTTTAAAAACACTAGGCACTTCAAACAACCTCAAAATTTTCTTTCATAACCATACCATTAAAATTTTTAGTAAATTTGATAGGGATATTCAAAAAATTATTATATTAAATATAATAATTTTTTTGACTATAAATTCGATTAATATTAAAATTCAATTTTGACTATAAAATCGATTAATATTAAAATTCAATATTTAGATTTTTTTTGAAAAACCGGGACATATTTTAAACCGACCGGGACATCGGGACACGAGTTTAAAACCGGCACTGTGCGGGTTAAACCGGGACGTATGACATCCCTATTGACAACAGATAAACTGTTACTACCGTTCGGGGCAGAAGCGTCGCCGAGTGTAATTTAGTACTCTTAACTGTCATTGGTATTGCTTCTGTAGGCATGTGAAATTTTGCATATATAACACATTTTGTAAAATTATTATATAAAAAAACTTCAGTACAGACAAACAAAATAAATCGTTATATTTAAGCGGAAATAAGGATAATTTCTGCCTAGTTTAGAATTCTATATGCATATCCGACCTCAAGATGTTTTATAGAAGGTACGGTAATAAATAGAATATTACTAAATATCTGTCTATGTATATTTTTTAATCAGGCGAGAACGAAGTAAACGCACGTAATAAACTGGTGCACTAAAACACTTACAAAATATGCCGCCCGATGTTATAGCGCTTGGTGTCAGTTGTCAATAACAACTATACAATCACACAAACGAACAGACCTTATGTCATGTCATCTTTGACAGTTGGTTGTCCGTTTCCAGGCTACCTACAACTATTCGAAATTTATAAAAAAAAAAACTGTCGTATCTCCGAAGTACGAAGTACATTTTCGATACATAACGTATAAAACAGCAAGTTGCAGATACGTAACATGTGCATGTGCATATAATGTATACAAATGACGTACGCATGCGCGAAGGACCTTATAAGTCCCTAAACAAACGTGTTTATGTTTTGATGAGAAGTTTAAAAAAGTGTTCCACAGACAATCATTTGGAAACATATTTGAGATGTTCCAGAGTTACGGGATACGACGTATACAAAAACAACCAATATTAAATAACGTATGTCTCATAAGTTTTGGCACAAATTTTAAATGCTACAAAATCAGTAATAACAAGAGAATCACAAGTTGCTATGGAAACAAAAATTTTGCTTAACATCTTATCTTAACTTTGACAGCTCAATATTGTCAGTCATTTATGTAGATATGGCTTACAAATTAGAAACCCGAAATAGTATATATAATTTAGTTGGGCATCCTAAAGCCGAAATATTACGAATTTTTGAAAATCAACATATATCCCGAAGTACCATTTATCGGACAATTTCTGAATGTGAGCAAGGTATTCCTTGTTCAAACATGCTAAAAAGTGGAGGCCCTAGAATTTTTACCAGAGTAAGAGCCGAAGCACTAGTAAAACGAGCGAAAAACAGACTTGGTACTTCATTAAGAAAACTGGCACGCCAGTATCGAACATCCAAGGACACCATATCGCGGGAACTGTCACGGAATGGTCAAAAATTCAGAAAACGAAGGAAAGCCCCAAAATATACCGCAAACCAACTGGCCAGAATCCCGATATGCTGCCGTAATCTAAGAAGGGTACATTTTACGAATAACCGCGTGATAATTATGGATGATGAAAAGTACTTCACGCTGAGTAACTCCGAAATGAAAGGAAATTATGGTTTTTATAATGACAATGTTGAAGAAGTCCCTAATAATGTCATATATAAACAAAAAGCCAAATTCGCATGTACGGTGTTGGTTTGGTGCGCCATTTCCATAAGGGGTGTATCCAGGCTTTATGTGGGCCGAGTAAGAGGTGAAGCACTTGATAGTCAAAGGTACATCCATAATTGCCTAACAAAATTGTTAGTTTTGGCCAGATCTCGCACCTTGTCACTAAGCAAGACAGACTCAAACTTGGCTAGCAAACCGAAACATAACATTTGTTCTGCGGAATGACAATACCCCTAACCTTCCCCAGGAAGATTTTTGGGCTTTATTATCTCGTAAAGTTTACGATGGAGGATGGGAAGCCCAAAATGAGGAGGAACTTCGGCACAGAGTATATAGAAAAGTCAGAGAAATCGATTTATATGCCGTCCAAAACCTACTGATAGGAGTCCGCAGAAAGTTGCGCTTTGTAGAAGAACACGGGCTTCTTTATTTAATTTAAGTTTATAATTAGTTGCTAATGAAACTGTTAATTATTATGCAGTACAACACTTTAAGTAAAAGCATTATTTCTTCAAAAAAAAATAATTCTTTGAAATTTGTGCCAAAACTTATGAGACATACGTTATGTAAATTACCTACCTAACTTACGCACGTGTGATAACAAGAGTTGTGTATTTTGAAAAGTTGCGGTAAATCAATTGCAGATACTTACGTACATGTGATACCCTCTTAAGTTAGGACATTCCATTCTAAAACGGTGCTCGTTGTGGTCAGTACTCTCGTTTATTTGTTAATTCAGATATATTACCTTGGGTCATAGCCGTATGAATAACTGATTTTACATTTGTTAATAAACTTACAAGTTGAATTAATTTTGAATTTTAAATGATTTTAACTGTAATATTTTTTTTATAATAATAAAATAACAGTAGTATCTTATGTACCCTAATGAAAAAAAAACTAAATAAGCGACACTACTGAATTTGACAGAATAGGAGGAACTAAAATTTTAATTCATACAAATCGTAAATGACCTAGAACGGACTTCTTTATAAAAATTACTGGTGGTATGTAAATGTATTATTGAAAGTAAAAAACACAGGAATCAGTAACCTTTTTGATCTCATAAATTTGTTGTTTCTGAATTATATGAAACGGCATTTTAATATATTTAAATAAACAAGTTATAATGTTTTCATTTGTAGCAGGTTCAAATGTATTTAAATCTGCTCAATTTGTATTCAATATGAATATATCAGGAATGTGAACAATAGAAAAAAAATATGTACCTACTAATTAAATAATAGTATCTTAAAAAAACAAGTTTGATAAGGCAACTTTTGACGCACGAATCCCAGTTTTACGAAGAACGAGTTCGGTATAAAACATGTTTTCATATTATTTTTACCTCTCGCTAAGATAGGTATTGGTATCATGCTAAAAATCACATATCCAGATTTTAATGAATAAGCACGTTTCAAGGTCACTAGAATCCGATTTTAACATTTTTACAATGATATCTGTGTGGACAACCGGAAGTAGTAGTTTCTAAAAAAATCTTCTAAATATTATTTTTTTAAAATTTTTGATATTACTAATATTGAAGAACATAAAATTCCACATCCGATACATTTAAATTTTTTATTATATCATCTATAAATTTGGAGATATAATATATAGACTAACGGGATGTAACAAGTCGAGTAGGCTAAACTACACTAAGGAAACCAGTTGACAAATTCAAAAATAACATAATTTGTAAATGACAGATGTTAGTGTCAAAAATCAAAAGTTTTAGTTACTTTCTGAAAGCTTTTTCTGGGAAATACATTTAATCTTTTTCATGGTTTTATTAATTAAATATTTAAAATTATAGGTAACATCCATATATCCATTAGAAATACGGCCAATCTTGTTAAAGAATTGGAAGAATCTCTGACATTTAGGAACTTCCTCATACAATGAAAAATAGATACAATTAGAATTGTATGTGTGCAGAAGACATGTTAAATACAGATGTCAAAATAATGTCTATTAACAAACCAGAAAATATTCAATGAAGTAAGCTCGTGCTACTTATTGTATTGTATTCATACAGTACAAAACAATAAGTAACTCGTGCTTACTACAGTCAATATTTTCTGGTTTGTTAATAGACACATTTTTGACATCTGTCAATAGCATCAAGTTCACGTGCGCATACTGTATCTAACCGTTAATGATCATTAATTTTTGTCGTCTGTCTCGGCTATGAGTACGTAAATATCACAAGTTATGGAGAATGAGAAAACGAATCCGTTGCAGTTCCAAACTCATTTTTGGTTAAAAATGGATTTATCGGGTTTTGAAACTAGACGATTTATAAGTATATTAGTGGCACATCCCTTTAATTATTAGGCTTATATTTTAAAATATTTACATATTAAAACAATTAAGTATTTGAGTAACGTGTAGATATAAATTAAATCAAACAATAATACACCTTTCTTCACAAAATATTTTTAATCACAAAATGTACATTTCGACCGCAAAGCAATATTTACTGATAACTATAATTTATTTAGAAAAGACATGAGTGGAAATAAACAAGGTGGTGGGGTCCTTTGCGCTGTGAAATCTATATTTAAGTCTACCTCAATTGAAATTCAATTTGATCCGAATTCTGCATCTTATATAATCTGTGTTAAAATTTTGTTTCCCTCTAACCCTCCTTCATACATATCCATCCTATCAGTTTCTCCTCAACAGATGATATACGTTTTTGGATGCGTTGAGTTTTTTCGTCCTCTTTTACAAAATAATTTTGTTATAATCGGTGACTTTAATATATCTCAACTTATAGACGTCATTACATGTGGTTACAAAATTAATATTATTTCCAGATTTGAATTTTTTTTTAACTATTTTCTCGCTACGCAACATAACAATAGCTGTTTTCTCTTTGCGTTGAACCGTATTTAGCGATGTTTTTAAACCGTATTTAATGATGACGTCATAAAGTAATATAACGCCAAAATGCATTAGTTCAAACCGTATTTTAGCTGTCACTTGTATATATTTGACGTTTCGTGATTTGACAGCTTTGTTAAATATGGATACCACGATGGATACCTATAATATAATGGTATTGAATTTAATTAATGAAGAAAATGAAGACATTATGCGTTTACTAAATTTATTGAATAGAGCCAAAGAAGAAGATGAATTGTTTAATGCTGTTAACTATAAGAAATCAACACGTACGGCCATACGATTTTTTTGAATACTGGATAAATCATATAGGTTATGATTTCTATTCATTATTTAGAATGAATTGTGTAACATTCTTTTATAGTGGCCTATTCAGAGAAACACAGTCATAAAGGTTGTTACGGATATAAAGATTGTTATCATAAAGACATTTGTAACAATCTTTACGAATTTGTCAATTCAGAACCTACGTCGGTATTATTGACAATCTTTACAAAATAATACTTGTGAATGAACCAGATTATTTGACAATAGCTAACTTCATTATGCATATATGAACTTAACCTAACCTTATATGTCAACGCTTTATTCTTTTAATAATGTGTTGCCAATTATATTTAAAATGCACACATTCTGCCAAAACAACTAAAGAAGATGACATTTGTGTCATATTTGAAAACTGCTAAATTATTTAGAACGGGTATGTTAATTCCTACCACTGATCCCACCGTGACTGAAAAGTTATAGAAAGATTTTTTTTTAAATTTTGATTGAAGAAAAAGCACACATTAGCACCACAATAAATAACTAGGTTTTCACGAATACCTACCACAGAATATAATATTTTCAAAGAAATATGTATTTACGTCAAAAGTAACTTTCGTCCACGACGGTTTTTATCGTTCTTATTATCATTATTTAAGTCGAAGCAGGATCCATGCGAATAATCAACTGCATCCTGTTAATATTTAGCAGAAAGGACATTATTAATAATGATTGTTGTAATAATCTGTCACATGTCAAATATTAGAAATAACAACGTGATAACAACCATAAATACATAGTTTCAGCAGTCGTTATGATAAAGACTGTCAAAACACGTAACAATTGTTGACGGTAACCACCTTCAGTACTGAGAATACCAATTTTGATTTTAACAATCTTTACAGTACATAACAACCATAAAGACCATAACGAGTACGCAAATATTGAGTTCTGAATAGGCCCCATTATTGGGCAAAATTGTGAGGAATTAAACAGAAAATATATAGGAGGTTATGAGCCTATATCAGGTGAAAAACAATGGAATCCTATACCATAGTCATATTTTAACTATCTTAAATAAGAAGACGAAAATATACATAAATTAATGAGTATTAGTGAAAAAATTTCTTTAAATATTGACTAGGTCACAAACTACAAGCGATTGAAGCTGATTACTAATTGGGTATGACGCGTTAGGTACTAAGAATTTGATTGGTCGCCTGATTTTAAAAAAGAGATTCGCGCGTCTGCAGCGTTCATCTTTAAAAGAATATTAAATGTCATGTTGTTCTATAACCTAACAAAACATCTAATAATTTTGTGTTTGATGAATTTGTTTAATGATAACATCTAGTAATAATAACAATAATAATATATTTATAATTAAATCAATTTGTAATATTAATTAAATTAATAATAATATTAATTAAATTAATATTGAAACTTCAAAACAGGCAAACAATAGCGCCATCCGTCGTCATACTTTATGTAATAATATTGTCAAACTGTTTCAATGTTCTATAATTTATTAGGAAAAAAATGCTTATTATTTATGTTATTTATACTTTATAATAATTTCTTCATGAATATAACGTATAAGTTTTTATATACAAACATTTCAGCTATGCAAACATGAAAAAAAATGTTTCTCTATAACTAACAGTTTGTCTCATTGTTTGTCGATCACACAAATTCTTAAACTTTAAAAATTCATATCTCGCTTATTACGTAAAATTTTTAAGTCGCGTTTACACTAAAATTCTTATTTTATCCTGTTCTTACAGAAAAACAAAAAATTAAAGAAAAATGGTATAGGACCCCATTAATGATGACACTTTGGTGGCTTGGAAGAGGAGAAGTGTTGTCCATTTTTGCAAAATTTAATGTTGCTATTTCAACAGTTTACGAATGTAAATTTTACTTCTGATGAATATCTATATAGTTTGACCAGACAACAATGAAGCCCTTAAAATTAAAGCTGCTTTCAGCAGAAGAAGTAGATATTCAGGTTTACCTGATATAACTACAGTTATTTTTTTAAAAAAGTAATATTCCAATTCTTATTCAAATAACTTTCTATTTATTTATACATGCAATAGATGTATGTAATATTCTATTCAAATTACCTCTGATACGTCAAGAGCATTACATATGTTGAGAAAGCAAATCAACTATTCCGAAAAATAAAAGTAGGCTTTTTAGTTGTTATTGACTACTTGTTGATATAATTAAAATATTTGATGTGGACACCACATGACTTCCTTGTACGCCTGTTACGCTATACATATTTTGTTAATAATTAAAATATGTATTATAACAGACCCAATCATAAAATTGCAAGTATTTGACATAATTTGACATTAATTTTTTTTATTTTTTGTTATTTTTTGTCCTAATCCATAGAAAACTTAATTACAGAATACAAAGAGCTAATTTAATCATACTTGATGTTTTCGACGCAGAATTCAATTCTCTAAAACTTTTATTTGAAGCATTTATTACTAAAATCAAAATAATACCATTTTTTTCAAGAAACACTAAAAACAGCTTCAGGTAAACTATCACTTCCGGTTAGACTATTTTCACCAAAATCTATTATGATATTATTCCAATTGATATAAAAGTATTATATACCAAATTTGAAAAGTTTTGGATTATATTTTAATATAGTCTTTCATTAAAATCTATTATAGGCTTCAAGTAAAGTACCACTTCCGGGTAGACCATTTTAACTAAAATCTATTATGTTATTCCTATTGACATAAAAGTCTTATATACCAAATTTAAAAAGTTTTGGATTATATTTTAATATAGTTTTTCATTAAAATCTATTATAGGCTTCAAGTAAAGTACCACTTCCGGGTAGACCATTTTAACTAAAATCTATTATGTTATTACCATTGATATAGAAGTCTTATATACCAAATTTGAAAAGTTTTAGATTATATTTTAATATAGTTTTTCATTAAAATCTGTTATAGGCTTCAAGTAAAGTACCACTTCCGGATAGACCATTTTAACTAAAATCTATGATGTTAATCCCATTGACATAAAAGTCTTATATCCCAAATTTGAAAAGTTTTGGTTTATATTTTAATATAACTAGATGTTATAATAGTTCTAAATACAAAATTTTAACTTTCTACGGCTTCCCGTTTTTCCGTTATGCGAGATACGTACGTATAGACGTCACGACGAAATTAGTCAAAATGGATTCAGGGATGCTCAAAATGGATATTTCCGTTGAAATCTGGAAACCGAAATTTTTCGCGATTACAATACTTCCTTTACTTCGTACAAGGAAGTAAAAAGTGTAGTTGTAAAAATACGTCATACGAAAATAAATGTTTTTATTACAAGAACTGTTCATAATTAATAATACACGAAGTATTTTCCACATAACATATAAAATACAACAGGTTATGGTGCCCTAGTGAGCTTCGTGGAACAAAGATAAAATTAAAATTTGAAATTTTATTTTTAAGATAATGGCAGACGAAAAATATAAAAATCCTTTATTTGACGGAAATAATTTTAATAACTGGAAGTTTCGAATAGAAATATTATTAGATGAATTAGATTTAATCCAGTACGTACGGAAGTCAGTTAATACCTTAATTGAGGAAGAAAATATTAGACCAGGAAGTACGGAAGAGAAAGAAAAGAAAATAGAGATTTTAAAAAAATATAATTTAAAGAAATGTAAATCTAAAATAATTCAAAGAATTTCTGACAGTCATTTAAAATATGTAAAGGACAGGAGCACTGCATTTGATATCTGGAAAGTTTTAACAGATACGTTTGAGCGAAAAGGTGTAGCAAGTCAAGTGTTAATTAGAAAAACATTATTATCTCTCAAATTTAATTCTTCAAAAGATACATTAGAATCACATTTTCTACAATTTGACAATTTAATAAGAGATTTGAGGTCAACAGGAGCAACGCTGGAAGAAACGGATGTGGTATGTCATCTTTTATTAACAATGCCAGATGAATACGATGTTGTAGAGACAGCATTAGAAACTTTATCTGCTGAACAGTTAAATTTAAACTTCGTAAAAAATCGACTAAGAGATGAAGATTTAAAGAAATTAAGTAGCGCAAAGAAAACAAAAAGTGACGTTCAATCATCTACTGCATTTGCATCCTCAAAAGCACATAGGAAAACAAGCAATCAAACAAAAACAAATATAGATAAAAGTCAGCATAGATGCCATAATTGCGGGTTATTTGGACACTTTCGGGCCGAATGCAGAAAACCGAAACAAAGGTAAGAACCAAAACAAAGGTATGAAAATCGTAGGACGAATACTGCAACAGCAAATAAAGAAGAACGTCAAGAAAACGATCAGAATCAGTCATTATGTTTTCCTGCATATTTAGAACGGATGAAAAGTACATCAAGTTCAGTTTGGTGTTTAGATTCAGGAGCTACAAAACATCTGGTAAGCAATCAAAATTTCTTACAAAATATTAGATTTTTAGATTCTCCAATTACAATAAAAATTGCTAAATCAGGTTCTAATTTATATCCTATTAAAATTGGTGATATGAAAGTAAAGACTATTGTAGGAAATGTAGAGTGCCAAATATACTGTAGTATTATAAACCACTCTACAGTTGTATAATCGTGAAATTGAAACTTGTATAATTAAAATATAAACATAAATGGATAATGATTAATTTAGAAGCAAAAACGAAATAAACACTTTTTATTATTATTTATAAACAAAACATTCCACTTGTTATTATTTTCTGATCCAACATACTTGATGTTTTATCATTTCTAGATTGCTAGATCATAACAGAAATAATAATAGGAATATTGTAATCAAAGATATATTGTTGGCTCCCGATCTTAAAATAAATTTAATTTCAGTACGGAAACTAGAAATGAAGGGATATAGCATATTATTTAAAAATGGCCAAGGAATTATTTCAAAAGAAAATAATATTATAGCTGTTGCAGGTAGGAGAAATAAAATCTATGAATTAAATTTCTTTCATGATGAAGAAGCAAAATTATGTCAAATAGACAAATACAATGAATTATGGCATCTGAGATTGGGACACATAAGTACAAAAAGTCTACAAAAACTGAATTCTATGGTAGATGAAATGGATATAAATATAAATAAGGAAAACGATTCTGTAAAAATTTGCCACATGTGTATTGAAGGTAAGCAGACTACGTTACCACATAATCAAAGCAGAACACGAGTTAAAAGACCTCTTCAATTAATACATAGTGACCTGTTTGGACCAGTAAATCCGGAATCATATGACGGAAAGAAATATATTTTAACTTTTATAGACGACTGTACTCATTTTGTTGTGGCATTTGCTTTAGAATCAAAATCTGAAGTATTTAGATAATTTTAAAAAATATGAAGCAATGGTAACTGCTCATTTTAATTTAAGAATTAGTCGTTTTAGATGTGATAACGGTCGGGAATATATTTCAAATGAAATGAATGATTACTTTGAAAAACAAGGAATTCAAATTGAAATAAATATACGATATACTCCACAACAAAATGGAGTAGCCGAGCGCTTTAATACAACTATAGTTGAAAAAGCTCGATGCATGCTTCTAAATTCGAAACTGGAAAAATGTTTCTGGAATGAAGCAGTTTTAACTGCTGTATATTTAATAAATCAAAGTCCTACAAGAGCTTCAGATAACAAAGTTCTTGCAGAACTTTGGTATAGCGAACGACGAAATTTGAAAAAGTTAAGAATTTTTGGATGTACAGCCATTTCCATTTGCCAAAAGCTCTTATTGGAGGAAAATTTGACTCCAGAACAAAGAAATGTATTATGGTAGGATATTGTACAAATGGATACCGGTTGTGGTCACCAGAAGAAGGGAAAATAATTTTGGGCAGAGACGTCATATTTGACGAAGAAAGTTTTATGAAGAAAAATGAGAATGACAGCGAAATATATTGGAACATAAATTCACCAAACGAAGAACAAGAATTATATGACAAAACTGTAGAGCAAGAATTAAAAGAAACTCACGAGTTAAACGAGGAAACTCGGAATATACATGCAGAAGAAAATGAACAACGGAAAAGTACACGAATAAAAAGGAAACCGACTTATTTGAATGACTATACTGTTTTAGAGCGTTAAATGCAGAAACTTTTATTGAAGATTTACCAGAAACTTATGAAGATATACAGAAAAGGTCAGATAAAGAAAATGGTACCATGCTGTAAAAGTGTAAACGAAGAAATGAAAGCAACGGAAAGCAATAAAACATGGACTTTAATGAAATTGCCGGAAAACAAACGAGCCATAGATTATAAATTGGTATTAATAATAATAATAATCTTTATTGATAATTCAGGATTAAAAGAGACGAAAACGGTAACATTACGATATACAAAGCACGACTAGTTATAAAAGGATGCTCTCAACGAAAAGGATTGGATTATGACGAAGTCTACGCACCGGTTGCAAGACTAACAACTTTACTTTATCAATCATAAATAAAGAAAATTTACACACTGTACAAATGGATGTAAAGAACGCATTTTTGCAGGGTGAACTTCAATAGGAATATTTATGAAAAAACCAGAATGTCCACCTGGAGATCCAGATATGGTATGTAAACTTCATAAATCATTATATGGGTTAAAACAAGACCCTCTGGCATGGAATTCTTGTTTTGATCATTTCATTAAGAAACAAGGTTTCAAGCAATCTGAACATGATAAATGTCTTTATCTTACAGAAAACATATCTTTTGTTGTATGTTGATGATATTGTTTTGGCAATACTAGTATCGTAAAATTGAAGATTGTACCATTATATTCAATTTTTATTAGTAAAAGTTGGTGGAAAAATATATTCAATATATATATATATATTTTTTAAGATAAACTATTAAAAGCTTGTATAAGTGATACTTCCGGTTATCCGATATACATTAAAATCCAATGAGCTCCTCCCACATTAGTATAGAACGGGTATACAAAATTTTAAAATTTTCTGATCAATAGTTCCTGTTTGAGTAATCGTGTCCACAGGATCCACATACACACACACACACACGTACACACATACACACTCATACATACAGAAATCATTGTAAAAATGTTAAAATCAGATTCTGAGGACATCGAAACATATTCACTAAAATCTTTATATGCGATTTTTAGCACGATCCCTATACCTCCCTTACCTAGGGTAGCAGGAGGTAAAAAAAACCATTTTTTTATTAGGAAAATGAGATGTACATATCTAGTAAATATACAGATTAAAACATTTTACCCAGTGTCCCAAATAAATCTATTTTAGTTATCTAAATATATTGAAATTGATGGCAAATGCCCAAAATTTAATTCGATTAAAGGAAACTTCGAATTAAAAAAATTCGATTTAAAGATTATTTTTTACATGTAAAAGCATATACAAGCGAACATGTCAAAAAAATAATTCTATTGAGAGAAAAATTCAAATAAGAGAAAGAATTTGATTTAGAAAGAGTCGACTGTAATAGGGGTCATTAGTGAATGATTTTCTATACAACCTATTAATTAATACACGGTCGACTGAAAAAATATTAATATCATACATATATTTATACCAATACCAGAAATTAATTTTAGATATACTAATTAAAATGTAGTAAAATTAGCTAAACAATTTTCTCATTTTGCAATCTGCTAATATGAGTCAATAAATTATCTAAGTTCATTTAGGTAAATATTTTGAATTCGTAATAACAAAATATACTTACTTACTTAATCCTGCACCTTTCTACCCTCACGGGTGTAAGGCGTTCCTTCGGCCTGCGGGGGAGGGGGTTGAGTTCTGGTTCGTTGCTCTTCTCCATATTTCTTCACACTCTGGTGTATCTTGTGTTGCTGTCTTTGTTTCTTCCCAAGTTAGACCTCTTCTTTGCGCTGCATCCTTTACTTCTTCCAGCCACGTTCTTCTTGGCCGTCCTCGTGGTTTCTTTCTTCCAATTTTTGCTTCAAATACCTTTTTAACTATTCTCTCCTCTCCCATCCTTTCTACATGACCATACCATCTCAGCTGTCCTTCTGCTATCTTATCTTCTATTGATTTTACTTTTAAGTTTTGTCTGTAGGTTGTGTTTTCAATTCTGTCCAGTCTTGTTTTCCCCTCTATTTTTCTCAAGAATCTCATTTCGATGGCCGTAATTTTTTCTTTTTATCTTTGCGTTACTACTTTCTTAAATATTTGTACTCTGGTGTCTTTCGGTATTTCTTTCTTTCCTAATAAGCTGTGTTTGATGCTATTGAATATTTTGCCTCCTGTTGTTCTTCTTTCTTTTATTTCTTCATCAAATCTTCCATCTTCTGAGATCATTGACCCCAGGTATTTAAATATTTGGACTTGCTGTAGATTTTTATTTTTTAGTTGTATCGTGTGGTGTTGTTCATTTCTTCCTAGTATCATGGTTTTCGTTTTTTCTTTATTGATCTTCATGTTTAATTTTTGTAGCGCTTTATCATATGTTTCTATATTCCTTGTTAACGTTTTTTCGTCTTCTGCTATGATGACCATGTCATCTACATAGAATAGTTCTGCTATTTCCACTGTTCTCAATTTCCAATGTCCTATGTAGTATTTCTTTACTTCTTTCTTTATCTCTTTTATTCCTTCATCAAGAATTAGCGTAAACAGAGGCGGGCTCAAAATGCATCCTTGTCTTACTCCGGCTGTAGTTTTAAATGTATTGGAGGTCTCTTGTTTCACTCTCACATAGCTCTTAGTCTTTGAATATAGGCTCTGAATTCCTGTTATTAACGTTTTTGATATTCCCCTGTTTCTGAGCGTTTTCCATATGTCTTCTCTATTGATTTTATCAAACGCTTTCTCTAGATCGATGAAGCACACATGTACGTTTCTCCCTTCTTTTATTGCCTTTTCCCCTATTTGTCTTAGTATGAATATCGCATCATTTACTCCTCTATTTGGTCTAAAACCAAATTGAGTTTCCTCTAACGATTCTTCCAGCTCTGTTCTTAATCTACTCTCCAGGATTCTTGCATATATTTGGCCACTGTGCTTATTAGGGTAATTCCTCTATAGTTCTGGCACTCTCTGCTATCTCCTTTTTTAAATATTGGTGTTATAATACCTATTTGCCATTCTGTTGGTGTTATTCCTTTTAGCGCTTCATTCATAATGTCTTTAAGTTCCTGTAGTACTGATTCGGGTAGTGCTTTCAGCATGTCTGCTGTTATTTTGTCATGTTCGGGAGCTTTTCCTCTTTTGGCTTTTCTTATTGCTTCTATTATTTCCTTCAAGCTTATTTCTTCTTCTTCTGTTATTTCTGTTTCCTTTGTTCGTGTGCGATGGCTTTCTTGTTGTTCTTCCTCCTTAGTATCCTTTCCCTGTAGTAGGTCTATGAAATACTGTCTCGATCTGTCCATTATTCTGTTTCTTCTGCTATCGTCTTTCCTTCCTTGTCTTTAATGTTCGTAATTGTTGCTGTCTTCTTTTGTCTTATATTTTTAAGTGTTCCAAAAAATAGTTTCAGGTTTTCATTGTATGCGTTTTTCATTTGTTCACCAAATTCTCTCCATCCTTTTTCTTTTTTTTCCTTTATTACTCTTTTTACATTTTTCCTTTGTTCTTTATATTTTTCATAATCCATAGATTCTTTCGTTTGTAGATATTTATTCCACCTGTTCTTTTTTTCTTTCACTGCAACTTTTACCCTTTCCGACCACCATCTAGTTTTATTTGTTTCTGTTCACTATTCTAGTCGTGCCGCAGCTTTTTTCTGCTGCCTCTAGTATTGTCTTTTTGAAGTTATTAGGTACTTTTATACGACAATAAGTATTTAACTAACTATAAATAATGAAATATTTAATATTTATATTTCATTTATCGATTCTTTAATTAAATTACGAAAAATTGTAGATAAAAAATATACAAGGCAATATATAATAAAATTAGATACAATAAGTAATTAAAGTATCTATATGCATATTTAAATTGACGAGTTTTTTACAAAATATTTATCCATTTCGGTTTAAAGTGCGGAAGTAAGATTTGTAAATATTTAGATATATTGCCTAATAAAATTATAATTAGACAAAATATCAACTATTTTTTTTTCTGTATAGCTGTATTAGTAGGTATTTATAAAAAGAAATATTACTTTTTGCTTACAAAAAGGAAATCAATTGCTTCAGGTTATATTTATAAAAAATGTGAAGGAAAAGGAATTGCTTCGAAGCGAGAGGTTTTGCTTCGAGGCGAGAGGTTTTGCTTCAAAATAAAAGATTTTACTTTTTTCTTATTTATAAAAAGAAGCATTTGCTTAAAAACTGAAGGATTTGCTTCTAAAGAAATGTATGTAGTCCACATGCAACTTTTTTTCAGGAATCTGACTTTTTTCATTAGTTTGCCAGCCCACATACAACGTGTATGCTGTTTTTATAAGCTAAACCTTCATTTTGGGTGTGCGGTTACAGTGGTACGTTTGCTATTCTGAAGTATGGATGCAGAGTAAAATATTCCAGTATTCTAAAAGTTATAACTGCATATGCAGTTACACAACATAGTGTTACTGGTACGACCCTGCCTTGTAATGCAAGGTACGAAAGATAGGCAGTCGGTCAAGGACATATCGATAGCGACAAAGGGTGATTTTGGGTTGTAAAAAAAAGTAGGAGAAGCTGTCAAGTGGTATAATATTTAATGTAGTGTCATACAATATATAAAACACTTTAAATAGAGTTATATAATATTAAATAAATCAATCCCGCAAAACAAAATAAATAAAAACGTTACAACAGATAAGTACCTGGAAGATGCAGCTTTTCAAGATGAAGAAGAAGAAGAACAGGACTTATCACATATAGCGGAAGCAGTGAACTCTATACTCCTATGGAACAGAAACGAACGTTGCTGGCGTGGTACTTCAAATTTCTAGGCAACCCGCAGTACGAGTAGATTTTTCCAAAACAATTAAAACGAACGCAAAGTACAACTAAACTGTTCAAGGAACGATGTTTTCATAACCAATGTTCAGTGAATAATTAGTAAAAGTAGCCATTCCGAAATATATTAAAATCTCTGGAAAATCATGAGCTGTGCTCTGCGCATGAGTGAAACTGGTGGAATTTTTGACAGTTCGTATGACCAGCCCCTTACAATGCTATAGGTATACACGTTTCCATTCCATGTACGTAGAATAGAGTTCACTGAGCGGAAGGAAACGAAGATGCTATTTTCATGAGTGTCATCTTCACTACCCTCCTGTTCACTTTCTAAGTCAGACATTTTAAATTTTATCTTAACTTTCAACTAACCAACAACACCTCTGTTCTATAATAATAATTTATAGCTCTTGCTGATCACACACGTGGTAAGTTTGAACTTGTGACAAACATCGCTTAGTATCCGTTACTTCATTTTTATGAAGTATTTCCTAGCAAGGAAAAGATAAAGATTATGAATACGAATTAAAGCAAAACCTTTTACTTCTACCTTATACTTCTTAATGCTATCTTTTTCTTCAAAATGCACTTCTCTTCAAAGTAAAAGCTTCATTATTATAAATACACCCGGACTAATGTGCCTCTTTCCTTAAAAACCCATTTTCAGAAAAAAAAAAATTTGAATCTCAATCAGCATGTGCTCTACGTAATAAATATCGCCGAAATTGTACGAAATTATTAATGTGTGATCTAATACAGTCTGAATACGAATAAACGAATACATTATTCAGCATTGAAGATGTGTTTATTCTTAATATCATAGGTTCTACAGAATGTCGGTCTATAAATGACCAGCCAATATCATTTCGCACATTCTTGTTGTTACTTTTAATTATTTCAGCTATACTAGTGTCCGTTTTTCGAGGCTCATTATTGCGATCTCGGAAAGTATAAGACGCATGAAGTCCGTTATATTAGGGCAAAGTTGCCTCACTAGATCATTTTTTCCCGAAGAATTCATTCCACTAGATAAATGCAAAAATTCAAATTTTTATTTTTATTAAACTTCTAAATATGAAATAATACGGAATTTTGATTTGCTCTTCTTTGGTGAACTTTTTTAGTTTTTTTTTTTTCGAACGACGATGCTCCAATATTTTATCACTGTTAGATTTTGAGTTATGAGGTCAAATTGATGATTTCTTATATGGACGCTATATTTGAAAATTATATCGTTGAAAAACGATTTTTTTAGCTTTACAGCGATGCATACCTTATTGATGTTTATTTGTTACAAGCATCAACCATTATTAATTTTATAGTCAACTCGTTTATTTTTACCTCTCACTAAGACAGGTATTGGATTAATGATAAAGATCGCATATCCGCATTTTAGTGAATAAGCACATTTTAAGATCACTAGAATCAGATTTAAACATTTTTACAATGATGTCTATGCGCGCGCGCATGTGTGTGTATGTGTGTGTGTGTATGTGTATGTTTGGATGTTGGAGGGACGGTTTCTCAAATTGTCTAAGACTGAAGACCAAGAACTACGTATTCCTTAATCTGACGTCAATGGAAAGAGCTGAAAAGGTTTTGGTAACAATTGGACAACCGGAAGTAGTAGTATCTTTAAAAAAATATTATATTATTTTTTGGGAATTTATGTCATTACAAATATTGAAGAATATAAAATTCTCTATCCCATACATTGAACATTTTTATTAAATATTCTTGATTTCTTGGGCGCAAAGCAATTTAATACAGTCAAAAATTCTCTGAATAAAATTCTTGACTTAGCTATTTCTAATATCGAGTGTAGTGTTACCTAATCTAATGACTTGATTTTTGACATTCAGTATCGTCATCATCCTGCCTTACATATCACTTTTAATTGTCCCTCTCAAACTAATAATCGTACCAGGTCTATTAAAATTTCTTTTATTTTTATGAAAGCCAACCATATCAAGCTCAACAACTTAATTGATAATTATATTTCGGATATTCTTCATAAATACAGCGATCCGAACGAGGTTTGCGATGATTTCTATAAAACTATTTATTCATTTTTCGACCAATATATACCTTTATCATCATCGTTTATTCCACGCTATATAAAGAAAAGAAAAGAACGTTTCAGACAACTTAACAATTATTTTAATCGTATTGAGTGAATCGCTGCGTTTTAATGGTGTGTAGTACCTCTACAAATTCAAAAATTTGTAAATTATTCCTTCAAAATTATTGCCGCAATAATAAAACAATACGTGAAGTGGCGGATGAACTTAATATTCCTAAAACTAGTGTGGAAAATAATTAAGCACTATCGAGAAACGGGAAATATCCTACACAAAAACATAAAAGTTCGGGTCGTCCAAAAGTAGTTTCTGATAGGAATAAGAGACTATTAGTAAAAATATGCAAAAATGGCCGAAAAAATATTTTAAGGCAAATTGCGGCTGAATGAAATCACGAAACTGGATTAAATTTGTCAAGGGAATGCTGTCGCCAGTGGATTAATAAAAGTGGACACAAATTTTATAAGATTGAATTACAAATAACAATTTAAAAGTAATTTTAATTATTTTTTTCTTAAAGGCAAAGGAAAAGCCACTGTTGACGGGAAAACAAAAGAAAACCAGGCTCACATGGACAAAATCTAAACTATCTTGGTCCAGTGTCATTTTTAACGACTATTCAAAATTCGACGTATGTTGGTGATCACCGCAAACGCGTGATTCGTACTAAACATGAGGCTTTCCACAAGGATTGTCTAAAACGTACGGTAAAATTTCCTGCAGGAGTGATGATTTGGGAGTATTTGGCAGCTTCAGGATTAGGATGCTTTGAATTTATTGATGGTATTGTGGATGCTGCGAAATATCAACAAATATTGCAAAACAGTCTGCTGCCAAGTATCGCGAAATTAAATGTTGACAAAAATTACATTTTTCAGCAAGATGAGGTGCCCTGTCATGCGGACAAAACCACAAAAAAATGATTTGGCGACCACAACGTCAATATTCTTTCTTGGCCTTCCAACAGTCCTGACCTCAATGTCATTGAAACAGTGTGGCTTAAAATGAAACAAATATTGAGGAACAACCCACGGCGAACATTTTCAGAACTTAGAGCCAAAATAGAGCAAATCTGAAATGGATTTACTCCTGAAAAGTGCAGACCCTTAGTTGAGTCAATGCCCAACTGAATTCCAGCGGTCATAAAATCTAAGGGCGGTGTTACTCCCTTTTAGACATAAAAATTCGTGCTATGTCCCAATATTTACTTGCCACACAAAATGAACATTTTTCTTGTTAATTAGAGATAATAGATTTAATATTTTGTTTTTGTGTTTGTTGATTGGCCCAATTGTTGTGAAATAACTAGCTACTTAATATTAAATTTAAAAAGTTATTAGAAAAACAAATAAATGTCAAATAACTAACTTACAATATGTGTTTTATTTTATCCCAAAATATAGTTGTTAGGGCTCGTAGTTCTTATACTTAGATACCTATATTCAGATATGATATTCGAAATTATTAAACACTAGTTGACGCATTTACAAAATTTACACAAGCCATTTAAATTTTAAGCAAAACAACTATTCATATAGCAAATGCGTTAATTAAATATTTCGCATCTTTTGGCATACCTGCCTAAAAAATGAACTCTTAATAATGGAAGAGAATTTATTAATAATAGTGTAAAAAACTATTAAGACTTCATACAATAAATATTCATTTTACAACCCCACTGCATCACGAATCTAATTCCATTGTTGAGGGATTTCACTCAATTATCATTGAACATCTGCGAATATTACAAGAAATGTGCATAGACGAACACGGTGCTTTAATGAATTACGCAAATATTGGTTATAATAGCTCTATTTACAGCGCAACAAATTATACAGTTTTTGAATTAGCATTCGGAAATAGAAACTCTAGAAATCCCCAAGAAATATTTATTGCAAATTCTTTTTATAACGATTACGTTGAGAACCACAAAAATTAAAACACGTTTATAAAAAAGTAATTGAAAACTGAAACGTTACAATTAAACAAATAAAAGGTAGTAAATATACATAATACAAAAGATGAAATAAATCCGATTTTTAAAATAGGTCATACTGTTTACAAATTTAATGAATTCAATAGAATAAAAGAAAAATAGAAAAACCTAAATTTTTAGGTCCTTTCATTACAAAATTTATCGATCGTAATAAGGTAGAAATTACAGGCCTACAGAAAAAACATCCAAAATCTACGATCTAAACAAAAACCCTGGCCTACTTCCAATAAAACTTAAAATTTGCAGATATTACCGGACATTTGTTCAAATTTATGACATTACTGACATAAACACAGAATATACAATCTTGAAAAATTCATGTATTAAAATAAAGAAAGAACCAAAGGACTCTAAACACAATAAATATTCTTATTAAATAATTAGTGTCCTAGAAGAAAAAGTATTATTGCAAATAAAACAAATAAATCCTTTATTCTCGAGGAAAGAAACACGAGGCCTAATTGATGGATTTGGCACAATAATAAAATCAATCACTGGGAATCTCGATCACTTGGTTGCCGAAATATATGATAAAGCTATTAGAGAAATATCGAGCAATCAATTTAAAATGTCATGAAAAAACAACTCAGCACCTTGCAAACTTCCATCCAAAATTTTAATAACATCACAAAAATTATTTCTGAAAATCAATTTTTTATTAAATTAAAAAATCGAACAAACAGAAAAATATATTAAATCAACTTAAATTAAAAATACAGAAGCAAACAATTGCTTATTTTAAAAACTGTCATCTTTCAATACACTTCAAGTTTTGCAGATTATTTACGATCTATTAGAGAAAATTTAAAAAGCCATAACTTTTGCAAAACTTAACGTACTCCGGAACTCAATATCTGAACCAACAGATATATTAGCAGAGAAAATATTCAAATAAAGATTTAAATAAAAATAGTTTCCCATTTGAACCAACTTTAGAAAATATCACATTATTCGAAAAAATAATAGTTATTAAAAGTTATACTAAAAGCAACCAAATTGTATTTCTGTTTGAGATACATGTTCTAGAGAGTGAAAGTTTCCATTATTACCATTTATATTTCTTACTAATCAGGAATCAGAATTCCTTTGTGTAGTATATAGCTTGGTAAAAATAAAATATAACTAGGTTTGTAACTACAGGAAAAATATAAAAAGGATTTAACTCTTCTTTACATAAATGCAACTCCGAATGGTACACTAGTGATATCCATTGGTTTGTATGGCAACACTTTAGAACAACAAAAATGAATTATACAATTCGATTTAATTTGATGTTTGAGAGTAAATGTTAATATTACATTTCATAAAATAGAAGCTAAGAAGCTATTATTTGACAGTAAATTTGACGCTTTGTACAAATTATAGGAACGAATATGATTTGTTTAATTAGTGTGCGTCAACTTCAAGGCATAGTGTGCTAATGCAAAACCCTAAAATCTAATTTCTAATATCCTAAATAATCACTAAATTTAGAGCATATAAATTTAGGGTATAGATATTAGAGCGATAAAAGGGCAACATCGGACACAGCGTGAGACTGGATATAGTTGTTTTATTTTTCTCCTATCTCAAGTAATTGTTTAAATACGTAATTAAGAGTGAGAAAACACCTTACACTTTCAAACCATTATACCAAATTCCAAATTTTAATTAAAAATCTGTGTCTCTGTTGTCTCAGCACAATACCTCTCGCCATTTCCATTTTATGTTATATAATTATTGTATTGCACTTCGCTATCGAACCGTCGTTTTATAACAAAAATATTACTGAACTTTACCCAGATATTGTTTTTATTGTATTTAACATGTCTTCTGCACACATACAATTCTAATTATATCTATTTTTATTGGTATGAGGACGTTCCTAAATGTCAGAGACTCTTCCAATTCTTTAGCAAGATTGGCACACACACACACACACACACACACACACGGTACATCATCGTAAAAATGTTATAATCGGATTATTGGGACCTTAAAACTGGATATGCGAATTTTAGCATGAATCCAATATCTCTCTTACCTAGAGGTAAAAATCTGATGTGGTCAACACAATACCTCCCGCTATTTAATTTTTATTAATTTAAATACATACCTACATATTTACTATTCCTGCAAACTATATTAAGTTTCTTTGCATATATATTTGCTTTACATGATCCATATCGTTAATTTGTAGTTGTAACCTAATATTTGGCACTTTGATAACACGTGTTTATTGACAGCTGTTTGATATATAGTGCTGCAAACATAGGAAACTAAAATCGGATCATCCTGTTCATCTAATATTTATGTATGATGGAAAATATATTATTTTTACATACCTTAATTTCATTACAATCTGTACAATCTCCTTAACACGGTTTCATTATTAATTTAAAGTAATTGCTTCCTGAGAGTAACATTTGTTTAAATGTGTCAAAATTCTTATTAAAATATTATGTTTTTGTTTGACGCATATGTAAGATTATGTAAAAAACATAATTATTTTGTATTTAAAGTTATTTAAAATTATTTGCTGAATGCTATTATCGTAAATTTAAAATTGTAACATTGTATTCAATTTTTATTATTAAATGTTACTGAAAAATTATATTCAATGCAATTTTTACAAGAATAACTGTTAAAAGTTTGTATAATCGGTTATCCGATTTACACTAAAACTAATGAGCTCTTCCCACGTTAGTAAAGAATGGGTATACAAAATTTCAAAATTTTCTGATCGATGGTATATGAGTAATCATGTCCACACGATCCACACAGGCACACACATACATACATACATACATACATACATACATACATACATACATACATACATACATACATACACACACACACACACACACACACGCACTTATTTACTAAAATCTCTATGTGCGATTCTTAGCACGGTCCCTATAACTCCCTTACCTAGGGTAACCTGCAAAGAATTCATATACCAAAAGATGTCTACAAATCCAACATATATGGGAACACCCTACGAAATACAACTGCTCAAGAACATTTCAAACCCAATTTGTGAGCTAGTAACCACCGAAGTGCTAGTTGTGAACATCCAGAAAATCGAAGAAAACCAGCGATATCGTCGCCATCCAAGAGTGTATGAAAAACATTATTAATAATAATTATTAATAATTAATATTCCCCCTAAATGGCACTTATTTAATCGAACTAAATAATTACCTATTGTGAAATAAAATTAAAGACTGCCATAAATACTTATCAAAATTATAAACCAAATTTTAAAAACATTGAATTTCCTAAATTACCTCTTGCAGAAAATAGAGATAAGAACAATGCTATGCAATTTAACCCTTTAAAAGTAGAGAATATAAATATAGAATTAAAAAACATTCTATCAATTATTAATAAGCAAAACAATAAAATTAGACGAATGTACAATAAATTCCAGTTGAAATCTTTTTATAAACCCTGTTTATTAACAATTTCGTGTACTTAGATATTTACCTACAATTTACACAATAAGAAAATAAGAAAATTATCTCCATCATACATTATAAAGGGGTATCGTGGAATCTTACCGTCGAATATCAATATTTCATAATCCACATGTGGAATTTGAGTGGTCTATTATATTCAGTGATACTCCCAAAATGTGAGTCAGCTGGTAATATAATATCTAACATTTTCGCTTATTTAGTTATTCACCTATACAATTTAGATAACAAGAAAATAATAAGAAAATTATCTCCATCATACTTTATAAAGAGGTAATATGGAATTCAAACGCATTCACCTTTGAAAAGCAAAATGGATACGTTATTAGAAATCATTTTCGTTAAATGTACTTTCATTTAAATTCATCGAAATTTGGATTCCACAAAATAAAAATATTTTGAGAACATTTTATTTTTTCTACACTTTCTTTGTAATTGGAATATATCACACTTCATATGTATTAGGCCTTATGGCTCAAATGATCAAATTTTGGGGAAATATTGAGGAAAGGTTTGGTGTTCTGATTGTTTTGGTGATGGTATTATCTCAGTATTTCAAAGCGTATCCATTAATATTCACATCGAAGAAATTTAGAAATCTATTAAAAAATTTACAAGATCGTTTTCAAGCTAAGAATTTAGAGCAAAGGCGTATACTTAATGAAGCTGTAAAAAAATCTAAAAATTGCTCAAAGTTCTTCATTGCATTGGGTTTCTCTGCCGCTTCTTTTTTGGGAATATATCCAGTACTAGGTGAATCTCACCAAGAATATAAAGTACCTGTAATGACTATTTGGGTATCATTTAACGCAAGTATCGACAAAGTATTTCCTTTTATGTGTGTATATAACTTTGGTGGTCTCTTAATAAGTGCTTTGATGAATACAGTCTACGATACCTTTGTATTTGGATTTTTAATACATATTACAGCTCAGTTAGACGTAGTGTCTTATAGTTTGGCTAATATTAAAATGAATTTTAATAAAATGGACTTGGAAATGGAAGAAGAAATCATGGAAAAGATTGTAAACAGTGTCAAGCATCATTATAAGGTACTTATGTATGTATATTATACACAGGGATGTGCATTTACGCGTAAATAAATATTTTTTACATATATGTGTAAAAATGCGTAAAAAATGTTAAATAAGTAAAAAACGTAGATAATGTATAATTTTAGTTCTTCATAACGACACTAACCTGGGGGAACCGGGTTCGATCCCGACAGACGCCAAATATTTCCTATTTTAAATGGCACAAAAGTGACCCCTGTGGTGCACTCTCCACGCCAGCTATGAGTGCCCGTGAGGTGACGCCTGGTAAGCGCCCACACGGTAAAATATATCGTCATCATTACCGATGTCTACACGTGTTGTAGATACTGGCACACCCAGAAATGAGTAATATGCCGTGATGATATATATATATATATATATATATATATATATATATATATATATATATATACATAACGACACTACATGACTTTCCTTAATCCTATCATAAATATATTCTAAAACGACTAAAACTATGACAAGTTTATAAGAGACTGAAATTATTATAAAATATTAAAAAAAGAATTCTGAAACTATAGATAAATTAACATCTAATGATTTAAATCTATTTCATTTGAAACTATATGTTATTAATAAGTAATAAATAGAAAATGATTTTTTTTATTCGCTGTCTATTTTTAAATGTCTTCAAACTTTATTTCTTTACTAAACCGCCTAAAATTTACATAATAGTTATTTATGTATTAAGAGCGCAAGAGGCTTTTATGGCCTGCGAAGAGGTTTTGAGCCCGAGGCGTAAGCCGATGGATAAAAACACGTCAAAGGCCATAAAAGCAAGTTACGCTCGTGGTACATACAAAACTTTATGCACGAACGAAAATTTTCAAATTATGAATGTTAGAAAAATTGTATCGAAAAGAATTTGTCCTCGTACATCCAGTATCTAGTGTTGCTATGAAAGCGGAGAACATCAGTTTATTGTTGGTTTATTAGTTATGGCATTTGAGTTTTATTTTGTGTATCTCCGTGCTTTCCATATAAATATCACAAAATTAATATTCATTTTTCATTAAAGAATATAAAAATTTCCGATTTGTAATAAAAACTTTTCATGATGCCTGTTTAAATTGTAGGTTATAATTTGGTTTGACGGGATATAAAATGACGTTTATGTCAAAGAAATTCGTATATAATTGTCAAATTATGATACGTCCGTGCATAAAACATATAAAACATTTGAAAAATATAATATAATATGCTTCAAATTTACGTATTTAGTCTAACTTTGACATAAAATGTGTTTAAAGTTTGACTTTTGAGGTTATGTCTAAGGAATATATTTCCCTACTAATCTGATTGTTGATAATTTGAAGATACCTAATTGTTTGTCTGAATCAAAGAAACATGTTGATGTCACGTGGACTGCTTGTTCTGGAATATTCATTAGAGTTAAAAAAATCTTTATATATAAAAAAATAAACTCATGGTAATAATATTTTACGTTATCTACGTAAAAAATTTCAAATATTGTCAATGTAAAAAATAATTTTTTACGCGTAAAAAATAACGTATAATACGTGACGTATTTTACGTGCCCATTCCTGATTATACAACGACGCTGAATGGATGCTCTTATTACAAAAGATGTTTTCCACACGAGCGAGAGAAGAAAGCAAGGGCTGTTATCATTCGTAAATAAATTTATCTAAATAATAAACATATTTTTTAAATTTTCATAATGTTAATGAAATATAAGTAAATGGTCCAATATTGAATGTCTAATGTTGGATTTATACAGCGTAAGCCGTAACGTAACTTACCGTACTCTAACGTAACGTAAAAAATAAAACAATGCAAACAAATGTGATAATTTATTCAGCCGTAACCCGTAACGTGAAGTATCGTGCTCTAACGTATTAAAATCCCAAAGATCGCCAACTTTTATCTTTCTACGGTACGGCACGTTACGATACGTTGTGTTATTACGAAAATTATTACTTCCCTGTGCTACAGTTTGTTTTTATTTGGCTAATATATGTTAAAGTTTACCTTAATACATTAAATGGAAATAAATATAAAAAATACTGCATTACTAATAGGCTTTTCTTGTGGACAGTGACTGACATGTGTGACATATGTCATGTGTCAAAGTTCATATTAATATTTTAAATGGAAATATATACGAAATATAGTGCATTACTAATAAACTAACTTATTAAATACAAATTTGTCGTACAATTATATCGACTGAGCATGAGCATACTTTTTACGACAAATCATCGTAAAAGGTCTGTATAAAATAGCTTTAAAAAAATCACATTTTACGATACATTACAATATGCCGAAGCACTGTACGTTACGTTACGGCTTTCGTTTCACGGCCATAACGAAATGCATTTTTCAGTTGACCGTGTATTAATAGGTAATATTAGTGTCTGGTCGCGAACTTGGGGGAACCGGGTTCGTTCTCGACAGACGTAAAATATTTCCAATTTTAAATGGCACAAAAGTGACCCCCGTGAGGTGACGGCTGGTAAGCGCCCACATGGTAAACTATATCGTCATCATTACCGACGTCTACATGTGTTCTAGATACTGGCACACCCAGAAATGGGTAATATGCCGTGATGATATATTTATTTATTTATTTTATTCAATTTTGACGTTTTAAACTGTCATTATTAACTCCATACACATATTTTTAAACGCATTGCGCGGTCAGTGGTTGAAAGGATAACAGGGAAATGTACGCTCCACTCCGTGGTCCAGTTGCAATTTTCCAACCTCGTTACTTACTCACCGCACGGTTGCGTCGTTGATAACAGGGAAGTGCACGCTCCACTTGGTCCAGTTGCAATTTTCCAACAACGGCGTATTCCGTCAACCATACACATATATCTTTTATATTATCCCAGTTAATAATTAGTTAACACCATGCCATAAATGAGTAAACTTAATAGCAGACCGCCTATGTGTCTGAGAACTTATATGCATACTGGTCAAACGGCTAAAAAGCGATATATTCGGACATCTTGTATGTCTGCGGTTAGCCATACGTTGGACCCATCATCCACCTGGGTAGCCATCCACGGCCGTAACCACGGCTGACCAAGGTCCGCGGCCCGCGACCAAGGCACCGCTGCACCAGTGACCGACCCAGGCCTGCCGCCGTACGCACGGCTGTTGCGAGACGTAGCTTGCGCTGCGCCCGGTGCCGCCACTCGTTCGAGCCCACTGCCAGCTACGGCTCTGTCCAGGGCATACTCCCGGCATCTCAGGCCCTCAGTAACAACATTTTGAGCTTTTCATGTCACTTGATGAATAAACGTTGTTTATTGTTGAATCTGTCTTTTTTTTACTTGTTTTCTTCCTTATACTACCACGACTTCAAATCAAAGAATTTTGGGCACTGTTCATTTATTTATTTATTTATTTACTTATTTACATAACACAACGTAGGATAATTGACGATCACGATCTGTATGTACGAGGGCGTGGTAAAACACTGCCGCGTTACACTACCAGAAAAATTTACTTCCCGCTTTTACGCAGAAAAACTGCAGTTGCTCTGGCAGAACAAAAAGTTAACAATTTGAAAAGACTACTCATATTTACTTATATACATATACATTTTTCAGTGTACTAAAATGATTCAATAAATAATCTAAATTGATTTAATTAAATTTTCTAAATTTGTATTGACAAAATATAAATAAATTTAAGGCCCGGTGCACCTGGTTTTTTGACGTGCGTATACGCTGCGGAGACGGAGTTCCGCTCTGCGTTACTTTTAAGTAAATATAGTAGTGTACACGGACCTCCGGCATCGTTGCGCTAACGTACAGTCGTGGTAGGGTCGTCTGTGTGTCGTTTTTCGCCGCAGCTTCTCATGCTACCGCAGGGCGCTGTAGCCGTAGTACATTTAGTCATATGCTTGGTGTAAACATCAGGTTTTTTAATGTGCGAGCCCTTTGCGGTGACGCACCGGCGTTGTAGAAGTTGCATGCACACACATCCGTTCAACATGCGGCAACAATACGGTAGGTATCGCAGAACACAAGTAAGTGAATACAGTGTATTTTCTAGAGCCTTATTTGACATACACGTGTATATAGGAGGAAACGAATAATTTTTGTATATATTATATTATTTAATTAAAGATTACCGTTTTTGATTTAGTAATGAGTGCTTCGTTCATTCGTATAAAATGAGCTAACTCATTTAAATTTCCAAAGAATTCAGGAATTGTTTCTAAATAACGTTGTTCATATTGTGCCATTTTCAATGACTTTTAATTTTACCTAGTATTACAATGCAATGTACTTACAATATTGTAGTAATAAACATAGGATTTCTTTCCGTGGTGTCGCCTACATTCCTTCTTTGCAGGTTTGGTACTAGGGACGGTGATTCTGTAGTTGTGGGTCGTTTACTTTTTCTTAGAAGGACTGGGCTCACGAACACGAACTGTTCTGTCGAAAGGTGTCTTGTAGCAGTCTGGACTCGTTGTCGGTGATGGCTTTTGGATTCGTCGTAAATGAATCGTAAAACGAACCAGAGTGTTTATTTGTAAATTTGCACTTTACAACTCTGTTACGCAGAAAGCACTTATACACAGCTTTTTCACTATTTTATGAACACTCAGTTTTGCTGGTATCCCATTCTCGCCGCCAATTATATTATTTGATTTAAGATTACCGTTTTCATAAACAAACTTTATTGATGAGATAATTACAGAATGGTTACAATATAGCCACAAAATGAATCGTATTATAGATAAGAACGTTATATATGTTTATAACATACAAGCTTAGCATCTAGTGAAGGTTACAGAAGAACAAAGGAATAATTATCTTATCAATTATGATTAGGGTGAATCTCTCACATAACTTATATATGATATACAAAAATGACATCGCTAAGAAAAAAGGACGGCAATACTGGGATCATCCACTTCTAGACAGTAGATTAAAAAATCTGATGTGGCCAGCACAAAACCTTTCGCCATTTAATTTTTAATAATTTAAATACATATTTACCTAGTTACTAATGCTGGATATTTTATTAAATTTCCTATCCATTTAACTATTGTAACGGCGACGACGAGGCGACGCTGTTATCCCTGTTCGGTCGCCATTTTGTAATGACGTCCCTACTCGTTCTCCATGCTGTCAAAGGGTTTGCTCGGGCGCCAATAAATCGGAAACACAGCATAAGGAGAGATGGTCGATCCTGTAAAGGACGCTCTCATAGCGTCGCTGAAAAGGATGGCTGAACGCCAAAAAGTGCTCGGGTAGCTTAGTGGAGACAGAGTTCGGCTTTTGACAATGAAATCAATTGTAATCATTTTTAATATTTTATTAAAATATATTAAAACGAGAAAGTAATAAATATAACCAGTGGCGTCTCGTGCATTTTATAAGAAGGCAAGCAGGAATGGCTTAGGTAAGGTATAAAAAAAAATGCGCCTTTCATTCAAGGTCAAATACCTTATAATTGACTTACATGTTTTGAAGGGATGTGCAAATGCATGTTTTTCCCCTTTCATGTGCAAAAAACAAAAATTGCCAGATCACAGACTTGACATGATATTGCGTATGTTAATTATTTAAGTCGCAAAAGCCTCGCTTAATATCATTCCATACTGATTTTTCTTTGTTAAATAATAAACATGGTCAACAATATAATTTTAGTAATGTTTCACTATCACATAGCCACACATGTTTGTCATATAAATTGGTATTAAAATGCCTTGTTATATGTTTAACAGTTGTTGTTAATAACTTCATAGGAGGAACTGGTATGCCATTTGCAAAAAGGTTTTTTTTTCTTCAAAATTGCCAAATGGCTTTTCTTGTAATTTTTTTTTTATTATTGCATAAGTGTTATCCATTCTGTATAAAAATATAAGGAGTATTATTATTTTCAAAATTTAATTGAAACAAAATAAATGTAGAAATATAAAATATAGATACCTTATAAATAAATTTTACTTTTATTCGTATCCTATTTTAACATTTACTATCTATTTCACTTAAATTTTGTTCATGGAAGCAATATAAAAACTGCTTGCAGATGAACCTAAACAGCGAAATATTTTCAGTATAGAAGGCTACATGTTCGGCAATGTTCGGTATAGTGTAGGTATAGGCGGTGTAAGCACTCGAAGTTCTGCTTACCAGCACGTTTTGTACAACATGGTAAGATCGTAATAGTACGTATCGCAGTGATAGAATTAGATTAACGGTGCGGTAGGCAACAGCAAATACATTTGTGTCTTTGCTTTTAAATTTTGATATATTAAAGTTCTAAAAATATAAATATAATTGTAAAAATATATTAAAAGTAACAAAATATAAAGGCAAGCACTGCTTGCCTTGCTTGCATGGAGAAAACGCCACTGAATATAACAAAGCAAAGTAGCAATGAACCAGCGATACTTGCAGGATATTTTCTCTACTACGCACGATCAACAATGAACGGGCAACAATGGCACACACCAAGGTTGCGGGAACACGCTATGAACGAGTAACAATGGCACACACCAAAGTTACGGGAACACGGTACGGTTACAGTGTTGTCACTTTGACAACACTCATCAACAATCGCGATTTCAATCTAACAATGTTGGCACACACCAACACTCAATGACAATCGCGATTACGGTCAACAGCGGCCAACACCACTGCTCAAAACAACCGGCTACACCGGTACGGTCCACCTTCTGCACTCTCTCACGAGCTGCCGGCACACACCAACAGCACTGAGTCAGAGGTAGCCAAGGTCATCCACAACCCGCTCACCTGGCCCTCACCAGGTTCGCAGAAGACGGCACACACCATCTTAGGCTCGTTGGAGAGCTAACGCTCCCTTGAGAAAGCACACACTTTCTGCTTGTAACTAACGTCCGAGCTCGTATTTATACCCCGAAAAACCGTTAAAAATATAAAAAAAAGGTTCAAACACGTTTTTAGTCAACCTGCAAATTCTCGCTAAGTTTGAATAAAAATGTAAAAAATACAGTTTCATGTAGGATCGAACCGACAATATCTAGCGTGCTGGTCAAGCGCACTAGCCACTCGACCACACAATAGCTGACAGATAAACAACAATTTTATAAACAGTAGCAGCTATAACCAAAATACAACAATACATTTTACAACAAACGACATACAAGATAACCAAACAATTATATTGTATGCGTAAATCAAAACAATACAAAACAATAAAAAATGGAAAACAATATTTTTACTTGTGGGATTTGAACTTTGATTTAAATAATCAAACTTTAGCAAAAAAACTGACATGCTAACCACAAGGCTACAACGTTAGACATGAAGAATAAATTTAAATCTAGTGACCATCGTCACACTATTGTTCTTTTTACTATTTTCGTTTTAAAACGTCATAGTTATTACTGTGAAATGATCAGTTTTTTGACAGTGACATTTAACTGTCAGCTACATACATTTGTGATCTATACTGGTGTAACCAAGGAGATATGTGTTTAGAATAGGCTCCGGGATTTATTTTATAAATTATTTTATAAATTTATACATAAAATAGAAAAAGTATTAATGCAGACCTTTAGAAAATTTAATAATCTTTTTTTCTAATTTAATCATCACGGCATATTACCTATTACTGCGTGTGCCAGAATATACAATACATGTAGACATCGGTATTATTTAGCGTATGGTTTGTTTGCATCACATAAATAATAAAATGCACCAAGTTACAAACAAATATCTAAATTGTAAATATATTTTATATACTCTTCGATCGCTTCCAGAAAATCTTGCGGGTCACCTGCATAAGTTTTAAGTGAATATTCTTCACCTGTATGTCCGATAGTTTGTTTAACACACGCATGCACACACACAACACACACACAGACATACAACACACACACAACACACATACATACATACATACATACATACATACATACATACCCACAGAAAACATTGCAAAACTGTTAAAATCGGATTCTGAGGACATCAAAACGGGCTTCTTTACTAAAATCTCTATATGAGAATTTTAGCACGATCCCTGTACCTCTCTTACCTAGGTTAACGGAAGGTAAAAAATGTACCTATGTTTCAACAACTTTCTAAGATTTACATGAACACTCTGATAAATATTTTAACTACTTTCGTATCATTTGAGGGGTTATTATTATTTCCGCCATAAAATGTTCAATGCTCAACTCTTCAATATTCATCAGAGCCATATTTGCATTCTGCGTGAAATTGTTGCACGTGTGCACTGCGCCACAGGACCAAATGTACTACACCTGCGTGAAGTTGGCCCCCCATAGTTTTATAATAATTAAACAAATAATGTTAATCGATTGTGATTCGTTAGTGAATGATTGGACAATTATTTCGTTTGTACCTTAATAGTTAATTAATTATAACGATTTTTAATATGGGGGGCTATCTTCATGACAGCCCCTCGCATATTATAATTTGTGATATTTTTCTTCATAGTACGTTTGTGATTCGTTAGTGAACGATTGTACCACGAACTATTTCGTTTGTGCCTTAATGTATAATTAGTTATAGCAATTTTAAAACAGAGGGCCTGGCTTCACAGCCCGCTGTATGAAAATTTATTATTTTTTTGCGTGGTCGATTTGTTATTCGTTAATATATATATGACACACATTTGTAGATACTTTAAATTTATAAAAATACTGATACGATTGTACAGTAATTGAAACAAGAGTGAGATTACGCAAAGAGATTCAGAACTTCAGGTAGTAATTTTAACGATATGTAATACTTAACATACTGATGACGGAAAAGAATGAATGAATAAATATATGTATCATAGCAGCATATGTTTTCTCAAAAAAGTAATATTGAACTGGGGTAGATATAAAACATATATATAATATATATATATATATATATATATATATATATATATATATATATATATATATATATATGCAAAGAAACATGTATAAATGTTGTTAGTTTTTAAATTAATCTGGATTAAAATTAGAGTATTTGCTATGTAACCCGTAATATAAGTACATTTCAAACGCAGCCTTATTTTATTGTATATTTAGACAAATTTTGTACAATATTTTTAGATATGGGGTGGTTATATAATCTAATCTAATACATATGTTGTGGTATATTTACTTATATGTTGTATATGTTACGTACTATTTATCTACTCTACTTTCTTGGTATTCTTATTTGTTTACAATACCGATTTCATAGCAACAATTTTATAACACCCTAGGGTGTTATTTGGTATATAAAATGCCAGTCGGACGTTAAAACATTAATTCAATTTTCATTAGGTCGAACTGAACCTGAACCCGGAACGAAACCTCCAATTTTATTATTGCTTGAACCAACACACGCACACGAACCCATCTCGCACGAAACAAATTTACCTGAACCTGACCCGAATCCAGTTTTTGGTGGTCTCGATACCCTGTTTCTAAACATTTTTTAAGTATCCTAAAAATTAGTTTTGAAACATTCCAAAAGAAAATTTTGTTGGCACAATTTGACAGCTTTGGTAGTTTTTAAGTCACCAGAAATAAATTTGACAGTTTTATACAGCTTTTAAGTCTCCCACCAATTATTTAGTGTAATCCGTCATATTCTGCCATAATCATATTCCATCAAAATATAAGGAAAAAACTAAATCCCAAAAGTTTTACTTAAAAATTTTGTTTTACACCGAGAATCGTTGAAATCTGATGAAAAAATTGTTTTTCATACAATGTCTCCAAATCGCTTCAGAATGTGCTTTTTAGGCGTTATACGTATTTTGAGTGTTTTAAACCGCAATACGATGAAATCTGATGAAAAATTTTTTTCTTAAAAGTGTCTCCAAAATGCTTCAGAATGCGTTTTCTAACAAAAGCGTAGTAGAGACATTTTATGAAAAGTCTGTTTATTTCTCATCACAAATCCAAGATTTTTGTATGAAGCTTTAACAGTATTATTGATGTGAGCGTTAAAAGTCAATTTAGGGTCAAACAATACTCCAAGGTCTTTGAACAGATATACTCTATCAAGACTGGTTTGGTTTATAAGTATGAGTGTATATAGTCTTTTTTTACAAAATAACTCATTATTTTGGATTTGCTATATTTAAAGAATGGTTTAGAGGATAAAGACCAAGCTAATAAGATATCAATATCATTCTGAAAATTGAGAGCATCTTGAACAGAGTTAATGGTTTTAAATATTTTCATGTTATCGGCATATAGTAAAATTTCAAAATATTTAACAGATTTAACAACATCATTTATAAACATATTAAATAATAAAGGTCCGAGATTTGATCCTTGGGGCACGCCGGAAGTGGCCAAATAGGGAATCGATAGAAAGTTATTGAAGAAAACAGACATTTTGCATTCACGTAGATAAGAGGACAGGAATTGAATGAGATCATAAGAAAAGTTAAAATTCAAATCAAGTTTTCGAAGAAGGATATCATGGTTAATAATATCAAATGCTTTTGAAAAATCTGTGTATAAAACATCAACGTGATTGTTATCATATAAAGCATTTAACGTAAACTCAGTAAAGTTCATAAGAGTTGTTGCGGTTGATCTTCCTTTCATGAAACCGTATTGATTTGTAGATATCAAATTTTTTATTGAACTGAATATATATTTATAAAGGATGGATTCAAAGATTTTGGAAATATTAGATAGAATAGCAATTGGTCGGTAATTTGAGATATCAGTATTGTCACCTGATTTGAAAATAGGAGTAATAAATAAGGTTTTTAGAGATGAGGGAAAGAATTTTTTTGACAAAGAGAGGTTAAAGATAAAATGAAGAGGTTTAAGGAACAAATGACTACATCCATTTAATATATATGCAGGTAGGTTGTCAGGACCTGGATTTCGAGTAGGCTTCAAACTATTAATCGCTAGAAGAATGTCGTCTTCAGAGACAGTGGGAATAGGTACTAAATTATGATGGCAGCTGGTAGACTCATGGTTATTAGTACAGACGATAGTATTTGGAGAATAAACTTTTGAAAAATAATCTGCTAATCCCTCAACAATTTTCTTAGTGTTATTAAATATTTGATCCTGAAAATGCACAGTTCCCGGTATACTTGAAACACGTTTTTTATTGTTAATGTAAGACCAAAATTTGGAGGGATCATTAGAAATGGAGGCCTCAGTGTTAGCTATATATTTGGAATATTCAGTTTTAATTTCACTTTTTACTAACTTTCTTAAGCGTTTGAATTCCTCGTTGTAACAATCACTCTTATGTATTTTGTATAAGTTACGGTACATTTCTTTTAATTTTATATTCTCAATAATATTTTTATTAAACCAGGGAGGGTATTTAGATGATTTTCGCATAGTCTGTGGGAAACATTTAACAATAATGTCGTGTAGTATTTTATAAAATTTATTGAAGGCAGCATCCACTGTATTATACATTGACAGGCACTCCCAATCAACTTTAAATAATAACTCATAAAACAGTTCAAAATTAGCCAAGCGGAAGTTATAAGAAGTGGATTGATTACAACGTGAGTTCCTAGCTTTATCTAAATTTACGAAATTTAGCGATATACGTAATGCAGGGTGATGAAGATCTTCGTTAACAATAGCGTCCAAGCAATGAGAAACTATGCACTCTCTATTAGAAATTACAACATCCAGTAATCTACCAGTTGAATTAATAATAGAATTAAATTGCGAAGCAGTCAGAAATGAAAGCATATGGTTAAAGCCAGCAATAATACAATTACTGTACCCATTATTAATATGATCAATAAGTTTAGTAATATTGAGATCACCAATAATGATGAAATTATGATTTAGTATTGGAGGAAAAGATTAAAAGAATTCAAAAATATAGTTTTGTTGTTCCAAAGAAATAGGAGATGGAGAGTATAAAACAAATATGTTGAAAGGAGTAATGGAATTGAAACTTTAACACATATGATATCCGAAGTAGAGTTAGGATGAAGGTTAATTTGAACAAGATTAGATTTAAATGAATTGTGAATAGCCCCTTTTTTTACCACCAGCGGATGAATCTCTGTCCTTCCTATACACATTGTAGGAGTCTGTGAATAATTCTGAATTATATTCCGAGTTATTAAGCCGTTTCGCTTAAAGCAAGTATTGGAAAATTTAAAGCAGCGTGATTATTTAAAAAAGTGTCTAGTTTAGTATTTAGTCCTCTAACATTCTGATAGTAAATGCTCATTGAGTATATTAAATATTGTAAAATTCAAATTCGGTAGTTAAATATAAACGTTGTAGAATATTCAATTAAAATATCGTACAAAAATTGTGAAGGTTAGAAAAATACTCAGTAAGAACAGCTGAATACAAACTTAAGTAGTTAATTAAATTAATTTGTACAATGCAAATACACGTTTGAGAATAAAAACAAAATTTATTTTGAGACATATCAGATGTTTGTAAAAATATATATTTCGTTTAGCGAGATTAAAGAAATGAATTAGCAAAGTAATGAAATATGATAATATGTATTAGAAATCAATTACAAAAATAATGAAAAAGTTGTCATCCGTGAATAAGCAGTGGAGACTTAGTTTTGAACAGTAGCAACATCAGCATGTGTAATCTTTTTTATTGAGCCTCTAATTTTTGTTTAAATTACACTAGACCACACGTTTTTAAAACCGAACTTTTTAGAAGCTGCATTTAATAGTTCAAGTCTATTTCTAGTTAAGGCCTCTTTAATTGATATATTTGTGCCTCTGAGCTCTTTCCTATTGTGAAGCACGAAAGATCTAGTCTTATAAGAAATAAAATTGACGATAATAGGACGGGGTTTAAGGGGTGATGAAGTAAATGAAGATGAAGGCTTCTTTTTACCTATTCGGTGACAGCGGTCAATCGAATCGGCTTCAATGTTGACACATAGTTTGTCTTTAAATATTTTGCAAACAACATCTTCAGTGTTCTCAGTTGCAAGTTCAGGAACACGAATGCAATTACTACGAGAATATTGCTCCTGCTGGTCAAGTTTCTCCTCAAGGTCTGCAACAATGGCCTTGTAGAAGAACGCCTGTTCTTCTAGGCGCTGATTAATTCGGAGGGTCATACTATCAACGATTGACGTGATAAACTTATCATCGTTGAGGATGGACGCGACTACTTCCTTTACTATGGCGTTCATACTCCTCGTCTGAGCACTCACAATAGGGGTTTCCAAGTTTTTTCATTTTTTAATATGTTAATTTCTATATAAAAATATTAGACCCGTGTTTTTTATTTTGGCCGAAAAGCGTCTAATAAGCCAGAAAAAAATTATTAAAGTTTCTATAAATGAGGATCGAGAAAATCATCGGTGCGTGTGACGTCACCGACACCGCGAGAACATACGTTTCTAGAGCTGTGTCAGTGGCGGCTATTCGGGTGAAGAAGGTGAAGAGCAACTTCACCTGTTATTTTAGAAAACAAAATATTTTTTAAAAAATTAATTTCACATTATTTTTTTTTATTTTGTATTATAAAGCCTGAAATAAACATTAATATAATTTAAAAATCAAATTATCTACTAAAAATTATATAAACTGATGGTCCGCAACCCGCATTACAGGAAGAGTAATTTAAATTTTGAATAAACTCTTCACAGTTGCGCGCGCAGCTAGCGTTTATTGGCTAGATAGAATGGTTGCTATAGCAACAATGTTTCCCCCTCCGCTTACAGAAGTGAACGGTGAATACCACATTTCGAACTCTGCACCTCGTCTCCACATTGCAATTGATGCATTGTAATTTGCTTGTTAAAATAATTTGAATAGTTATTATTTTATTTATTATAATTTTAACTTATTTGGAAGGTAATACTAATATATTTTTAAGTAAAAAAAATTCACTTTAATATTTTATTGTTAATATTAATACTTTAACTCTTTAAGAGATTGCACATTGTATATTTAAATCATCAGAATGAATCTGCATAATGTTATTATATGCAATTTATTGGGAACACAGTTCTCTAGATGAATAGATGATAATAATGTATTGGCAAGTGGTCGACCAACCCCAACATTAAATTTAAATAAAATAAAAAATGTTACAATAAATTTTCCTGGTTATGTGGTAGCTTTTAGTTGCAGAAACTTTTTTGAAAGATAGGCGTATTGAGCTAATTTATAAAGTATGACTTAATAAATATAATTTTGTTTTGTTTATAAATATTTTTTTGAATTAAAATATATATTTGAATTTTATCGTACGTAATAATTACAACAACCCCCCCCCCCCTAATAATACCCCCCTCCCTCCGACATATATTCTTAAATATCTCTTCACCTACTTTTCACCTCACGAGCCGCCACTGAGCTGTGTAAGACGGATATATAACAAACACGGTGGGTATGTCGTTTCGCACATAAACATTGAACATGTAAGATGTAAACAAATGATACATAACCCAAGAAAGTTACTAGTTGTTAAATTCTGTTCCTCAACTTATTTTGTAGTACTTATGGAAGATATTTTTAAAGAAATCGTGATTGTACATACAAATCAGGTAAAACTTGAGTACTTATAGTAATTTTGGAGATAATTAAATATTATTTTTCTATTTTTTTGTGGTGGTGATGAAATACTGTTTCGTACCGGGCTGCTCTAATTCCTCAGCAAATAATCTAAAGAAAATATGTGTATGTAACGGTTCCAAAAAATGAAGAAACACGTGCAAGTTATAATGACTAAATATAAATATTCCGTATTATAATGGAGTTAAATCTAAACATGTTAATTAATTTACTAATTTAATTATTTGTGTATTCAATTTACAGCCAGAAAGTAAAAACGCTGCTCCTGATTCTTGTCCTATCCTGTTATCATTAAAATTATAAAATTAGCACTTGTTTAACTTTCTAATTAATAATAAATTAAATTATTGGTAAAATGATGTTTTATTTAACAAAAAAAATATAACAAACAACTATGAAACTATTTATTTGATTTCATAAATTAATTTGGGGAATGTGGTGCAGAAAAAGAAACAATCCAACATATTGTAGAAGAATGTCCTATAACTAAATTTCAGCAAGGTTTTTCCGGTCTCCATGATTTAACAGAAGATGCTCTAAATTGGATAGTTAAGATCAAAAATATTTAATTTGTTTTGTTTTATTCATTATTTTATTTATGTATAAATTTAATATTGTACTGTCTTTCATTCGAAATAATAATAATAATTTGGGGAATACTGCAATTTTCCAAAATGTTGTTGCCTTCTCCATCAACTGCTGACACAGTTCTTTGTCGACTGTCTGCTTTCACAAATTCAGGATCCATATTCTAAAGAAAGTGAACAGTTTTAATATAAACAGCATTATTGGTTATTTACTTCACTTACTTGTTTTTTCAAAAGATTCTTCAAAAAACTAACAGCAAATTCAGTAAAAATTTCTTGTAACCTTAAATTTCGTCAAAATAACACTTGTTCTGGCTCGCTCAAATGTTATGTCAGAACCAGCGTGAACATGAACTGCGCGCTCGAAAAGCCATTAGCCAATCAGAATTTTAAGAGTGCCGTTGACGTCACAAAGATGACCGATACTGAATTTTATGCACTCAATTTAAATGTATTACATTTTAATTTTGATTTTAGAGTAATAAAAATAAGCAAATTAACGATTTTATTCATCTTAATATTACTTATACATGATGAACTCTGATATCCAATAAGTATTTCTCAAAAAGCTGTAGCCTTGGAAACCCCTATTGCACACAAAACTGCACTTTAAGTCGAATATTGCACTTAACAAAAGTAACTCACGAAGCGACAGCAAAGCACGTTTAGTCTTGGCTACGCATATGACTATGATGTTAATTTCTCTAAAATTTCGGAAGTAGTTCAATATTATTACTTCCGGTTCGTCAGTAATTGATAGCAACTTAAATTTTTTTCAAATTTGAAAAGTATTTTAATGAAATTTTGTATTAAAAAATACAATGGCGAATGATTAAAATATTACATTTTTATTAAATATAGTAGCTACAACAATTTTTTCATCATTGTAAATTGAACGAGGTATAATTTAACTTTGTTTATGTAAAACTAAATAGTTATTTATGTATCAAGGCACTGAAGTTATATTTTTTGTCACGAATGTGGTAATGTGGAATTTATTTGCGAGGCCCTCAGGGCCGAGGAAAATGAACCATATGAGTGATAAAAATAAACTTCAGTGCGGAGGTGCATATTAAATATTATTTGAATTCGAGAAGTTATGAAAATAAAAGGAATATTTACTTTATAGGTTATGTTTAAGTATAATCTGTCACTCTGACAAACAATGTTGGTAATCTCGGACAATGAAGTTATTGTAAACACAGTCTAATCTCGTTCGTTCGTAGTTCAGTTGTGCCTCGGAGTGTGTTATTTTGTCTGAAAATATCAGTTATTATAAATAAAAATAATTATAATTTTTTTTAGAAAAGTTTGTGTTTTCTGGGTGCGAATAATGTTTTAGCATTATATCTTGCCTATTCTAATTATTTAAAGCAGTTTTTGGGTAGAAATTATTTTTTTCTTCAGAATAATTACTTGTCATCTACGAAATTCATTGATTTCATACAAGTGACTTAAGTCTTGCCAAGGTCATAAACCTAATTAGTAATCGTAATCCCAACATGGTTTTACTATGCAATCATTGCAACTCCAAAGTAAATAGAGGTGAAGCTACTGCGATATGTGCTGGTCTCTGTCAATTATGCTACCACGTCAACTGCCTAACAATCCCGGTTGCTGAAAAGGACATATAAATAACAAGCAAAACTCCTTGCTGGAAATGCGATAATTGCAGAAAATTACCCCGTACACCAGTTGGCACCACCCATGTCCAAGCCTTGAATTCTGATTCTTCAACCCTGGCTAACATCATGAATTTACTACGAGATCTTAAAAAAATCAACAGATTTCTGTTGTAACAAAATCGATTATTTTGAACTAAAATTAATAATTGGATCCAAAAAAATCAATTTAATTGAATCTCTGAATGCTGAATGCGATGCTTTAATAGCTAACATTGAAGATTTTGAACAAAGATCGCGATCTAATAATTTGGAAATTTTTGGAATCCCAGAAAAATCCACTGATAACCAAATAAGTACTATATATATAACGGACACACACACACACACACAGACACACACACGGACACATACACATACAGACATCAATGTAAATGTAAAAATAGTAAAATCGTATTCTAGGGATCATAAAACGTGCTTTTTCATTGAAAACTCACCACCGAATTTTTTGGCCAAAGACAATACCTCCCTTACCTAAAGGTGACGGAAGGTAAAAATATTCCGTATTTCAATAACTTCTAAATTATTGGAGCTCTCACGTTAGTCACTTTTCAATTTTTATAATCCTTAAACATTTCCAAATATGAACAAAAAGCAAAATATCTTACACACATGCTATTTATCTAAATTACTTTTAAATTATAATTTTTCGATCATAGTAAATATTTGTAATTACGTCAAAAAGATCATAACCACAAATGTCAAAACATAAATATTAAGCAACTTGATCGAAATAAAACTTATATGGCATTTTCTTGTTCTGCCTTATTACGTTTGCAATGCAGCTGTCTTTAATTTTATCAGAGATTTTGGAACTGCATATACTGTACTTATCTGTCGGATAGTTATCTGTCAGATAAATTTGAAATGAAAGACAAAAAAGTTATCCGTCTCAGATAAGTTTATCTGGCGGATAGCTATCCGGAACTTTATCTGAAGGTGGAAAGACCGGCCCAAAGAAATTACAAAAAACTTGCATATATAAATCAGTACAGTGAAAAATTTTCCTCCGAGCTCAGAAAATTTAATATACAATGTGGTTTTAATAATAATAATATATAACTTGAGAACATTACTAATGAATAATAAATTTAAATCGAAAACAATTATAAAAAGTCCGGTATCTATCAAATAAACTGTAATCATTGTGACTGTATTTACATTGGTCAAATAGCACATAATTTTAACATTAGATTTGATAAATACATAAGAAGTTTTAAAAACAGTATAACCAATTCAAATGTAGCCCAACATTTATTAGAAAATCAACACTGATAAAGATAATTCAAAAATTCTGAATTGTGAAAAAGAAGTCAAGATTAGCCTTCCTGGAATCCTTTAAAATCAATGAAGCTATTTACAATGGCTATAACTTTGAATGAATAGTTAGACCTATATAGGTAGGTACTGTAAGGAAGTAATTTTGTTTCTATTAATTTCTATGTGCGATTTAATAATTTTTTGAGATAATTTTGATTTTGCATACATAATGTGCATCATGTAATATTTCTATAAAAAGCAATAAAATAAATGGGTATTGTGACAAAATTGGAATATATGTTATTGTATTTTTATATCAGTTCTTTTGTTACAAGAAATTTTAACTCTAAATGTACATAGATAGCATGTTTTGTTGAATCGGCACGTGTAACTGCTCTATTTTGTGTGTATTTACTTTCCGGCAAATGTTTAAAAAATGATTTATTCGTAATGTAATACATCATTATGATATTTTGATAATAATAATAATAATAATAATAATAATAATAACAATAATAATAAAAAAATACCGGTAATAAAATATATTTAAAAATATATAGAATTTTTCAAAAATCCTTAAACATTGACGTAAACCGCATGACTGGCTGGATACACTATAGCAGAACTTCGCCTAAGGGCCGGTCTTTCCACCTTCGGATAAAGTTCCGGATAAAGTTATCTGGTGGATAAATCAAAAATGTGTCTTTCCACCTTCAGATAAGGTTATCCGCCAGATAAATATTGCCTATCCGACAGATAAGTTATCCGGAACTTTTCTACCGAATAAATATGATATTTGACAGAAACATAAATCGATGCAATAAATCGGAAAAAAATGTCAAATACATAATATTTTGATAGAATACAAACATGTAATTTCACATATTTAATTATTATTTATTGTTATATATGGCGCCAGAAAATTTTCCAATGTGGCAAAACTAATGTTCATTCCTACAAACCGTATTTTTTTTTGTCATACTAAATTTTAAATAAATACACACCCGATTATGGGTATCAGGGATATGGAGAAAAAGAAATATATACAAACAAATAAAACATTACACATCTAAACTTTGAGAGACAAGAGTTCTTGCTTCTCAGACCTTGTTCCATCATTATTTCACTGCAGTTTGTCCATCCCTGGTTACTCATTCTCACTGTTAACATACTAAGGGCCGTTTTCATAATCCAGCTCAATTTAAGACTTTAATTAAAATTACTTTAAGACTTTATTTTTCATTTGAAGTAATGCCAAATTGCTCGCTAAAGTCCTAAAGTTGTATTATGAAAACGAACACAACTTTAATTTTAATTTAAAGTGTTAAAGTGAAGATAAAGTTTATTATCAAAATGGCCCTTAGTATTGTTGTAATCAAATCAAATTGTTATAATCAAGTATTATCATTATTGTCATCAAGTTTAATCATTACCATGATGAAATTTGTCTTCAATTATACTATTTTAAAAGTAATTTTAGGGGCAATACACATTTTTTTTGTCGGTCCAAGGGAGGTCATTCTTAATCCCTCGCCGCTGTATATATCTTTTTATTTTCTATGACATACTTATACTTGCACCTTAGTACAAGTACAAATATAAAAATATTCCGTATGTCAATAATTTCAAAATTATTGGAGCTCTCACATTTCTTTCAATTTTTATATTTCCAAATATGAACAGAAAGCAGAATATCCTGCACACATATTTATAATTACGTCAAAAAGATCATAACCACGAATGTCAAAACATAAATATTAAGCAACTTGATCGAAATAAAACTTATATTGCATTTTCTTGCTCTGCCTTATTACATTTGCAATGCTGTTGTCTCTTTTTAATTTTATTAGAGATTTTGGAACTGCATATACTGCACTTATCTGTCGGATAGTTATCCGTGAGATAAATTTGAAATGAGACAGAAAAAAGTTATCCGTCGGATAAAGTCTCAGATAAGTTTATCTGGCGGATAGCTATCCGGAACTTTATCTGAAGGTGGAAAGACCGGCCCTAAATGCCTAAAACAAATGCCGGTAAAGCACTTCGGCGAGTCCTTGCCGAGGTATTTAGCAATTAAACTAGGTATACTCCACTGGTTGATTAGCGCATTTCCCTCTATTATATTACAAAAAAAGAAGTTTGGTTGTGGCATATTTAGGCCGCAAAGCGATATATTTGCTATATATTTCTATATATTTTAAATGCGAAACTGTAAAACTACGTTCGGTATGAGTTTTGCTATCGGGTATCTTCACAATGAAAACTGTGTTCATGTCCTGCATATCATCAATTTGTTGATTGACAGGTGACAGGTGTCACTCTATTAAACAAATAAATAAATAATCAAGTAGACAATCATCATAGTTTTGTTTTAATGTGTGATGTACGTCAATTTGTATTTTATGTCAATCCTTATCCTTTTATAATAAATAAATCGTCCATACTCACAAGTATTTAGTTTTATTCAACACAATTGTCATTTTCATAAGTTCCTTAAAGAATAAACTTTTCTTTATAAATTTAATTTTACGTTTATAAAATAATTTTACCTTCTTAAATAAATACCTATTTCCATCTGCTTCTATAAATTTTAAAATAATATCATCACTGGGTAAAATTTTAGATTTTTTAGCATTATATCTTACTGTTTTACTTCGCAAATAAGGTATCAATTTTGGAAACTCTCTTAATAAATATTATCTCACATTAAGAGTGGCCTTCAGCAACATAATGTTGAGCCTTTTACTTTACTCAAGATATGCCAGTATAACATTTTCTGTAATTGTACTTACTTTATCCGCGGAACACTGTGCACAAGAAGAATAGTACGTTTTTTCTACCTCTATCACTATCACTTTAGGACTCATTTTAATTAAATGTTATATTTAAGTCGTTATGACAGCAGTTGACCTCGAAACAAATTTATCAGCAACGTATTGCCAAAAGAGATAAGAACCATAACAACTGTTACTTTTCCTTAGTTATCAAAAAGTGATTTTGAATTTTAACTAGTTTTATTTAAATAAATATAATAAACATTTCAATAGCTCTGCTTATTTTATTAATTTTAAATATACAATGCTCGACAGGCTGCAAACCCAATTATGTGCAAAGAATAATACCAATACACATAATATAATGTAATAAATAATATGCAAAATATTCGATTTAACATAATATAATAATGTTTTTACTTAACTTTCTAAATTATCATTAAACAAATTTTTAATAATTTGAATAGCGTTATAAAAAATATCAAAACTATGTATCGAATTATAAATATTACACATATTATTAATTGGCGAACGTGAATCGACATTAGCGCGCGGTGTAGGCAAATAAAAACAAAAACTTTGAACACTTAATACAAAAATTACTATTTGATAAATTTAGTAATCAATTTTATAAGTAAATTTTTGGTCCCCTTAATCCGATCCTAACACATTATGTTATGGATAAATTATTAGTAGACTGCATGCCTAAACTTACATTTAATTTAACTTTCCTTTCCTTAAGAAATATGTGGATGATATCGTTTGCGGAGTATCGAATGATGGGATTGAAGAGATACTTAACATTTTTAATAATTATAACCCTAAAATAAAATTTACCATCGAAGCTGAAAATGATAAAATTGTGTCCTTTCTTGACACGAAATTAATTAAAACTACGTTGATATCATCCTAATTGATTGGTACCAGCAACCTGTGACATCGAGAAGGCATGTGCACTATCATTAGCACCACGCTATAAAAACTAAAAGTAACGTAATTTTGGGTTAAAAAAAGAATTCTTTCATCCTATACTTACAGTTAAAAATTTAAATAAATTAAATACATTTTATTAAATAATGCGAACTCTGAATTTCTCATTCATCGTTTCCTTTTCAACACTGGCATGGGAGAATTGAATGGTGTTAACAATAACAACAACCGTAATGTTCAGATAGACTTTAATAACAGTTATCATATTTACATTTACCTAACATTAATTATCTTACACTACAGACCATAAAAGAAGTTAAAAATGAAGACGTAAGAATAACATTAAAAATTCACATAGTAATAACACTTTTTTCTAAAGTTAAAGAGACTATAGATAAAGAACAGCAATCTGACATTATTTATATAATTCCTTGAAGTGAACGTGAGGAGGTCTATGTTGGACAAACAACTAGACGGTTGAAAGCTAGAATCACATGACACAAAATTGATTGCTGATTAAGACCCAACGATTGTTCCCTATAGCAATATTTTACCGACAACTTGCATTATATCGACTTTAATAATTCATCTATACTTATTATTAAAACCATTCTAGTAAGCAGTTTCTAGAAACGGTCCACATTAATAAGGACAGGCGTACAATGAATAAAATAATGCCTAGTTCCCACAATTCTTCTTTTCACAAAGATTCACAAAAACATGCATCAAGAAGAAGAAGTTTGTAGATGATGCACCAAATTTAACGACGTCTTTAAAAAATCAAGTGTTTTGATGAATGTGTGCGTCTAATTTCTCATCGTTTTCATCAGTTGAGTGATTTATATTTGCTAAATATATAACAATGAAAATACGGTCCTATTCCACTTTCCGGCTTGTACAAATTTTACAAACGACAGTTTCACCTATAAATACTAGAATAGATAACGCTATCCCCGAAATAAAAACAAGGAACCCGAAAGCAACATGAACAAGAGATAATCGCACTACATTTGGTTGAAGCTCTATTCGAGGTTGGTCAGTGATCTCCTTATCCCATTTGCTAACTAATCCATTAGATTGAAGTAACAGAAGCAGATTACTGAACTTCTTATAAAGTGGAAAACCTTTCCGTGTGGTATAGCTCAAAATAGCAAATTTTCCATTATCGAAACCGTGTATCATAGAAGTACTATCCTTATTGGTGTAAAATTTCTTGATTAGGTATGAAGCTGGTTTCTTAGTTTGCATTACTGCCATGTCTCTATGAAAAGCTGTTCTACTCATGCATTCTTCTATCGAAATACATTCAATAAAGTTGTTCAAAATTTTTACTTGAATTGGGTCACTCGAATCTTCAAAATTTCTTAGAACACCTTTATGCAACCCATATTTCAGCTTCGAATGTACTATTTCTTCTACTGTAGTGATTTGCTTTTCATATCGTGGAGTAGTCAAAAAACTTACAAGTTGACTAGTGAACACTGTATTCATTAAAAGAGAATAGAAAACCCAAAATATAAACAAAATTCTCATTGATTGTTTCGTAGGACTATTGATTCCTCCTTGAAGTAAACAGTAAAAAGATGACATGAAACATCTAACTAAAGACATGTGAGTAACTGTCGTCTCGTGATATTTTGCGAAAATCCACCAAACAAAAGTATTGACTGCAACTGATAAAAATATATACGACCACACATATGGTTGAAATATTTTCACCAAACTTAACCATGGTGGTTGTTCTTGTGCTTTTGGAACATGCCAAATAAGAATATCAAAGACAACTGGATAAAAGCCACTGAATTCAAACCCTCCTAGACCAAGAGGTGTCGAACCAAAAATTATGTCAACCTTTCTAGACTGTAAAGCTCCGAACTTATTGGTGTATGTCCCATTTTTCAATTTATTGCCCGATGAAGTATAATTGTTTTCTATGTAAATTTCGGTGAAATTTAAATGTTCGGCTAAGAAATTCATAATACGGACTTCAATTCCAGCTAATTTAGAAATATTTCTATTTGCTTTTGTATTTATAACATATGGAGGGTATATAGAAGGTAACAATCTCATCTTGCAATTATTTAAATGTTGTGGTAATTTATTCGGAAAAAGTTTTGCTGGAATATTTGAGCAAGAGAACATGTAAGTTGGTTTTTCCGGTTTCCAACAATTTTCTGGATTTCTATAAGGAATGTAAGAATACACATTCAATTCATTATCCAAAGGGAGTATAACATAGACATTTACTATATAATAATCCCAAAGGACATTAAATATTTCTTCTATAGCATTGTATTTTCTAATTGTGATCACCACTCTTCCTTCTGGATGCCAAAAAAAGTATGTGTAAATTTTTTGTAACCAGTTAGAAAATATTTCCACGGTGCTGAATATAAAGACATAGTCATCTATTTTGTACTGCTTTTCCAATAGTTTGGTATCGGTTTCTGTTGTTAGTAAAACAGATCTATTCCTTAAAATTGGTTTATAGTAGGAATCGGTTGTAATTAAAAAAACTTTTGAATCGACATCTTTCATAATACTTTCCATGCATTGAAATAAATTTTCATCATTTCTAGTTTCCGTAGATATCAGTATTGGTGATAAATGAAATACTAGTAGAGTAAATAAAATCATAATTTAAATAGTATTTTTCAATTGTGTTTTAAGTTGGTTTATAAATGTAGCTTTCTAGACCACACAAGTTGAAGTGAATTACAAAATTTACCAAATAAAGAAATTAAAGATATATACGAGTCATTTCCAAAAAACATAAATTTTTGTTAGTAATGGCATCAATTATGGGTAATGGTGAAGAATGAATTATTAATGCTACATAAAATCATAATTTAAATATTATTTCTCAATTGGGTTTAAATTGGTCTGTAAATGTAATTTTGTAGACACAGATAAGTTGAAGAGAATTATAACGAAATTTACGAAATAAAAAAATAAAGGTTATATGTGAATCACTTTCAAAGAACATATAATTTGTTGTGAATAATAACAACGACAGGTCAATTATCATAGTATATGTAACTCTATAGGATAAGTAATCCCAATTACAGAGGATATATAAATAATACGCATAAAATATTAATGTGAAATAGAGTATATTTACAAAAAATACATAATATCAACTAATTGACAATACAGGGTTTCTGTTTTTCGAGGCTTACCATTGTGATTTCGGAAACTAGAAGAGTTACGAAGTTGCCTCATTAGTAGACCATTTTAAAGATGTATTTGTTTTCCCAGAAAAATTCATTTGTCGGTAGATAAATGCATAAATTCAAATTTTGCTATTTTTATTTTTATAATTAACTGCTAAATAAGAATTAATATGGAATTTGGTTTGCACTTCTTTAGGGTACTTTTTTTTCGAACGACGATGCTAATTTTTTTATCACTGTTAATAATAATAATAATAATAATAATAATAATAATAATATTTATTTAGACTGCACAATTACAGATTATTATCCAATTACAAAAGCACAGTTAAAAAAACATAATATACAAAATATTACATAGTTACAACAATATTTAATAATCTTACAGTAGATCTAAATGCTTTAAAATATCTAACTTGTTACAATTAAATATGTCTATATCATATTGGACAGTAAGTTGGTTTACATTTTTCAGGCAGTTACATAGAGGTGACATGGACTGTTTTATGTTAAACAAATTATCTCACCTCCTCAATTTCATAATAGGTACGTTGAATGGAAGTGAAAAAAGAGTTTCAACAACGTCAATATTATTGTGAATAACATTAAATATAAAGATTACATCAATGATTTGCCTACGCTTTTCCAAAGATGATACATTAAAGTCTCTCATTTGTCTTACATACGATATCATAAAAGGTGAAACATGATACTTTTTAAAGTACATACACCGTAAAAATATAAATTTTTTAAAAATATTGACGATTCGATCTCTGTGTGTAATTTCTGTCATGTAAAAAAATCATAACGATTCTAAAATATACATTTTAATTGAATGAGAGTTTCTATAGTATATTTACACTCGTATCCATATACTTCATTTCACGGAAGAAAATAGTGACGGGAAGATAATGAAGTGATTACAAAATCGGTTTAAAAATACCTTGACGGACAAGGAAAGTTAAATATAAGGTTGTAATAATAGTAATATTTTAAAAATTAATAATCAAGTAATTTAGCTATTTTTCGGAATTCTTTGCTTTTAGATTATAAGTTTATATTTATTTGATGGAAATATTGTCCCATTGTCATATAAATAAATTCATGAATTATGAAAGCAAATATTTCAGACCTATGTTCTGTACAAATAAAAGAAAACTGATTATTTTACAAAACAGTTGAGACTGTTTCTTCTATAATTACAACTTTTCGTTTTTGAGCATTAATATTCATATTTTTATTTGTTAAATTAATGCCTTGGCTACATTTAATATTTCTAATGCTTCTAAAATTTTAGAAATGTCATTTGATAAAATTATTTTGTGTACCTTATTAAATATTAGTTGTCCGTAAATAAAAATTTTCACATCTAAAGATTCCAAAATGAATAATTGTTTTTCAAATTACTGGAACTTCTTTATTAGAAAATATTAATTTTAAATCCTAGGTATGGTTTGCCATTATTTAAATTAAATTAAAAAGTGAAGGAGACGTCGTTGGAGCTTCCAAATTTGTTTCTAAAAAATATAGATATCATTTCGATACGAATACATTTTTTTATAAAAGTACTATGATGTACACGAATACCTGTTAATAATGATTGATTATTATTTTCATCGGTATTACTGTTAACGAGCATGGTGTCGGTTTTCTTACGTTTTTGTATCATGTTTAAGTATTTCACGTCTCTTTTTAAGGGTATTAACATTCAAATAATTTGGACAGTTTGAAAATATGGTAGGATAAGCACCTTTCTTCAACTGAAATATTTTGTGTGGAATTTAAAAATATTCGTTTTACTTCACACTTTATTTCTTACTTATTTTATTAATGTAAAAAATATTATTAAATGTACAAACATGATTGAAGCCGTCAGTCTATTCTTTCAAAATTTCTTCCTCTTTAAAATGAATTTGTTACTTTAGTCGACGCTTAATTACCCTTGTTTAAGAGTAAATACTACCGGTATCTGTCTTTGCGAGGTATTTTTCGTATCCAGATTTTTAAAATTAAAATTGTTTATTCTATCGGAATTTTTAGTACAAGAACGTAGAAAAGTATATAAAGTAAAAACATTAACATAACCAAAAAAACAAAAATAAGAAATACACATACAAGTGCTAAGCACATTTTGTGGTTTTAACAAAGCACGAGGCCAGAACACCTTGCTAAATCGCACGTCGAATATTATTTTGTTTGTTCTTGTATTTCAGTTTATTTTAATAAAACTGTACTCTAGTTAACTTTTTATTATTATTGAGTTACAACAACAATATTGTTTATCTGTCGGCGATGATCATTTCTGTGTAGTGTTACCAACCTTAAGTACAAGAATACAAAAACATATATCTTTTTCAAATATCATTACACCTGCCCTGTTACAAAATCTATCTTATCTGCTTTAGACTTTGAAATAGTCGCATTTACGGAAACTTGGCTCAATACTAGTGTTCTTAATACCGAATTATCTCGTGATGAATTTTCAGTTTATCGTAAAGACAGAAATTTTGCACAGTGTAATACAACACGTGGTGGTGGAGTTCTGTTATTGGTGAATAATAACTTGAGTTCTGAGTGCATCACATCTCTTGATTCTTACTGTGAAAATATTCCCCCAAAAGTTGACATGGTGGGCTGCACGATTAAACTTAATTCCACTAGTATTATTTATGTTTTTAATATTTATGTTCCACCTAATATGTCTGTAGAAACTTATGAACAACTTCTTGATTTTTTTGAAACTTTGCCATTTTTACAAAATTCTAAATTTATAATATTGGGAGATTTTAATATTCCAGAATTTTATAGTAATACTTTTTCTAAAAGGAAGCAACTGTTCCAATACTTTCTCTCACATTTTGTAATTAATTTAATAATGTCCTGAATAATGACATAAAATTACTTGATTTAGTTTTCAGTAACTTGAATTGTTATGTCAATAGAGAATATTATTTATTCACAATCATTATAGTAATATACAGATTGCTAATCTTTTGGAGGTTGGAAAATACGTCATTCCTAACTTTAATGACATTCTCTTGGGTTGGAAATAACAGATTTCACTTCCATCTCTTGGGTTGGAAATGTTTATGTAGGCGTTGCCTAGCAACATTGTCGTAGATCCCCTAAACAAATTTTAAGACAGCTGTCAAAATATTAATAAAATTAAAGGTTATAATTCATTGATTTATTTTGAAAATTATTGTTTTAAAATGAGGATGATTGTGAATAAAATAGTATACATAACCTCGGTGGGAGTTTCATAATATTAAATATTGTATTCCTCATCTTACTAAAAGGGAAAAAACTGTTAACAATGTTAATTTCAGAAAATACAATTTTCGAAAAGCAAACTTTCAAAACTTTTATTAGCTTGTATCAAATTTTGATTGAAAACAAAATGAATATATTGCAGATGTTAATGAAGCTTGTAACTTTTTATATTCAGTATTGTATGGCTTTTTCGATGAATGCTTGCCATCCTCGCTCATTTCCTCAAAACCATGTCCACCGTGGTTTAATAAAATAATACGTAACAAGTTGAAATTAAAGTCTCATTACTTAAAACTATCTAAAAAAATTCCTAGCAATAATCATTATCAATTTCAATATAAAACTTCATGTTCTTCAATTAAATATGAGGTATGTTACATTTATTAAAAATTGTGAGAACAATATTATTACTGACCCAAGAAAATTCTGGCACTTTATTAAACTTATAAGGAATTCTCCTAATAATTATCAATGCCCTATGCATTTTGACAATAGACACTTACAAAATTGACGTCACTGCAAGAGAGAGATAGGTCATGCATCCAACAAACCCGCCCTCGTTGTCTTGCGTCCCGTTCCCTGTTCCTATATGTCATTGTGTTCGCATCTGTTATTCAATGTTAAACCTAATTCTTTGTTGTGATTTGTACGTTGTGTTTAATAAAAATGCGTTTAAAACCAGAAGATGTGTCTGGGGCAACTTTTTTGTTTGATAATATTGAAGATCATTCGATTATTCAACTAAAACGATGGCTAGAGTGTAGAGTCTACGACTGATGACAGGTCTTTGTTTGGACGGGGTAACCATAGCAACCATGATTTCTATGATTTGCCGTTAAAGGCGCTCGTGCAAATTGCAATTTTGTAAGTGTCTGTTGTAACCTAAATAATATGCCAGATATTGCTGAAGGATTTGCCAAATATTTCCACAGTGTATATGAAGTTCCTAATGATAATAACACTATTCCAGACATTAAAGTTGTTTCTAATGAATTAATCTCATTATTTTATATTTCACAAGAAGATATAATTTCATCAATACGCAAACTTAAATCTAATCTTTCTTCTGGCCCTGATTTAATTCCGAGTCTAATTATTAAAGATTGTGCCTTACCATTTTCCCAGACATGGCAACACATATTTAATTTAGCTCTTCTTTGTAACACTAGTAATGTGGATCTCGAACTATGTACTCTCTTTATGTGCTGCTTTCTTCTTACATATTTTTGTTGAAGAACCTTCCAGAAAATTTGTGAAAGAATTACTATCAAAAAAGAAGAAATAATAGAAATGAACATATATACATGGGAGATTAACATGGGAAATCAGTTTTTTGCAAACTGCTGCCCCCCATTTTAACTTATGACAATGGTTGTGGTGTCAATACAAAGATAAAAAAATTCCGCTCCGAAAATAATATTCATTTTTACTTGCTTGTACGAATTAAAGGAAGTATTGTAATCGCGAAAAATTTCGGTTTCCAGATTTCAACGGAAATATCCATTTTGAGCATCCCTGAATCCATTTTGACTAATTTCGTCGTGACGTCTGTACGTATCTCGCATAACTGAAAAACGGGAAGCCGTAGAAAGTTAAAATTTTGTATTTAGAACTGTTGTAACATCTAGTTGTGCACCTCCCTTTTTGGTCATTACATAACTTGCGGAAGTGGTACTTTACTTGAAGCTTGTAATAGATTTTAATGAAAAACTATATTAAAATATAAACCAAAACTTTTCAAATTTGATATAAAAGACTTTTATGTCAATGGGAATAACATAATAGATTTTAGTTAAAATGGTCTACCCGGAAGTGGTACTTTACTTGAAGCCTATAATAGATTTTAATGACAAACTATATTAAAATATAATCCAAAACTTTTCAAATTTGGTATATAATACTTTTATATCAATGGGAATAACATAATAGATTTTGGTTAAAATGGTTTACCCGGAAGTGGTACTTTACTTGAAGCCTGTAATAGGTTTTAATGAAAAACTATATTAAAATATAAACCAAAACTTTTCAAATTTGATATATAATACTTTTTTGTCAATGGGAATAACATAATAGATTTTAGTTAAAATGGTCTACCCGGAAGTGGTACTTTACTTGAGGCCTATAATAGATTTTAATGAAAAACTATATTAAAATATAATCCAAAACTTTTCAAATTTGGTATATAATACTTTTATATCAATGTGAATCACGTAATAGATTTTTGTTAAAATAATCCAACCGGAAGTGATAGTTTACCTGAAGATGTTATCAGTTTTTCTTGAAAAAGATTGTGTTATTGTGACTAGTAATAAATGCTTCAAATAAAAGTTTTAGAGAATTGAATCCTGCGTCGAAAACATCAATTATGATTAAATTAGCTCTTTGTATTCTCTAATTAAGTTTGCTATGGATTAGGACAAAAAATAACAACAAAAATAAAATGTTGATGTCAAATTATGTCAAATACGTGCAATTTTATGATTGGGTCTGTTATAATACATATTTTAATTATTAACAAAATATGTACAGTGTAACAGGCGTACAAGAAAGTCATGTGCTGTCCACATCAGATATTTTTATTAATTGCAGTAGCCATGCCAAATTTGAATAAACAGATAAACAAATGCTTGACATTTTATCTGTTAGAATTAACCTATTCTGACAGATAAAATGTCAAGAATTTGTTTTTTTTTTGTCCAATTAATTTATGAGCCTAAGATATTGCATAATTTACACGTATTTGGTATTTTCAGATGGGGAAATTTTTTTTCTTTGCACTGACACCACAACCATTAAGTTAAAACGGCAACGGGGGGTAACGGTTTGCAAAAAACTGATTTCCTATGTTAATCTCTTATGTACACCTTGAAAAAGATCACTCAGTATGTAATTTAATTACAATAAAAAAAGCATATTAACTAATATGTACCAATAAATTAACACTTCATTGCAATTTCGTAATTAAAGTTAGTTAATGATGAGGAATAATAAATTAAATGTTCCTTTAATTACTATTGATTTATAGTATACAGGGTGTTTACGGTCTTTTTGTTTTATTTTTAATGGGTGATACTACAGGTCAAAAGAAGGCGAAAAACATTAAAACACCTTAGTAAAATATTTATAATAAAAGAGATATGATTTTTTTTAGTTTTTATAAAGGGGAGGTAAATTAATGTTGAAAAAAGTTGTAGTAACCTATGTAATGACAAATTTCACTCTTTTGTTTTTTAATTTGTTTATCTGTCAGTTGCATAAACAATTGCCACAATACGCATATCTGGAGTTTCGAAAATCCGCATGTTGTTCGTCGTGGTCATTTTCAATACAGATTTTCTGTGAACGTATGGGCCGGATTGGTGAATTTACAGTTGATTGACCCCTTTGTGTTGCCAGAACGACTAAATGCTAATAATTATTTATTTTTTTTTTTGCAAAATAATTGCCAGAACTTTTAGACGATGTTCCCTTAAATGTGCGTCAAGATATGTGGTTTCTCCACGACGGTGCACCGGCGCATTTCAGTCGTCTCGTACGTCATCACTTAAACCATGCATTTGGAAATAAGTGGATTGATCGGGGCGGTCCTGTTTCTTGGCCTCTGCGGTCACCTGACTTAACACCATTGGACTTTTATTTGTGGGGACATATGAAAGACATGGTATACACCACCGAAATTATCGACGCTGAAGACCTCCGTAACCGGGTGGAAGCAGCAGCGGCGGAAATTCGACAAGGCATGGGCCTTGCAACGTACGTTAATTCATGGATACGTCGAGCAAGACTTTGCATACAGCAGCAGAGTGATAACTTTGAACATCTGTTATAAAAGCGCTTATCATTCTGTTTTAATTCCATAAAAATAAAAACTAAAAAAAAATCGTATCTCTTTTATTATAAATATTTTACTACAGTGTTTTAATGTTTTTCGCCTTCTTTTGCCCTGTAGTATCACCCATTAAAAATAAAACAAAAAGACCGTAAACACCCTGTATACCAAATGATGGCGGTTAGGGGTGATCATATACTTTAACATGTAATATTGTTGTAGTTTTATGCACATTTCTGCTCTCCTGTTCATTTTACGGTAAAACTGTACAGTGAAAAGATGTTTATAAATAAAGTTGCATAAAAAGTGGTTTTGCACTTTTTATTATGTTTTTAGTTTCTTTGCAATTAAAATACGTATTTATGCAACAAGAGTAGAAAGCATAGTCTTATTTCAGGAATTCGAAAATTTGACCGAACGAAACGTCAAATCATATAAGTGAAATAAGACACTTTTTTATTCGAGTTGTATACAAATTTGTGAAAAAAGCGTATCTTATCGTTTCATGTTTTCACCCGTTTGCATTAATAAAGTGCACTTTTTTCACACTTTCATTGTGTTAAAAAAGACATACTTATTTATAAAACTAGTTTAATGAAACAAGTATACTTTTTTGACAGACGTAATAAAACATTTCAAAATGCCTATTATTCATCATCAGTTGCAATTTGTCTCCTTTTCTTCTTGTTTTCATATATTATTTTTATAAACGTCAATCATACTGTAAGACATTTTATCTGTGAAGTATCTACTAGTGCTGTCAAGAACCGGAAAAATTTGGAACCGGGTACCCGGGTAGTGGAACCGATCTTCGGTTCCAAGTAATGGAACCGGTTATCGGTTCCGGTTCCGGGTAATGGAACCGATCTACGGTTCCGGTTCCGGGTAATGGAACCGATCTTCGGTTCCTGTTACGAGTAATAGAACCGATCTTCGGTTCCGTTCCGGGTAGAGGAACCGGTTCTCTGAAATAGAACTTGAGATTCGAGTTATGGAATCAATGATATTATTCAATTACAATTTTAAATTAGCCTTGCTATTTTTGAGAAATAAACAGATTTTCTGTTTTATTTGAGAAATATTGTTGAACGATATTAATTTTTTTATGTAACTTAATTGCATATAATAATGTGTAAATAATATTATACCATATGCAGGAGGATGATAATATTTTTTTAGAAAATGTAACCGCATAATTGCAACTTACACTTTCAGTTTCATATTATATATTTTCAATTTTCATTCAATATAGTTTATTACAGTAGCTTGACCTTGAGTGTTGTTTTAAGATATTGGTATATACCTACCTACATATTGACAATAGTGACCATAAAATGAAGGGACAAACCAATAAATATTTCCTAGAATTTCAATGAGCTACTTATACATTCTGCTTTAATCTTTACATTTTGATCTCTCACTTTTGTAATATAAAGGAATATTTCTTAATTTCTTGTCTTCAGTTCGATTAAATACAATCAATATAGCCATTTAATATTTTGTTTGTTTATGTAAAAATTTTAAATCCATCATTTTTGTTTTATAGACAATTATATGTTTTGTTTATATGTATCATTTTCTTTACTGCAAATTCACACCAACGAGTCGGGTAGAGAAATGGGAAAATTCCGTGGTAAAAGTGGAAATACCTGATAATGTATATAAATACAAAATACATTACACATAGCAGAACATAAAATTTTTAATAAAAGTTTTTCTTTAAAGTAATAATTTATAATTCATAATTGTCAAAATTTTTCATATTGTATGCACACGTGTTTTATTTTGCATATGTATTATTCAATTTTCTTAAAAATATGCAAGAATGCACTTAGTATGCACTTTACATATATTCCGACCTATATTCAAGACTCAATCTGTTCGGGTTCCATAACCGAGAACCGATGAATTTCGGTTCCAGAAGCGAGAACCGATGAATTTCGGTTCCAGGCCCGAGAACCGATGAGATTCGATTCCATAACCGAGAACCGATGAGTTTCGGTTGCAGGACCGAGAATCGATGAGATTCGATTCCAGAACCGAGAACCGATGAGTTTCGGTTCCTGGACCGAGAACCGAGGAGATTCGATTTCAGAACCGAGAACCGATGAGTTTCGGTTCCAAAACCGAGAACCGGGTAGTTTCGGTTCCAGAACCGGGTAGTTTCGGTTCCAGAACCGGGTAGTTTCGGTTCCAGAACCGGGTAATTTCGGTTCCAGAACCGAGAACCGGGTAGTCTTGGAATCGGAACCGAGAACCGGGTAGTTACACATTCAAATAACCGGGTACCCGGGTAATTTTGGAACCGGAACCGAACCGAACCGGAACCGGTTCCCACCACTAGTATCTACTATAAATTTGCTAGAACTATTAACCTAATAATACGGAAATGAATAAAACCTCCAGCAAAAATTACCCGCACCAAATGGGCAATAACAAAATCCCTGAATACAAAACGGCGCTTGAAAACAAATATCATTTCACCTCTCTTGCAAATAATTCTGAAAAACTCGGCATGAGAAGGAAAATAATTATTCCAAATAATGTGAATTATGAATAGAAACAAATCCAGTATCTTTAAGAAACTTAAACAATTTATGAAGAAAAACCTGAAAGAATGTAAAAAGCAGCATTTAATGAAGTCATAAAATATTTTAAAGTAAAGATGAAGTATAAAACACAAATAGCAATAGAAAAGAAAGAATATAGAGAGCAACTGAATTTAAAGTTGAAAAATCTAAGACCAATCTGAATTTTGGAAAACCATTAACTGAATAACACCGAGAAAACATCAATCAATAAGATATCAAAAATTGAGTGGACACATTTTCAAAAATAGTTTGGTCGAAATGTCTCCTGCGTTACTAGAGATTCACGGGCTTGGCTTGAAGCTTGAAAGCTTGGCTTGGCTTGAAAAAGCTTGAAAAATCAAACCAAGCCTGCCTTTCAAAAAAGTTTGGTTTTCCAAGCCAAGCTTCTGTTTCATCAAGCCCAAGCCAAACCAAGCCTAACATTAAAAAAAAGCTTGAATTTCCAAGCCAAACCAAGCCTCCGACTGTCAAGTAGCTTGGTGGAAAACAAGCTTTTTCAAGCTCTTCACAAGAATTGTTGACGAAGCCGGCAAAATCGAAATTTTATGGAGGTAACGTACTTTTTCATTGTTTCAGCACAGTTTTGCGAATTTCTCAGAACTGAGGTAAGAACAGTTTAGTAGGCTTCAAAAATTTGTAAATGGGAAAGTTTATCCCATCGTCCCACACATCACTTATTTTCACAATCTGAACCAACTAATCACACACTTTAGTTCACGCACACAATCAAGTACAAAATAAATTTATAGTTATTGAAAAAGTTCTTAAATAGATAATGATAATTTAATATAGAACTATTTAAATTTTTAAAAATTCTTATTATTATTAAGATAAAAGTAATTTATATAAAAACTTATTAATTAGATACTTAAATCTTTAAGTAATTGGAATAAATTATATAAACAAAGGTTTAAGAAATTAATTTATTATTTTGAATGTATCTGATTATATTTCACAATTAAATAATATTCATTAAATTTTTAACTATGTAACTTGATCATAAATACCAAGAATCAAGCTTCTATAAATAATATTTATTATTTTATCTGTTACAAGATATTAAGCCTTTGTTTACGTATACAAAATATTCAGCCCTATTTTATAAGGAAATTGTTAAGTCTTAGCAACGTTTAATCAATAGAAACAAATGTTTAGCCTGTCGTTTTCATATTTTTTCAGTGTTCGCAATTATTTTATTTTATCTGTCATGTTGCTAAGACATACCAGCTTTCTTACAAAATAGGGCTGATATATATTAAACGATACTGGCATTCAACAATAGTCTACAAAATAAAATGAAAATAAAATAAAATGAAAGTATAATGCTCACGTTTGTGCATCGTTCGTAATACGATTTATTTTATTCTAAAATAATAACTTTGATGATTAAAGCACTAAAGCACATAATTTGAATATTTGCTATATTATGTCAAAATAATTGTTATTCTAAAAGCAGCATTTATGAGAGAATTTCAGAAAATATTACTTGTAAATAGAGTGTTATGAATCATAATTTTGAAGCTGAATAAATATTATAAGAAATAATAATATACTCAACACCACAAGGTAATTGAGTGACTACGTATGATGATGATAAATATCATAGTTTCATTTTGTTAAATATTTCGAGCTATGGATTTACAATGTTTTGTTGTTCTGGTAATTCCGAATCATAGAGACGAGAAAGTTTGTGTTTGTGGAAATGTATGTATACAAAGATTTCAATGCTATTTTTAGTACAGCCCCTAATATTGCTCCTAATAAAATGGCCTTGTCTGAGGCAGTATAAAATATAATAAAAATGTAAACCGACAAATAGATTATTCTCTTTTAAATATTTAATTGATTTAAGTTTCCCTTGTTTATATGTACCTATATGAATTAAATAAATATATAATAACGGCTTATTACCTAGTTCTGGGAGTACCAATGTGCTTTTATTTGCAAATTTTGGTAATGAAAACATATCCAAATTGTTGAGGATACTTATTTACTTTTGTGCTATTTGCAAATTCGAAATAATTAGGGTAATTATGTATACAAAGTAACTTTACATGATTCTGTAATAAAAAATCAGCACAAATTTTATAATGTTCAAAATAGAAAGGACAAGTTATTGTCTCACGAACAAACAAAATATCGAGGAAATCCCAGTCTATAGGATTTTTTTTATTTCCAGATGTATTTGAAGTATAAAAGGGATACCTACTTAGCAGGTCAGTTTTATCCCATTGTATAGGTAGTATTCTAGAATTATGTATTTCTTTGAACACAGTTTTTGAGTGTTTGGGGTATTGTTTTGTTTTATTTATTAAAAAAGGGTAAATATGAACTATGTATTATATCAAACTTACAGTTTGTTGCGGCATTTCGAGTGAAAATGGCATTATGAAAATAGATCCTATTCATTTTAGTTATTAAAATACTTCAAAGTCAAGTCTAACTAATAAACCTATATACAATGAAAAAACTATAAAGGTAACATAAAAATAACAGGGTAGTTTACTTTAAAAAATGAAATAATTGAACAAAACCTAAATTTCTTTTTTTTATATTTTACCGCTTCAGTTTATCTTTACGTATAGTTATTTTTTGCACGATCATTTTTTTTTAATGTTTACCGATGCAGTAGACTTTATTTCCAAATGATGTGAATCACTTACCGATCAGAGGAGGTAGAGGCGGCAAATAAAAAACAACGATCAAAGCTTACTTTAAAAATGACAACAAACAATTTTTAATATATCAAAATAATTTTCATTTTTTTTTTTTTTTAGGTCAATCGTGCAAAATACGTAATAAGTATTGCGGTCAGGAAGCGCTCTTTTACCGGTATCGGATATTAAAAAAAATCTTTCTCAACCCGTGATTACTACTAACTAACCTTAATACTTAAATAACTATTGCAATTATACCACAAAAAATTTATGTAAACAAAACGTGATTTATTCATCGTTACCACGACAAAATGAAACGTACCGACATATCAGGACATCTGATATATTGATACATAGATATTTCAATAAATCGATACATCGGAATAATTGGTTTACTTATATTTAATAAAATTCCATTCAATATTGATATTCAAATCGTAATACCAAACAGTCCTCCTGTACTTACACTAGATCAAGTTCTCATGACCCATTATACATATGTATGTACTGTTAACTTGCGCAGGGTATGGATATATACAATAAGAACAATTCATATATATGAAACTTTATTTATTGAAAAAAATATCACTGACTTATCATTAATTCTGACATAATAATCAATATTCTTTTTTTTTAATATCAAAACGCTTACTCTACAAAAGAATATTTTAATTGCTTTTTCTAACACTCCCCCTCAATTAAAATATACTTTTACACATTTCAAACATTGAAACAATAACAAACTATATAAAACAAATTAAATCAGTCCTAATCCATCACGCAGTTTTTCAAATTGGTGTTTCGGAAGTCCTTTCGTCAGGATGTCAGCAATCTGGTTATTACTTTGAATGTATTCTACATGAACGATTCCTTTTTCTATTTGCTGTTTGACGTAATGATATTTTACATCCACATGTTTTAGACGTTTTGTATTTCCTAGTGTCTGCGCAATCTTTATTGTTGACTGGTTGTCTTCGAAAATGTGAATTCTTCCAAGTTCTATTTTCAAATCAGTCATAATTGATTTGATCCAGCATCCTTCTGTTATTGCATTAGTTAATGCAACATATTCTGCTTCACAAGATGATAAGGTGACTATAGGTTGCTTTTTCGATACCCATAATACTGGATTACCATATACTTTCATTAAAAAACCAGTTGTAGATTTTCTATCAATGGAATCACCGGCGAAATCAGCATCAACATATCCTTGAATTATTTTACTATCTTTGTTTTTAACATAAATCATTTTTAAATTAATCGTACTTTGAATATACCTTAATACTCTCTTCAATGCATTAAATAATTCTTGACTGGCTTTATTTTGGTATCGACTTAATTTTCCAATTGCTGTACACAAATCAGGTCTTGATCCTAACATAGCATACATAAGATATCCAATCAACTTTCTACATTTATTTTCCATATTCTTATCTTGTTGAGTATTTTCTGGAAGTTCTAAATTTTGTTCTATTGGAGTTGACACAGGACGACAATTTTCCATTCCAAATATTTCTAGTATTTTCTTCAAATAACTTATCTGATCTATCTCAATAGAATTCTTACTTTGTTTAATATGCAATCCCAAATAGTTAGAAATTTTTCCCATGTCTGTCATTTTAAAATTTTTCTTTAGCCTTCCTTTAAATTTTTCTATATCTCCATCTCCACATATTACCAAATCATCTACATATAATAGAACGTATATTTTTCTAGTATTTTGTGTCTTTACATATAAACAATAATCTGCCTCTGATCTTTCAAATCCATCATTGATCATAAATGTATTAAATTTCTTATTCCAATAATGAGGCGATTTCTTCAGTCCGTATAGAGATTTTTTTAGTTTCAACACATTTCCTTTGGATACTTTCATTCCTTTTGGGGGATACATGAATACATCCTCATTTAAATCTCCGTAGAGGAATGCACTCTTGACATCCATTTGGTAAACAGTATAGCCAAACTGATTTGCTACTGATAATAATATCCGTAAGGTTGACAATTTGGCAACTGGCGTATAAATTTCAGAATAACTAAAATCTTCATCTTGTTTAAAGCCTCTTGCAACTAATCGGGCTTTAAATGTCGTTGGTTGTCCTTCTATATCTGTTTTTATTTTGAAAACCCATTTCGTATCTATGATCGTTCTATCTTTAGGTTCTTTTACAACACTCCAAGTTCCATTTTCATTCAATGCATCAAATTCTTTCTTAATTGCTTCTTTCCACTGTGTAAAATTTGGTCCATTCATTGCTTTTTCGTATGTCAACTCTTCTTCTGGTGAATTACATATCAAAGTAGTCTCGTGTTTTTCTGGAAATCTTCTCGGTGTCTTCAAATTTTCTCTATTTCTTAAATTATAACGTGAAGGTGCAGGTGTAGTTGACTCATTTTGTTCTTCTATAATTATCTCATTCTGTTCTTCTTGTTTTTCTTTATCTTCAGTTTCTATCCCTGGTATTATGTCTGGATTTTTTATATCTTCATGATTTATTTCTTGATTTTCTTCTGTATTATCTTCTTGAATTTCTGTCATATTTAATTCTTCAGTTTCTTGATATTCAGAATTTTCTTCAATAATTTCATCTTCTAGTTCATTCTTGTCCTTCTTTGTCTTAAATATTACATTTCTTGATATTTCGACTTTTCTTTCTTCTTTGAAATATACTCTGAAGCCTTTTATGTGCTCTTCGTATCCTACAAATATACCCTTTTTGCTTTTGGCGTCCCATTTCTTTCTTTGTTGTTTTGGTATTAGTACAAATGCTTTAGAACCAAAAATCTGGAAGTATCTAACATCTGGTACTTTCTTATTCCATAATTCGTAGGGTGTTTTTCCTTTTACAGTACTTTTTCCAGTGCGATTTATTACATACACTGCAGTTGCTACTGCTTCTGCCCACAGATTCTTTTCTAAATCACTTGATTGCAACATACTTCTAGCTGCTTCTACAACTGTTCTGTTTTCTCTTTCTATTTTTCCATTCTGTTGGGGAGTATAACTGCAACTTTTTTGATGAATGATACCTTTACTTGCTAGATATTCCTTTATTTCTTTGTTTACTTCTTCTAAGCCATTATCGGTTCTCAAGATTTTAACTTTATTATCAGTATAATTCTCAACTAATTTTAAAAATTCTATGATCTTGAATTTAGCTTCTGACTTCTGTTTTAAAAAGTACACTGTTCGGTAATGACTAAAATCGTCTTTCAAAAGTAGAAAATAATGAGCTCCTCCAACTGAAGACACTTCCATCTTGCCGCATACATCTGCGTGTATTATCTCTCCAGCAGCGCTAGCAGTACTTTTACTTGTTTTAAAAGGTAAGGTATGCTGCTTCCCTAAAATACATCCATCACAGAAGAAATTTTCGTTATTCTTGAATTCTATTTTCAGATTTTTCAAAATTTCTCGAACTTGAAATACATTTTGGTGCGCCAATCTTTCATGCCAAACTTTCAGATCTTGAACTTTCTGATTATGGTTACATAAGATTGCCTTATGTTCTTCGTTTTCTTCTTGTTCTACATATTCGCTATCAATCTTCAATTCCATTTTATATAACCGATTATCTTTCTTTCCTATTGCGAAAACTTCACCGTTCTTCATTAATTTGCATTCATCTTGTCCTAGTTTAAATTCATAACCTTTTTCTGTTACTGAAGTAATTGAAAATAAGTTGCATTTTAAATCTGGAACGTGTAAAACGCTTTTCATTGTACTTTCCCTCCATTTGTTCCCATCAAATGACTTCACTTTAATGTCACCTTTTCCTATTCCTAAAATTGTTCTACCATCTCCAACCTCTACATTGACAGGTTCGGGCAATACTTGATAATTTTCCATCCATTGTTTATTTGATGACATATGTTCAGTTGCTCCTGAATCGGCATACCAGTATGTTTGTTTCAATTCAGCTCCATTTAATAATGCTACAGTTGTGTATACTGTACTTCGAGGCTTATTATCTTTTATAGAACTTTGATTATTTGATCCTCCTTTATTATAATGACAGTCATTAGCTCTGTGTCCAGTACGACGACATTTAAAACATCTTCCTTCATCATAATCTTCTTTATATTTACAATTATTTGCTATGTGACCATCTTTCTTGCAAATGTTACATGTAGTTGACTTTCCAGTATTATTAATATTCTTCTGAATTGTCTTTGTATATTTATTCTTATTTATACTTCTGTTAACGAATGCTTTCTCATTTGTATTTTTATTTTCCTTTAATCTTCCTTCTTCAATCATCAGTCTACTTATTAATTCATTTAACTTTCTATTACTACCAGGAGTTGAGTCCCAAGCACTTAAAAAATATTTATATTGTGTCGGTAAACCTGTCAGAATTCTTGTCATCATCATGCTGTCTGATATACGTTCTCCAAATTGGGCTAATTTTCCTTTTATCTCTTCAAGTCCTGATATGTATTGTGCCATTCCTTGATGTTCATACTTGTAGTTAAAGAAATTTTGCTGCAGAATGTCCACACTTATTTCTGATTTTTGTTCATAAACTGAACATAGTTTTTCCCATATTTCATTAGAATTATTGCATGTCAATATATGCGCCATGGGTCCTTCATCAATTCTACTTACAATCAAATCTTGAGCTCTAATATCTCTTGACTCATAATTCTTAAGTTCATTTTCATAATCTTCTTTCTTCATTCCTTTTTCATCATATTCTAATGGTTTTCTTGTACTTCCAGTGATTATATCGTATACACCTCTATTCTTTAAAGAAATAACGATAGAAAATTTCCACAAATTCCAATTTTCTTTACCACTCAGTCTGATTACTTTTTGATTTCCTTCCATTTCAATCTTAATCTGTTCTTCAATCTTATGTCAGTCAATATATCAATGCAAATTTTCTTGCTTCTTTCTTTTACTTCTACATTATTCTGGGCCCATAACCTGTTAACTTGCGCAGGGTATGGATATATACAATAAGAACAATTCATATATATGAAACTTTATTTATTGAAAAAAATATCACTGACTTATCATTAATTCTGACATAATAATCAATATTCTTTTTTTTAATATCAAAACGCTTACTCTACAAAAGAATATTTTAATTGCTTTTTCTAACATGTACCATGAAAATAAAATAAATGAAGTAAAAAACATTATATGTGCATGCGAAAATGAGTTTGGGCATGAGCATTAAAAAGCTTGAAAGCTTGAAAAAGCTTGAAAAGGATTGAAAATCAAACCAAGCCTAAAATTTTTAAAGCTTGAAGTTTTCAAGCCAAGCCAGGCTTTGGTTCCATCAAGCCCAAGTCAAGTCAAGCGTAACATTAAAAAAAGCTTGAATTTTCAAGCCAAGCTATTTACTTCCTTGTACGAAGTAAGAGAAGTATTGTAATCGCGAAAAATTTCGGTGTCCGGATTTCAACGGAAATATCCATTTTGACCATCCCTGAAACCATTTTGACTAATTTCATCTATATGTATGTACGTACGTATCTCGCATAACTGCAAAACGGAAAGCCGTAGAAAGTTAAAATTTTGTATTTAGATAAATAAATATATCATCACGGCATATTACCCATTTCTGGGTGTGCCATTATCTACAACACATGTAGACATCGGTAATGATGGCGATATATTTTACCGTGTGGGCGCTTACCAGGCGTCACCTCACGGGCACTCATAGCTGGTGGGGAGAGTGCACCACAGGGATCACTTTTGTGCCATTTAAAATTGGAAATATTTGGCGCCTGTCGGGATCGAACCCGGTTCCCCCGGGTTCGCGACCAGACACTCAGGCACGCGGCCATTGTTATAATTTCTAGTTGTACGCCTCCCTTTTTGGTCATTACATAACTGTCGAAAGTGGTACTTTACTTGAAGCCTATAATAGATTTTAATAATAATAATAATAATAATAATAATAATAATAATAATAATAATAATTTTATTTCATATTATTGCACCCATACTAATTTACATTATTAACTTATCTTTTGAAACTGGGGAATTTCCAGAAGAGCTAAAATTAAGTAAAGTAACACCTATTTTTAAGAAAAAAGATGCTCAAAATATTGAAAATTACAGGCCCATATCGCAATCCTCAATTTTTTCGAAAATGTTTGAATACTGTTTCCTTGCACGACTAGAATCATTCTTAAGACAAAATAATATTATTACTAATAATCAATTCGGTTTTCGACAAAATCTATCAACCATACAAGCTGTTCAAATTTTTTACGAGAATATCATTTTCAAATGGAGGCCAATGAATATCCCGTTGCCATTTTTTGTGATTTGTCAAGAGCTTTTGACTGTGTTAACCACTCAAAGCTTCTTGACAAGTTAGAAGAATATGGCATTCGTGGAGTAGCACTTACATGGGTAAAGTCTTTCCTATATAATCGGCAACAATATGTGTCTATTAAATACAGTGATAATTTTAAAATATCGGTAATTAACTCGAAGCCTTCTGCAGTCAAAATAGGTGTGCCACAGGGTTCTATTCTAGGACCCATCTTATTTTTATTGTACATTAATGATATGGACTTGATGTTTCAGGGGAACACTAATGTTAGTTTAACCATGTACGCTGATGATACATCAGTTATTGTGTCTCACTCGGATACAAAAATTTTAGAAGTCACTTGTACTGAAGTTTACAATTCGCTGTCAACCTGGTTCAACATAAACGAATTATTCTTGAACGAAAATAAAACTAATTACATAAGATATCATAATCAATTAAATAAAAATCTGATTTGGCCAACACAAAACCTCCCGCTATTGAATTTTTATTAATTTAAATACATACTTACGTATTTACTACCGCTGCAAACTGTTCCATTGCAGAAAACTATTGCTTTATTTACTATTTTCTTTTTAAAATGTCACTATTATTAATTTGAAGTGATTAGTTTTTTGACAGTGACATTAACTGTCAGTTACATTCATTTGAAATATGAACTGTGTAACAAACGAATTATTGTGTCTTAGGCTTCGCGACTAATAAAAAAAATTATTTTTAAATTTATGTGTAAATTATATAGAAAAAGTATTAATGTATTCCAGTAGAAAATTCAATAATCTTTAATTTTCATAAGACATAAAATGCGAAAAAATGGCATTTAATGGTATTTTTTGAAGAAAAACCATTATGAGCTTCAGGTAAAGTGTCATTTCCGGTTATCCGATTTACACCAAAATCTAATGGCTTCTATTCATATTAGAATGGGATGGAAATACAAGGTTTCAGAATTTTCTGAATGATAGTATTTGAGTTAGAGTGAAGACAAAATCCCTACACATACACACATACATACACACACACATACACACATACAGACATCATCGTGAAAATGTTAAAAATGGATTCTAGGGAACTTAAAACGTGGTCATTTACTAAAATCTCGATATGAGATTTTAGCACGATCCCTATACCTCCCTTACCAAGGGTAGCGGGAGGTAAAAATGATATGAATATTAAAATAAGTAACAATACGGTGCAAAGAGTGACACAAAATTCTTAGGTTTGCATATGAATGAACATTGTTTGTGGAACGACCATTGCCACGATATTATTAAAAAATTAAATACCACATGGTATTTAATAAAAAATGTTAAAAATATATTAAATATAGACCAATTGATAATGTTATATCATGCGCATGTTGGGTCTGCTTTAAATTACGGTATTTGTTTTTGGGGCTCCTCTTCAATGGCATCTGACGTATTCATTTGCCAGAAAAGAATACTTAGATGTATTGCTAGTGTCCCACAGTCAACTTCATGCAGAAAGTTATTCAAAAAATTTAATATTTTACCATTAGCTTGTGCATTATTACAGGAATTGTGCAATTATGTATACAAAAATAAGCACAAATTTTTAACAAACATGGATTTACACAATTATAATACAAGAAATAAACATGAGTTTAGATTGCCTTTTAACAAATTAAATGTAGGAAGAAAATCTCCACAATATTTAGGTCTAGATGTTTTTAATAGATTACCATCTGAGATTAAAAACTGTAGCAACTTGCGAACATTCAAGGAAACTCTTAAAATATTTTTAGTTAATAATTGCTTTTACTCTGTATCAGAATATAATAATTTTAATAATGAGATTTCTTAATAATATTTAAAATTTGTAATATATGTATGTATTTATCTGTTCTTTTTTGTGACTTTTTCAACACATGTACCTTTGTCAAGTGAAATAAATATATTATTATTATTATTATTATTATTATTATTATTATTATTATTATTCATGTACGGAAGTACATAGGATAAGGTTCACCGAAGCGATTTTCAACCTATCCCAGTATAAAGACGGAAAAAAAAAATTATACAAATTAAATTATTAACATCACCTAAATAGAAATAGAAATTAGTACATACATGATAAAAAATGCAAGTTATTTATACAAATCTTACAGATAAAAAGAGTAATACATATTAAAAAGAAAACGTAATATTCGTGATTTACACACTTAAAATTTAAAAAATAATCATTTCACAACGTATACATAATATTTTTCAGATCAAGATTAATTACAAATAAGCTTTTTTTTAAAAAAATGCAATATACATATTATACATAAAAATTAAAACTAACTAAACTAAAATAAAACAATAAATAAATAAAACAGATAAAAGTGAATAAAAAACATATCGCTGAATTTACAAAACATTTTAATATAAAAAAAACGTAGTTTATGTCTGAGTGAGCAACTTCAGTCTTGTTTATATTGCTGTTTGTTATTGTATTTAAAGTGGAAGTTGAAAGAGGTTATTTGCACAATCTGAGTAGAATTCAACGATATTGTAATATTCTTTTTGGATTAGTAGGTGTTTTATGGTCTTAATAATTGAATTATGTGATCCATTTTTTAAATTAGGAGGTAGAGCGTTGAATATTTTTATACCAGCATATTCACAAGTGTTTTCAAACGCTTTAGTTCTATGTTGGGGGACACGTAAAGTTATATGACTCTGCCTGGTTGAATATGGTGAGTTTAGAGGGGTAAATTTATGTATATTCTTTAAAACAAATTTTATTTTTTCTAGTATATATATGGATGGTACTGTCAAAATTCCGAGTCTGCGAAACTGACCTTTACAAGAACTTAAAGGTTGCAGTTTTAATATTATACGGATTATTCTTTTTTGAACAATGAAAACTTCTTGTAATGACGAAGAAGATCCCCATATGATGATACCGTAAATAACTGTGGAGTAAAAATAGCCATAATATGTCATTAATAAACTGTCGGTGTCAAATATTGTAGTAAGTGTACGAAAACAGTAACAGCACTTGTTTAATTTATTAATCACATGTGTGATTTGAAAAATTATATTAAAATATAATCCAAAACTTTTCAAATTTGGTACATAAGACTATTATATCAATGGATAATAGATTTTGGTTTAAATAGTCTAGCCGGAAGTGATACTTTACTTGAAGCTGTTATCAGTTTTTTTTTTTGAAAAAAATGTTATTTTAATAATAAATGCTTCAAATAAAAGTTTTAGAGAATTGAATTCTGCGTCGAAAACATCAAGTATAATTAAATTAGCTCTTTGTATAAGCGAGATATGTGAATTTAAAAATTCTGTACTTTTTGGTTTCTGTAATTAAGACAAAAAATAACAAAAAAATAAAGAATTTAATGCCAATGTCAAATTATGTCAAATACGTGCAATTTTATGATGGTCTGTTATAATAATACATATTTTAATTATTAACAAAATATGTGTAGTGTAACAGGCGTACAAGGAAGTCATGTGGTGTCCACATCATATATTTTATTTCAAGCCAAGTAGCTTGGCTTGGTGAATCCCTATGCGTTACATGATTTACATCGATATTATTTCACATGAATTAAACTATGCACTCAGTAAACCGACACCAAACAAAGCTGCGGGCCTAGATGGAAGCTTAAATGAATAACTACGTTCCTTGCCAGATAATGCTAAAATTCAACTAAAAAATCTCTTAAATAAGTTTTGATTGAAGAATGTATTCCAAGATATCTAAAAAAATTCAAATTAATCAGGTTGCATGAAAAGGAAGCCTCTCTGAATTAAATAACTACCGACCAATTATTATTACAAGTAGTTTTTTAAAACTTTTCATGTACATCATAAATAATAATCTTCAATCGTGGGTAGAAAGCTACAACATTCTTCCAGATGCGCAATCAGGCTTTCGAAAGAACAGATAGATATAACAAAAGATTTATTACTGTTTTCTGTCTTTATATAGCCTATTGGCTATATTGGAGTACCGGCATATTATCCCTGCAATATACGGATGATGTGGTACAAGCAAAACTACGTGCTCTTAATGCATATTGCGATAAACTAGAATTTTTCATAAAAAGTTGTAGTTTTAAAAATGATAGTCTCTCAAACGGCATGTGACCGCTCATGTACCAAAATATTCACGTGTCAGGTTAAGGGTTAATTTCCAATTCGGACGAGGGATATTCATGTAGAAATATTGCTCCGACTGGAGAATATCCCAGCCATTTATTAGAATTTGGTATAATTAAACAAAATAGATTGATTTTAAAACAAGGTATTATCCTCCTGATTCAAACCATGTTTTGCATATTTACTCGTACGCGATTTCGGCCACTAATAATTACTGGACTTTTTTCCCAATCGTTTTTCGAGTAGATTTAATATATTTGGGATGCGAAATTTATACGTCATTTCAGAACATTCATCTGTAAAATCGTAAATTCGTAAATCTGTAGGTTACGATAAATCTGCAATTGTACAATTTATAGATTTACATATTTGGCAATTCTGAACACATATCTGTAACGAGTCGAATTACAGACACATTATTTACGATCTCGTAAATTGTTGACATGGTAAAACTAACTTCGCAAATATTTTGTACTCAATGTGACAAGCTGTCACAGAACTGTGTTATTCACTGAAGAAGTAAAAATAATGTAGGAATACACAAAATATTATCGCAATATTATCTTTAAGGCCCGAAAAACTACTAATTGTTGTTAAACTATTAATAATTCTTTTAACATCTTCTGACATTCCGAACTTCCTTCTCCCTTTTCTCCTACGCATTTTTTCCTCAAATGTAATATTCTGACGACAATCCCTTTTTCTTCTCTTTCATACTTACTTTCTCTTCGTTTTCCTCAAGGCCCAGCTTTCACATCCATATAGGATAAATCTTTTCCATAATTTTATATTGATGCTCATAGATTTTAGCAGTTTTAGTAAAGACGCTCTTTCCCTAAGAGATTAGAAGAGAAGAAATTAGAATTAAATGGGATTTACAAAATTAACTGTGACGACTGTGATGCCCTATATATCGGCCAAAGCGGCAGAGGTTTTAAACACAGGATTAAAGAACATAAAGATTTGATTAAAAAACAATGCCACGCCACTGGTTTTTCGCAACACTGCATAGAAAACAATCACAACTTTAACGGAAATTTTGATATTCTGCATACTGCCGACAAAGGATTACGATTAAACCTATTGGAGAATTTAGAAATTAGAAAAGCCGTTAATTTTAAGAAAAACATAGTCAACGAACAATTAGATGTAAGCAACTCACCCCTACTCAACATGTTTGGAACAAATAAATACCTGTCTTCTTAATGTATTATTATTGTCTGATGATGTCCGAAAGGACGAAACGATCGTTACATAATAAATAAAATCTGTGGAATAATCAAGTGTTGTGTTTCAATAATTATAAATAAGTTTTATTATCTTTTTCGCGATTTCGGCTTTTACACCATCTTCAGAAGACTGAGGAATGTATAACATACAGACACAGGTATAAGAATATACACTTTCTTGTTGCGACATTGGTAGGAAAATACCATCGTAAGGGATTAACAAAAATATCCTTTCGATAACATTTCCAGAATTTCAGAGTGGAGAACATCTGGTCATTCATAAGTTTCTCATTATGTTTGATGGCTTTGTCTATTTTAAAAACTTTTAAGAAATTTAATCTGGAACTTTTCTTTTTTACTTGTAAAATTTTTAAGTAATTGAACAATTGTGTTTATTTTCAAGAAGATGTATGGCTAGATTAGAGTCTGATTTTTTTATTTTTCCAAGATCTCATATGCTTATAATTATTTGCTTTATTAAAAAGTACCAATAACGGTTTCAATCATTCATAATTTAATGGCCAGATATAATAAGAATATCGCATCGGTAATAAAGCGTATACTTGTATTTACAAAATTATACATACGTCAAATAGTGATGCGAGGGAGGGTAAGTAAGTTAACTGGCACTTTATCAAGAACTGGAAAAACCGGGCCTAAATTATGATATTAAAAAATCTGTAGTGGCCAGCCCAAGACCTCTCGCTATTTCTATATTAGGCTATATAAGTACATATTGCATTTAACATTTCTAGTACACACACGAAATTTTTAATTACATCTATTATATTTTAATTCATTCTATAAATAAGTTTCCCCCTACTTTTCTAAATGTTCGTGAATCTTCAAATTCATTGGCGAAATTGGCGGTATTTCTGAGTATATGCAATATAAGTATGTATCTATAATTCTAAATATTCAATTAATAATAAAATAAAAAATATTAACTGTACTTCCTAGAAAAAGTCTTCAGTATTTTCTATCAATTAAGTTTTAATTTTTCAACTAATTTCCATATAAGATAATAAAAATTTTCAATGTATCGAATGGAGAATTTTATATTCTTTAATATTTGTAATAACATAAATTTCCATAAAATAATATTTAGAAGATTTTTTTTTAAGAAACTACTACTTGTGGTTGTCCAATTGTTACCAAAACATTTCCATTGCCTATAAATATGAACGTTGTGGTTCTCCGCCTGCCTTGCGCACGCAATTATTAATAGGAGACGCCGACTGCACGAAATTTTGTGGGGTATATTTAATTCATATACAATAAATATAATACGAATAAATTTCATAATTTTACTGATTTAAGATAAAAAATATATATTCTTTTACCTAGCTTTCGCAAAAATTTATAAAAAAGCATTTTCAAAATTATGGGGTGAGAGGTGCAAATGTATTATTTTTTGCGGGGTGCACTTGCATGCATCCCACATCTTGGCACCTTTGTTACTATGTCTGGTGTGACAAGTGGAACGCAGACGACAAATAAACTTTTCTAAATTATGGTTACAGTAACAATATTTTAACTTTATTTATCTGTTGAAGTTATAAATGTCAAAATTCAGTTTCGAAATACTTATCATATTATGATAGTTGCGTCCGAGTTCGTTCTTGTCAAACTATGTCATTGGTAATTGGTATCCCAGAGTTTTCTGTGTTTATAATCTAGACATATATTTGTGGATAATTAATTTTTCAAAATTATTGAGCGTACGTGGGCTAAACACAGGGTACTATGGATGCTGTATTTCTCCTACCCCCGCTAAAATTTCATCGAGTCGAAAAGGATTCTGTCTGTGCCTTCGATCTGATCAGACGTATTTTGTTATTAAAAATTGTAGTAAATTGTAACTTCGCTTTAATCATTTGTATTCCAACTTACTCTACGAATTTGACTTTTTGAGTTTTGTCTTATTTTTCATATATTTATATTTCTTTAAATTTTTATTAAATTTCTTGTAACTACATATATTTATTTCTTTTGAAACCCGACTTGTTATCACCTTAGTGAAGTGTCAGGTAGTGCTTCGACCCCAGAACATCAGCTGTTGAGTCAGGTTTACTACGGTAAGTGTTGTTTGTAAACAAATATCTACACGTCAGCCTATTTCGTCTACAATAATTCTCGCACTCATGAGGCCGTGCTACACTGGCCTGGGTTTGGGCCGGTTTGTCACGGTTTAGAACAACACTTTTGCTATTTACTATAATGACTGTACCAGACATATCAGGTGGTACTACTAGGCTACAATTGTTCACGCTCACAGTGCAACCCTTCGCACACCCGACCCATCCCGCAGAATATTCTCAGTAGAGTACGGATTCCTCTTAAGGAGTTACGAGAACTGTAAGGCCCGGTGCACACGTCAGGTTTTTTAACGTGCGTCTTGCGGCGACGGAGTTCCAGTCTGGTGATACTAATAAGTAAATGTTGCAGTGCACACAGAGCTCTGGCAACGTTGCGGTAATGTACGGTGATGTTCTTCGCTGAAACTCCCCATGACACCGCACGGCAGCCTCACGGTTGCGTGCGGTACCGTAGTACATTTGGCAATGTACACGTGCGACGATTTCACGCATAACGCAAATATGGCTCAGATGAATATTAAAGAGTTGGACATTGAACTTTTTATAGAGAAAATAATAAATACCGATTAAATGATTGTATACATTCATAAAACAGTATTTATCAGAGTGTTCTCGTAAGTCTTCGAAAGTTATTGCAAATATACCTTTTTTACCTCCCGCTATCCTAGGTAAGGAAGGCATAGGGGTCGTGCTAAAAATCGCATTTGAATAAGCACGTATTAATGTCCCTAGAATCAGATTTTGACATTTTTACAATGATATTTGTGGGTATTGTAACGCCACTGATGGGGGATGGTCGGGCGCCATTTTGAATAGCGGTGGTGCTTCCTGTAAACTAGAACGGCGAGGAAGGCTCTGAATAGCTTCTTTGGAGATGGGTAGGGATTGAGGGCGTACAAAGACGAGAGTGTTATAATAACTAACAGATTTATTGTATAAAAATATTGAATGAAAACAAATTTCCCCTGAAATATGACAACTTGCTAGCGGTGACTATTACGGTGAAACTACTACACCCAAAAATGTAAGGAAACAAACAATCTGACGGCAATCTTTACTAGATTTAGTACTATATGTTTACAAGCGGCGGCTTGACTTACTCGCGGTGAACAGCGGTTTTTCTCTTGCAAACTATCACGGCGACTGTCTCTAAACACACGGACTCGTACACAGCACGTTGCTGGTTTATGTCCTCTACTGAAACGGTTTCTTCACGTAAAGGTTCACAACAGCGGTATCTGTTGGGCCGGAAAACACACCACACAGCGGATCCGTCTTCACTGACCTAGACGGAAAATACTCTCGGCTTCACGGCGACTTCTCTCGGCATTCGACTGGCGGTCGGACTCTAGCGTACAGGCTTCCCAGTGCTGGGTTTGCTCTGCGCTCGGGTCCTGCCTCAGGCTCCCCAGGTTTGGGTATGCTCTGCGAGGCCTGCGACTCCTCCGAGTCTCCAGACCAGGGGGCTGACAGCTAAATGGAATTATTGTGATAGAAGTTGTATGGACCAAGTGAGGCAAAGAGCGAGGGGAAATACAGCTTTTTCCCCGACGCTAGATTGCGCTAAAAGCAGTATAGTGCGAAATAGTTTTAACGATGGCGGGTAAGATGACAGCACATATAAATTTCAAATTTAACGGCTAAGTTCAAACAAAATGATTGACACTCATCACCGACCAGAAATCTCATGTTTTCGTTTTCGAAGTGTCAGCATCGGTTTTTCATCTTGTGTACTCCTGTTTCGTTGTTTATTAAGTTATTTTTGTTGTTTCGTTGTTTGTTATTTTTGTCACTTGGTTGTGTTTGATCGACGAAGTTGTGTATACCGAGTGAGGTAAACTTTTTTACTTCGTACTTGTGATTATATTTGCCAGGTAAGTTTCTATATATGTGTATACATATATAATATTGTACATGTACATAATTTATTATAGAAATATAATCTCGCTAACTTACATACTCTTATAATATGAATGAAATTTGTGATAATAACCTCAATTGTTCAGATTTTATATTACTAATTAAATTTCAAATAAGAAAAGTACGAGAAAATTTAGCATGAATATAATATTAATATCCTGTTCCAGACGATGAAAACGGTTTATTGTGTAGTTCCTGATTGCAAGAGCAACAGTAAGGGACAAGCAGAGCTTGCTTTTTTCTATTTACCAAGGAATAATGATCGTTTGAAGCAGTGGACAACGAACATGAATATACCTCAATATATGAATAGAAAAGTGGATTGTCGAAGTCATATTAAAGTGTGTGCATTACACTTTGAAACAACCAAATTTTGCACTTCTGATCGGAAGAAATTAAATATTGGAGCTGTTCCTACAATATTACGTGTTGAGGACTGTGGTAAGTAAGAAGTATATTTCATGTACATGGCTTTATACGAGTAAACGACGAACAATAGTTTCAAATTTTAATAACAAAATAGTTTTTTGTTTAATTAATACAAAAAATGCAAGATTCGCGGAGTTCGGCAATCTTTTTGTATGAATTAAACAATTTTTTTTTTTTAATATTTGAGTAGAAATTATGTTCTGTTTTAAAAAGATATTTCATTAAATTTGATGTTATTTATTATAACTATAAAACTTCACTAACTGTCTAACTTTTTGGATATTGTCATTTTTATGTTTATTTTTTGACAAAATAAACTCGTGTCAATTATGTTTAATTTTTTTTTTCAAGTTTTACAATACTTTTCTGTGAATTTTAGTGCCAAAGAAATCATGAACTTATGATAACAGTCGATTTATTTCAATTGCAGCTATTATAACTAGTGAAATACTTTCCGAGAAGACAATAGCGGATCCAAGTACATCAAGCGAATCCAAAACGTTATCTGCAACATCTACTTCAAAGAATCTTGACGAAAAAGTTACAGCAGAACTGCTAGAAATGCAAATTACGCCTTCCGAGAATCTTGGAGAAGTCATGCCTGGCCCTTTTATAGAAATGCTAACTACGTCTTCTGAGAATCTTGGGGAACCCATGCCTGGCCCTTCGACAAATTTGACTGTTCTGCCTAACTTGGACAACCGACACCTGTACCATTTGAGATTATAATATTTTCAAATAATCCAGGTGAACCCACATTTGGACATTACATGAATGTAAAATTTCACCCAATCTTGGAGATCTCACGTTTGGATATTCCAGGAATGAAGCTGCGTTATTCCGAGTACGAGTTCTCGTTACAGACGCAAAGGTAAACATTTTTTGATAGCTTACATTACAAATTATTATTTAATATATTTTTGACACAAATATTTGTGTTCCTTTTGTCAATATATCATCTACTTTGTTGAAATTAGGTATCTTATTTTTATTTTTGTTTCTCTAGGAAAAACGGCTCCATACAGCGCCCTACAAATGATGGATGCAACCCATGTGTCCAACTTGACGCCTAGGAAATATTTGGATGCCAGTTGAAGTTCAGTTCATTAAATATAAGAAATTTTAATGTAAATTAAATACTTTGTATTATTTCATTATTATTATTTTACAATGTTACAAATGTGATGATTACAATTAATATTTTGTAAAATATATAATTTACAATTTATTATTTTCAAATATTGCATTTATAAAAATAAATATAATATTGAAATTAAAAATTCTAATTTTCATGCCAACCGCAAAGCAGTGATGCGGGCAGTATGCTATCTCAACCAGGTAGCATACTGCCTGCATCACAGCTTTCAGCTTTTTCCCCGACGCCAGTTGTCGCTGTGATCGTCTCCCTACCCTTACCCCCACTTCTACCTTTCCAAATAACACATAGCTGTCGCGTCTTTCTTTAGATTTCTGGTCGGTGCTCCAGACTCTGGCATTTGTACTGAGTGCAACGCCTTTTATACTCAAATATCCGCAAAATCCGGTAAAAACCAGTATTTTTTGTAGTGAGAAATTTACTTTCATTCTTTAGCACTTGATGGCGCTTTAAACGATGACATGAATTTAATAAAAATTAACTATTCGCGGTTTGTCATATTTCAGCTAGAAAATTACAATACATAAAATTTACATTAATAAAATAACATTACAAATAAATATTATTTATTTCGGCGTGAGGTTGGCTCGGAACGCTCGGAATAAACTGTCGAACACATGGCACAATTCACGTTGAACCTTGAACGGCTGTCAGTTGACTCGGACGCGGCAAGGTTGTTTGTTGATATGCGAACGTTTCTGTAAAACAGAGTTTAAAACAACAAAATAAAATGTGCAACAGTGACTAAACAATGTTGAATGTATTCTGGAATATCACTGACACTGTGGTGGCTCTAGAACCGGTTTCTGCGTCCTCCAAAAGGTAAGTTGAACATGTGTTTGTCAACAATGAATTTGCAGGTTATAATTGTTCTAGACATCGGCGAACTAGCTGACTTGCGGAACTAATACTTGCCTCAAATATGATTCGTGGATCCTTCCCGAACAGGTAAGTCATATTTGAGTATTTTACAAATGTTATAAACAACGTATATTGTAGGTTATACGTTTCCCCACTGTCTAAGTGCGGTTGAACATCTTGAGATTTGTCAGCGGAGGAAAAACTTTCTTCTAAACGAAGTAGCACTTCGTTACAGTTTTGTATGTGTGCGTGTATATGTGTGTGTATGCGTGTGTTTGTGTGTGTGTGTGTATTCTCCGGAAACGATTACTTAAATACTATCATTCGGCAAAATCTGAAACTATGTATTCTGGCTCTACTTAAATATAAATATATGTTGTGGCCAGCACAATACCTCTCGCCATTTCCATTTCATGTTATATAAGTATTGTATTGCACTTCGCTATCGAACAGTCATTTCATAACAAAAAAATACAGAATTTTACCGAGATATTGTGTTTTATTGTATTTAACATGTCTTCTGCACACATACAATTCTAATTATATCTATTTTTGATTGTATGAGGAAGTTCCTAAATGTCAGAGATTCTTCCAATTCATTAGAAATATTGGTGGTATTTTTTATAAATATATGCATTTACCTACAATTTTAAATATTTAATTAATAAAACAATAAGAAAGATTAAATGTACTTCCCAGAAACAGCTTTCAGAAATCAGAATGTCACTAAAACTGTTGATTTTTGACACTGACATCTATCATTTACAAACTATGTTATAAACATTTGAATTTGTCAACTGGTTTCGTTAGTGCCTTGGCCTCTGCGATTAGATTATTCTATATATTACAGTGCCTTTATCTCTAAATCTATACAAGATATAATAAAAAAATTAAATGTATTAGATGTAGAATTTTATGTACTTCAATAATAGTTACAACAGAAATTTTCACAAAATAATATTTAGATGATTTTTTTAAAGAAACTATTACTTACAGTTGTCCAATTGTTACCAAAATCTAATCAGCTCTTCCCAGGATTCAGATTAAGGAAATTGCAGTTAAATATTTTTTAAGTCTTATAGTATTTGAGAAATCGTGGTTCCAACACCCACACACACAAACACACACGCGCGCGCGCGCGCACACACACACACACACACACCCACACACACACACACACACATGGACATCATCGTAAAAATGTTATAATCGGATTATAGGGACCTTAAAACGTGCTTATCCACTAAAATCTGGATATGCGAATTTTATCATGATTCCAATACCTCTCTTAGTGAGAGGTAAAAACAGCACTAGATTTTGGTGTAAATCAGATAATCGGAAGTAGCACTTTCCTTGAAGCTCAAAACAGTTTTTCTGCCAAAAATGCATTTAATTTACAATTTTTTGCAATTTGTTATTATAAAAATTAAAGATTAATAAATTTTCTACAGGTCTGTATTAATACTATTTCTACATATTTTATGTATAAATTTATAAAATAAATACCGGAGCCTTTACTAAACACATGGCTCTGTAGTTACACCAGTTTAGATATCAAATGTATGTAGCTGACAGTTAAATGCTCTTCCTTTATTATTTACAAGATCTGGATGTCAAACGGAGCCAGAAGCTACTACACAAATAGTGACAAGTAGAACATATGAATAAGAATTTTGAAATTGCAAGTTCATCCATAACTACATCTAATATTATAGTAGATCAAACTACACCTACAAAACGTCCAAGAACTAGTAATTACGATGATGCTAAATTAAATTTGTCAACAGAAAGAATCACACACAAACCTCAACAATTTTGTCTAATCACACACTACGTAAGGAGAAAATGAGGACTGAGATAAAGCTATTGCAAAAACAAAATTGCAGAATTAAGAGTAAACTGGCGAATATTAAATTTGAATAATTTAAAGACAGTATTGATGTTTACGCCAGATAATTTAGCTAAATTCATAAAAATTCAAATCGCATTAGCTAATAAAAATGATAAAGGGAGGAGATATAACTGTGATATAAAAAACTTCTGTATATTTTAGTGGACCTAAATGTTACAGGTATTAAAAAAAAATATTTTGTCTTACAACGAAACGTACATTAGAAAGGTTCGTTGAAAATATAAAATTTCATCCCGGATGTAATAATGTACTTTTCGAATCTATAAAAACGAAAGTTACGCATATGACAGCACATGATAAATACTGTATAATATGCATAGACGAAATGTCGCTTAAAGCAAGTTTATTATACAGTATATCGAAAGATGAGATAATTGGTTTTGCTGACAATGGAAAAGACAAAACATTTGTTCCTGGATGTCAAGTAGCTGTTTTAATGATTCGCAATCTTTATAATAAATGGAATCCTCCTATTGGCTACATATTTGTACATACTGTATGGAAAGCTCTAGAAATGAAAAATTATATCATTGAGTACATAAAAATTACAGGATATTGGATTACATGTTAAAGGTGTAGTTAGTACATGGGCACTAATAATATTCAGTTAACAAAATTACTGCAAATTACTCCGGACAGTCCATATATCATAGTAAATAATGATAAAATATATTACTTTTTCGATACCCCTCACCTACTGAAAGCAACAAGACATAATATATTACATTCTTTCATATTTAATAACAACAAAACTTTGTGGAAACATGTAGAATCATTTTATGAATCAGTAAGAAACTACAATGTCGTCTTGCTCCAAAATTGTCAGATTCTCATATTTGGCCAAACACATTTGAAAAAATGAAGGTCAAATATGCAACACAAAGTAATTAATGCTACGGTAGCTGCTGAATTAAATACGTATATGAGTTTAGGTGCACTTACAGCAGAAGCAGGTGCAACAATGAAATTTATAGATAGATTTGATAAATTATTCGATATTTTGAATTCTACTACTCGGTTTAGTGCAAAGAAATACAATAATGCGTACATGGGCGACTCTTATCAAGTACGGTTTTTAAAAGAAACAATGCATTTTTTGGAAAACGTGTGAGTTATGTCCAGAGTACAGTATGTCTCGATTAAACATAAATATACCTATTCATTAAAAATAGTAAATTCAAAACCTTTAAATACAGACATTGGAGTACCACAGGGATCTGTCCTCGGCCCTTTACTATTTTTATTGTACGTTAACGACATGGAATCATTGTTTGCAGAAAGGAAAATATTAATTTGATTATGTACGCTGATGATACATCTGTAATTGTATCCGATAGTGACAGCAATAATTTAGTACTAAATTGCAATGATGTTTTTAATTTGCTGTCTGCATGGTTTCACAAAAATCATTTATTTTTGAATGCTTCAAAAACAGCCTACATAAGGTTTCACAATTATGCCAATACAAGAAATATGAATATCAATATTAACGACAACTCAATTCAGAGAGAAACAAGTACAACATTTTTAGGTTTAATTGTTCATGAACATTGCTTGTGGAATGATCATTGCCTTCTGATTATAAAAAAGTTAAACTCTGCTTGGTACCTAATAAAAAAAATTGAAACATATTCTAACATTAAATCAGTTGCTCATGTTATACCATTCGCAGGTGGGATCTATTTTAAGATATGGTATATGCTTATGGGGATCCTCTACTAAGGCATGAGACGTTTTTGTTTGTCAGAAAAAAATAATTAGATCCATCGCTGGTGTACCAAAAACGACATCTTGTAGAAAGACTATAAAATATTATCTTTACCATCACTTCTAATATTTGAATTGTGTATCTTTGTTTTCAGAAATAAAAATAACTTTTTCCGTAACCATGATATACATAATTATAATACAAGGATTAAAAGCAATTTTAGAGTACCAAATAATAAATTAACCATAGGAAGAAAATCTTCTTAATATTTAGGTATACAAGTGTACAATAAATTACCACAACATATTAAAAATTGTACTGCCATGAATAATTTTAAAAATACGTTAAAACATTTCTAATTAATAATTGCTTCTATTCATTACCTGTGTATTACAACTCTACAACTTAAGTGTATTCTATACATTTTCCATGTTTTTGTGACTTTTTCTATACATATGTCTATGTCGTTTGAAATAAATATTATTATTATTATTAAATCAAATAAAAATATAGCAAATAATGTGAAATGCATTATGGGTTGGAAAATAACGATTAATAGTACTTTAGCTTTATGGATAGACTTAAAAAGTATTGTTTTTAAATTTTTACTTGACGAATAAATCAGGATGCTTTAGAATTTTTTTTTGGTAAAATCAGGCAACAAAGTGGATATGCGTATAATCTCACAGCTTTTCAATTTTATAATAGTTTCAAAAAATCCTTTTGTATGAATTTATTTTATTCTGGTACAGAGAACTGCGAAGATGATTTGGATATTCGCGAGTGAAGAAGAGGAGGAGCTTAGCGCGTGACGTAACAATATGGCCGCTTTAAGGTAGATGCTTCGTTTCCCGCAACTGTCTATTCTTATACACTGCGGAGTTTGAAATACAAAGTAATATTAATATTATAGTTAATATTAAATAAAAATAATGTTTCTAGTATGAATAACATTTTGAATTTTGCGAACTAGTCCATTTCATCTAAAAATTATGTTCAGCATTCTCTCGAATTTTGAATTTACATGATTCGAGTCTTTGTTTTCTTGAGTCTATATAGTACTGCATTATTACAGTCTTTGGCAGATTAATGGAGAGATAGATATTATTATTTTGTCATCTTTGTGCAGGCATGTTTACAAGTTTAGATTTCATTACGAAGTATTTTAATAAAGACACTAAGTAATTATTATCTTGTAGTTAAACCCGGCAAAATATAATCTTGCTTTACAAAATGCAAAAAGCACGCATATTTTTACTCGGTTCCTTTCCCATTTTTAAAAGATGAATGCATAACTTTCGTCTACCAACTATTTCAAATTGGCAAATTTCTCTAACAAATTTTTCTATAGAATTTAGGTTCTTGTTTTCGGGAAATTATGGAAATTAATTATTTCTGGATTTCTGCGTGCTAATGACGTACATAAGTTATTAGATTTTGTTATTATACTTTATTTCACGTAAGAATAACGTTGTTTTAGTTAGGGATATATAAATTCTACCCTTTGATTGGTCAGACTATAAACCTGTTTCAAAGAAATGAAACAAATATTACCTGTCTGTTGTCAAATAAAATCTACAGAATTAAGTTATGTTTAACCATATTTTGTTGCAATTTTTGATTTTGACATGTTTACAGATAAATATATTTATTATTGACAAAGCTTGGTTTCACAAATTTAAATTATTTATTTAATGCATGTAAAAACGGTCGGCTCTTAAGAGCAATGTACCATTTTCTTACGTAAATGAAGTATAGCCTACAAATTTCACTCCACTCGTGATTTATTTGTTAAATAACTGATAGAAATGATGCGTTCGCCGCTACCTCGGACAGGACTTACTACCATGTACTAGTTCATATTTTCGCCGCTAGACGTCATTTTGCTCTATTTCACTAATGAATAGTATTAGCAAAAATTTCAGACTTTCAGTTCGAAGAAAATTTATTCGAAATAAATACTGACGAATTAGATTCGCATAATTTTACAATTCCGTTATCAGATACTGATTATAAATGCAATGATCTTCCGGAACAAAACGCTTTAAAATTCATATGCGGTTATTTAATGAAAAAATGTTTGAGTGTTCATAATTGTAATGTTTGCAATAACTATGCTCACGCACCTTTAATTTGGACACTGCATCTTTTTTCAGTAATTTTTTAGCGTATGAAAATAAGCATAAATACACTTTCGGTAATTTAATTATGCCATGCAGTTCCTTTATATCCTATATAGATAAATTTGAACAATGTTTTTTTGAAATTTTTGAAATTGTGGCCATACATTCTAATGTAATTAAATATCTCGTAAACAAAATCAAAGAAATTGAATTTACCCATCCATGTCTGCAATTTCCGCATGAGTATTTAATAAAATTATATTCAAGAATGCGATTATTTTATACACTAAAATTTATAAATAGGGACTTCACAACAATTAAATCTATCATTATAAGTAATAAGTAGGTAGTGGCGTATTCTTTGTTTTTTGTGTTGATTATAATGCGGGGTGTCGCAATTTGCTTTAAATGTATTTTCATAAATTATATATATATATATATATATATATATATATATATATAATTTATTTCTTTGTTTTTATATTAATAATATATTTACATAAAGTAATATGTAATAATTATTTAGAAAAAAGACCTTTAAAAAATGCTTTCCTCTATTCGGATTCGAACTCGCATGCTCAGTTCGAGTCTTTACGGCCCCTGAGATTTAACCAACTCAGCTACAAGCGCAACTTTGGTGCCTTGTAATAATAATAATACGTTTATTTCCTGTCGACCAAAATGCATGGTATAGGAACAGTCATTAAATACATGTACAGTTAACATTACATTAAAATTACGATTAAAATATTCTTAGAGTTAAACAAGACGTTACCATCTGTCGTTCAAAAATTCGGAGACATTATAATAATTCTTAGCAATTAAGAAACTTTTAAGGTCTGATTTAAACTTATTTTTTGTATTAATATTTTTAATAGTTAATGGTAAATGATTAAATAATTTAACGCCAATGTGGTTTGGATTAGATGCAGATTTATTTAAGTTTATTCTCGGAATTTTAAAATTTTGTTTTCCTCGGGTGTCATAATTGTGGGTATCACTAATAGTTTGATACATGTCTTTATTTTTCCATATGTTAATTAGTGTATTCAATATGAATATAGAGGGTAAAGTTAATAAATTTTCACTTCTAAAAATTTCTTTACAGGAAGATCTGTTATTCAGTAGAAATATATTTCTTATAGCTCGTTTTTGCATTTTAAAAACGCGTACTGATGATGGCGATAGTTCCCAGAGAGTTATACCATAACTAAGGATTGGGTAAAACTTCGCGTAATAAAATGTTATTGCAGTATTCACGTCCGTGAGTTGTCTTAACCTTTTAAGAAGATAACACAAACATGTTAATTGTTGACAAAGATTATCTATGTGAGGTTCCCATAGTAGATTTTCATGTAGTTCAAGACCAAGTACCCTAAGATTTTCAACTTGTGGTAAGGTGTGATCATTACAATGAATACGAAGGCTTTCGTTACGTTTTTTATTAGAAAATTTGATAATTGCGGATTTATTTATATTCAAAGTTAGATTTAAAGATGCAAACCAGTCGGATAGCTCAGAAAAAATATTAGATATTTCGACCGCACTGGCGTTCCCAGATATTAGTACAGATAAGTCGTCCGCGTACGCAACAAAAACATTTGAATGTAAAATTTGTTTTATGCCATTTACATATAATATAAACAATACTGGGCCAAGAATGGACCCTTGTGGCACTCCACATGTTATTGTTTGAAAGTTAGATTTGTTGTTTTTATAAGTTACTATTTGCTGACGATTTGTAAGATATGATTCGATCCACTTTTCACAAGGACCTCTTAAACCATGACAATTTGCTATGTGTATAAGAGTGGAGTGTTTGACACAATCGAAAGCTTTCGATAAGTCGATAAATCCACCATATACATTTTTACCAGTATCTAAAGTGGTGTAAATACTATCAAGAAAATTTGTTAGTGCAGTAATTGTGCTATGTTCCTTACGGAACCCATGTTGTTCGCCGATTAGTAACTCATTCTTTTCAAGGAACGATGAGACTCTAGATAGTATAACTTTTTCAAAGATTTTGTGAAAACCAGATAGGAGGGAGATGGGTCTGTAATTTGAAACTAACCCATTATCCCCCTTTTTAAATAGAGGTACCACTTTTACCTGTTTTAAAATTTCAGGAAATATTCCTTGTGTTAAAGACATATTAATGCAGTAAGTACGACAATTTTTGATTATGTTATTAGGATCCCATCGATGCCAATGGCTGAAGAATTATTTAAAGTCATAATGAGCGAATCTATCTCAGGTTCCGTAACAGGTGCTAAAAAGATATATTTATTACAAATTATGGTACTGTGAGCATTGCTAGTTGGGGCTTTTTGCAGATTATTAATAAGATCTTGTGAAATAGTTACAAAATAATTATTAAACATGTTTGCGATATCTTCAGGTTCAGATGCTTCACGATTTGCATCTTTAAGTTTATTTATATTATTTGTTTTTTTCTCTACGTTATTTAGACTGTTATTAATAAGATTCCAAACTTTTCGAGTATTATTATTTGTACTTTCTATTCGTTTTAAGTTATAATCTAATTTAGCACGTTTAATTAAATTGCGATATTCTTTTTTAACTTGATTATAGTTTTGTTTAGATATTAATTGATGTTTACATAAATATGAGAGTTCTTTTAGTTCTAATGACTTAATTTTAATTTCTTTTGTTACCCACGATTTATTATGAATTTTATTATTATCTATCTTAACTTTAGGATGAGTTGTTTCAAAATTATGTAAAAATGTCGCATGAAATTTGTTAAAGCAATTATTAGCATCATGTTCATTAAATACATCAGACCATGTTTCTTTGCTTAGTCTACTAATAAAATTATTTAGGTTACATTGGCTAAAACATCTTTTCTCAACTATTAACTTTTTAGTATCTTCATAATTTTGTGAATTTATATTTATTTTCAAATTTTGTGCTGAATGATCAGAAATTTGATTATGTATCACACTGGAAGCATAATTGTTCTTACAATGATTTGTGAATATATTGTCACATAGTGATTTGCTATTTTTAGTTATACGAGTAGGTTCCGTAATAGTGGGATGTAAGTTGTATGAATTCATAAGATTTAAAAAAAGTCTCTTTTCGAGTTTGTTTTCCAAAAAATTAATATTAAAATCTTTTACAACTAATGTAAAAGTTTTGTTAATATTAAATATTTGTGTTAAACATTTATCCATTTGAGTAAGAAAAACTTTTACATCAGAAGATGGTGATCTGTATACCACCATGATATAGAATAAAGTCTCATGCAGTTTACATTTTATGGCACATGCTTCGAATATTGTCTCTATGTTATATTCATTGATTCAGTCTATTGTTTGATAACTTATGTTCTTTTTACAAAAGATTGTAACTCCACCGTTTTTATGAACTTGCCTGTAATAGCCATTTGCTAGATTAAAATTATTAATAAAATACGATGATTTTTCACTGCATTTTAACCAATGTTCTGAAAAACACAGAAAATCACAAGGTTGTGAGTCTAAGAATATTTCCATATCTTCGATCTTGTTACGAAGACATTGCATATTTTGGTGCAAAATGTTGATAGATGTTGTCCTACTGGAACTAGGAGGCCGGAGATTGATGCTGGTGTGTGGTTTCGGGTGATCGAAAAAACTTGAATCTTCGAATGACCAAGCCACGCGGCCAAAAGAAATCTGTATTAAGAGTATCAAGTAGGTCATATTCAGCTCTAACACGGAAGGAATTATTAATTGATGTGTCCTTGGACACTTTTTTGACTTCAAATTTCTTTCCAGGGCATTTTTGCTGTAAAAAATTTTCCATTTGAGATTTTGAACTAGCAAATTATTTCATTAAAAACATGGCCGCTAATAATATTTTCTGGAGACACTTACTTCAAAGGTAAGGTACCGACAGAGAGTGTCGCATCTAGTTGCGGTAGTATAGGTAATCTGTGATTTTACTATCGAAGTTTAAAATAGTACATTGTTTAACAATTGTGGAAAATCACCTATTGCCCACGAAGTGTTGGAGGTTCAGTACAAGACGAGTGGCACACTATACTTTTTTATGACCACACTGTTTGGTAAGAAATAAATAATTCATTTTTATTAAAGAACATATTTTTTTTCTCAATAATTAATTAAACTTCAAAGTAATTACGATAGTTACTTTTACTAGAAATGAAAATATATATACGGATAAGTAATTACCAAATACTTTGTAATTTATAAATACATTTAAATATTAATATTATAGTTATTACAGTTGGCAACTTCTGTGAGAAACAATATCTCACATTTTAACTTACGACTGTGGGAAAAGAATAACTTTCGGGCTTTAACGGATGCCCGGTCGGCAGGTTTATAATAGACGCCTACAATTCAGGATCAAGAGTTTTTAATAAAATCACATCATAAAGAGCTGTTGTCAGGGAGAATTTATAAACAAGTAACGATATGGTATTACGAATATTAATAAATGTTTCCAAAATGTCAAAATTTTAGGTTATTACAAAAAATCTTGAACGCGGCGTTCAAGATAACGAACTTGGCTGATTATAAACCTCGGCTAGCCGCGTCCGTTATTTGCTTTATATCTGCCTAACGACGTTAATAACAAATATTTTATTTAGGCCGAACTATTATGACGACCAGCTCATAATCACAGTGTTAGAATAATATTATTCTAGTGAGAATAGATATATAGTGTACTAACAAATTTAAAAATATATTTCTCCACATCATTGTAACAATAAATAAAATGAAGTTTGTTTTAATAGATCTTTTTCAATGATATCATTTACCTATACCTATACGAATAACAGATGTCCACAAAAAGCAGGGCATCCGTATTAACTTTTTTATGTAAAAAGATATCTAATTAAAAAAATTATTGCCTACATTTAACATATGTGTCATAAATTTTATGTATAAACGATAAACATTTTCTTCCGGTTTAACCGGAAGTGGCATCAATTTTGTATTTCAAATAGAATAACCTGCATCTTTTTACCTGAATTCTATGTTAAATTACGAATACAATGACGTGCACAAACTATATTTTACATCAAAAATCTTAAGAATATTTTTTAATTTTTCTGCAAAGTAATATGAAAACACTCACTAACCTAATAAAAAAATAATAGATTTCATTAAACATTTTTTATTAAATAATCAAAATTTTTGCATAAATGAACAATTTGAATAAATACAGAAGCTGTCAGTTTCCAACTTCTGTTGTTTTCATTTGAATTTTATTGTATTATTTTTTGGTGCAAAATTTCACTTATTTCACATCATTGTATTTAGAATTTAATGTAGAATTCAAAACTATCAAAATATACATATAAAAATAATGCCACATATATTAGGCTTATGCGTACATATTTTCAATTAGTTATCTTTATAAATAGGGAAGCCCCGCCTTCCGTGGACACCAGGTATGTTACCTCTCACAATATTCCTGTGCAAACCACAAAAATACTTTAAGAAAGAAATATTACGAGTAGACTTGTAAGTAAAGTTTTGAAATAAGAATTGAAAAATCTGTTATGGCCAGCACAAGATCTCTCGCCATTTCCATATTAGGCTATATAAGTATTGCACATATTTAATATTTTGGTACACACAAACACACATATCTTCTCTATATATCTTAATATTTTTTAATTCATTCTATGAACAAGTTTCCTAAATGTTCGAGATTCTTCCAATTCATGGATGGGATTGGCGTTGTTCATAAAGGGTTCATACACTTGTAAAATTATAAGTATTTAATTAATAATAAAATAAAAAATTAAATGTACTTCTCCGAAAAAGTCTTTAGTAATGTCTCTGGATTTATGACACTGACATTTATCTGTCAATTAAAAACATTTGTATCTTCCAACTGGTTTCCATGGGCTGTGGGATCCGTTATAATAAATTATTTTATATGTTTATATTTCTCTATCTCTAATTTTACAGAAGATATAATCAAACTTTTAAATGTATCGGAGAGATATTTTTATATTTTTTAATATTAGTAATAATATAAATAGGGTCACGTGGCACTGTGCGTATAATGTCTGGTTGCCAATCTGGTGACCCGGTTTCGATTCCGGACAGTGCAGATTTTTAATAGCACAAAAGTGATCCCTGTGGTGCACTCTCCACACCAGCTATGAGTGCCTGTGAGGTGACGCGTTAAAAAGAAAATATTTAAGAATCTAGTAATTCCAGTTGTCCAATTGTTACCGAATTCTAATCAGCTCATCCCAGTAATGTCAGATTGAGGACACTGCAGTTAAAAGTTAAAAGTATTTCAGAAACCCTAGTTTCAACATCCACACACACATATAAAAACACACACACACACACATACACACACACGGACATCATCGTAAAAATATTATAATCGGTCCTTAAAACGTGCTTATTAATTAAAATCTGTATATGCGATTTTTAGCATGATTCCAGTACCTCTCTTAGCAAGAGGTAAAAATCAGAATTATACAAGAATTGTAATAAATTTAAATTATAAAAATTTCAACACGATAATTTGTTTTGCTTTAAAATAGAACAGGAATAAAAATGTACCTAGCGGGTAGAGTACGTAATCAATTTCGTTCTTTCAAAATTATTATCTCTCTCGCAAAACTTTATGCGGCACTTTTTATATAGAGATTTAGATTTAGAGAATCTCTCCAATGGCACTACAGCCCAAATCGAGCCTTGGCCTCCACTAACTTTCGCTTCCATTCTTCTCTGTTTGATGCTGTTCTTTTCCAGTTCTTAATACCTATCGACTCTGCATCTTCGGCAACGCTGTCCTCCCGTCTCTTTCTGAGTCTACCTTTTGGTCTGGTTCCACCCCATTTGCTGTTTAGTACTCTCTTGGGGTTCTTATCATCGTTCATTTTAGCTACGTGTCCAGCCCATGGTAGTCTTTGTATTTTCACAAATTTCGATGCGGGGGTTCCTTATATTTTTCGTATAGTTCGTAGTTGTATCTAATTCTCCAATAACCCTGCTCATTAACTGGTCCTAATATGCGTCTTAATATCTTTCTTTCAAAGCTGTTAATTGACTCTATAGATTTTTTTTTTGTCATAACCCATGTTTCACTGCCATAGCAGAGAATTGGTCTTAGTATGGTTTTGTGAATTTTGACTTTTGTTTCCCAGTGTACGTCTTTCGATCTGAAAGTTGAGAGCAGGGCAAAATACGATTTGTTGGCTAGGACGATTCTTCTTCGTATTTCAGGTTCTTCTGACCCATTGTTTGATACGTTAGTGCCAAGATATATAAAGTTTTCTACTACTGCAATTTTGTCGTCTTCTATCGTTATGCTTGACTGGTTTTGGTTTCCTTGCTTTCTTGATTGTTTTAGTATCTTCGTTTTCTTTGTATTCACCGTGAGTCCTACTTCTTTAGCTTTCTGTTTTAGTTCTGTAAATGTTTCTATCATATTTGCATCTCTTCTTGGAATGATATTGTCGTCAGCATAGGCGGCTATTTGTACTGCTTTATTATGCAGTAGGTTTGAGCTATTTTCTGAGAGGTTTCTTATTACGTATTCTAGAACTAAATTGAATAATGTGGGTGCCAGCCCATCCCCTTGTTTCAATCCTCTCGTTATTACTATTGGTTCAGTTAGTTGATTCTGTATTCGTATTTGCGCTTCCGTCAGTTCCATTGATTTTTCAGTTAACTTTACCAGTTTTCCTGGTATGCCGAATTGTCTCATAATTGCATAAAGATTTTCTCTGTTGATAGTGTCGTATGCCTGTCGGAAATCTACGAATATTTGGTAGATATCTATGTTGTGCTTCCACCCTTTGCTTAGTGTTTGCTTTACTATGAATAGTTGGTCTATTGTTGACTTTCCGGGTCTGAAGCCCGTTTGATATTCATGTATTATTTCTTCACTAACTATGTTTATTCGTTTGTTTAGGACGTGTGTGAATACCTTGTATGTAGTGCATAGAAGTGTTATTCCTCTATGATTTTGCACTGCAGCTTGTCCCCCTTCTTATATATGGGGCATATTATACTTTTGTTCCAGTCTGTCGGGAGTTTCTCTTGATGCCATATATCTGATATTAAGGCGTGTATTTCCTCCATCAGTTTGTCGCCTCCGTACTTGAGCAGTTCCGCTGGTATTGCGTCTATACCAGGTGCTTTGTTGCTTTTTAATGCTTTTATGGCTTCCTTAACTTCTTGCAGAGATGGTGCCTCTATGTTCCTTTCATCCGTTTCTCGGTTTGTTTGTGTTTGATTTTGTGCTCTAGTATTGGTTCTTCTGCTGGTTTCCCCAGTAGGTCCTCGAAATATTCTTTTCAGGTGTTTTTCATCTTTTGTATTTCATTGATGATTCTGCCGTCTTTATCTCTACAAAGTGTTGTAGATAGTTAAAACCTTCTCCTAATTTTTTCAGATGTTTATATGCGTCTCTTATTTTTCCGCTTTGAAAATCTTTCTCCATCTCCAGCAGTTTGCTATTATCAAAGGACCTTTTCCTTTTCCTACATATTTTGTCGGAGTATCTTCTTACGTTTTCATATTCTTCTCTTCTTTCTCTCGTGGTTCGTTGTATGTATTTCTTGTACGCTTCATTTCGTTTGTTGAGGGCTTCTCTGCATTCATCATCATACCATTCGTTGCGCTTCTTCTTTTCCTCTGTTCCTAGTATTTATTTAGCAGCATTCAGATTAGTGTCCTTAATATTGTTCCATTTTTCTTCTATTGTTGTTGGTTCTGTGTTTTCGGATAGAGTTGTGTTTATTTTTTCTCTTAGTGGTTCATTTGTTGTCGGACACATTATTTTCTCTGTGTTGATTTTTTGTTGTTTAGTTGATCTGTCATTTCTTTGTCTGGAGATCTTTGATGTAAATTTCACTTGCACCAGAAAGTGGTCAGAGCTTATGGATGCCCCTCTTCTCAATTTAACATTAGTTATACTGGTTGCTGCCCTTTTCTCTATGAGTGCATGATCAATTTGATTGATTGTCTTCCCATCGGTGTGGGAACCAGGTTGAGCTAATGATCATGTTTTTACTTGTGGCGAAATCTATCTTTCGCCGTTGTTATTTGTCTCATTGTGCAGGCTATGTTTTCCAATTATGCCTGCATATTCATCTTCTTTACCTAGTTTTGCGTTCATATCCCATAATATTAATTTTATGTCGTTCTTGGGGATTTTAGATTTAGAGAATATCTTTTTAAATTTTTCGCAACAAAATATTTAAATTGTAGACTAAATCTGTTTTTACTACGTGTTTAATTGTTTTTTGCTAAATGTGTTGGCGCAAGTAAACGTGCTACCTTGACACTGCTTTGCACTTATATCTCATCGCGTTATTTATATATATTATATATTACCCACTTTTGGGTGTGCCAGTATCTACAACACATGTAGACATCGGTAATGATGACGATATATTTTACCGTGTGGGCGCTTACCAGGCGTCACCTCACGGGCACTCATAGCTGGTGTGGAGAGTGCACCACAGGGGTCACTTTTGTGTCATTTAAAATTGGAAATATTTGGCGTCCATCGGGATCGATTTATTTATTATCTTCGGAATATTACTACAACAATGGAAACACGTAATCTTACTACAATTATGAAAGAAACTATTGCCGCTTTACTCGCGGATAACTCATTTATCTACAAGCAGGTCGATAATGTTACTCAGCGCCTCGATAGAAAGCGTGAAGAATAAAAAGCTTACTATGAGAGACCAGCAGGAGCAGTACTCCCGCCAAAACTGCATCCGCGTGTTTGACGTTCCCTAGATGCCAAACGAAAACACGAGGAAGTAATGCGTGCTGTGTTCAGAGAAAATCTTAAAGTGATTGTGAGCCCTGATCAAATAGACTGATGCCATCGAACAGTTAAAAGAAATTAATATTACATCTGCCAGTACTGCGAGACCACACTAAAATCAATATAAAAAAGCCAAACTATTTTTTTAAAAAAGCATGCACTAAATTCGGTTTTCGAAATGTGTGGTCAACTGATGGCAATTATCTACGCTAAATCCGTTGGCCGTATTAAAATACTGCCATGTTCCGACCTTATTTAAAATCTTTGTTAACATTATTACACAATTTTATTAGGTACTTGTTAACCCGGCAGCGGGCAGGTGAAAAAAAATTACAAATTTTGGCAGGTGGGGTGTGACAAACCCCAATTTAATTTTAATTTTATGAAACATCCGGTAATTTTTTTTTAGTTATTGTTAAATTTGTTGGTGTTTTAGAAGTTCCTGGTTCAATGTAAATAAGAAACAATAAAATTATTTCATTATTTATGTAAAAAAAAAAATAGAACTTATAAACACTCACTGAAAATATTCTTTGGCATTATATTATAAAAACAAAGAAATATATAAATATTACAAACAAAAATAAATAACATTCTTAAACTTGAAAAGTGAACCTATGATCTAAAAAGGCATTTACTAAGTTGCTTTTAGGTACAGAGAAGTTATGAAGATTCAAATATGCTGCACTTTCCACAGTAAAATTTCGCGTGCTCTACATATATAAATATGTTTGGCGTAACTTGCCGAGGTATTTTCTTTTTTTATCTCTCGCCCTAAGAGATTCTATGCAGCGACCTTGCTTTGAATTAAATTTTTTGTGCGGTGGTTATTCATTGTTATCATCACAAATTTTATTTATTGACTTTCTCTTCAGTATCTATTTCTTTCCACCTGGCCAACAAATGCGCCTGATCTTTTTCAAAATATGATATACTACACTTAGAAAAACTAAATAAAATTCAGTAATATATAAAAGATATATAAAATGTACCTTGAAATTTCAAAATAAGTATATTCGTATCTGTAAACTTCAGAGAATTTTTGTTACGTTTATGGACAGGTGGGGTTTAATACACCCCACGTCACTTTAATTTGATGATACTCTTTCTGCAATTTAGTTTGAGACTGAATCCTGTTGCGTATTGACAGACCAATATATTTGCGGAAGGTAGATGGCTAGATGATTGTGTACGGCCGTTATTGCAAAAATGGCGACAATTATAAAGTGACTGGGGTGTACCACACCCCACCTGCCCGCTGCCGGGTTAAATATAACTATTCGTTGAGTCATCAATGTCCATATTGGAGATACATTTTTATTTGCGAGCATAATATTCAATCTATTATTTTTATTTCATATCGTTCAAACAGCTGTCTTCAACATTTATGTACTCACACTTTCAAACAAGTAACATATGTTTGATTTGGCCCCATAGACGTCAAAATTTATCAATTTTCAAAAACAATCTGAATAATATCCATGAAAATATTAAGTTCACTGTAGAAGTCGAAGAAAATGGCATCATTCCGTTCCTGGATGTATTACTGGAAAGAAGAGAAGATGGTTCTTTACTTCATACAATTTCCAGGAAGTCAACGCACGCCAATCAATATATCAATGCCAATTCATACCACCACCCTTCTCAGAAATTTGTCATCCAAACAAACTAGAAGAAGAGATAAATGAAATTAAAAATATTTTTATGAAGAATGGTTTTCTGATTTCTTGACTTGAATGAAAAATGCCCGTATTCGTAGTTCAGTACTTCGCCTCGACTCATACTTGAGTACACCTTGAGTATATACCAGATTTCGTTTCATAGTCGTCACTTGTTTCCTCACTCGTACTTCGAAACTATGAAACATATGAACTGCTTGATGTCGAGAACGACTGGAGTAATGCTTGGCGAAGTAATACTCAAGTACGAGATTGAGCATCAAGTATGAATACGGGCAAAAAAAGGAACACGTTGCACGCTTCGCTTTCTTATGTCAAAAATGTAGCCGACAAAATTGGTAGAATTCTTCGTAACAAAAACATGACGATTTCGTTTTCTCCATATCTTAAATTTTGTTGAGACAAGTGAAAGACAACATCCCACTTCAATCATCAGAGATTTATCGGGTTCCATGTGTCTGCGGGAAAGTTTACTTCGGCCAGACTAGTAGAACTATTTGCGCAAGAATGAAGAAACATCAGCGTTCTATAAGATTGAACCAGCCTGGAAAATCATCAGTTGCAGAACATGCCCTGGAAGAATTCCACCAAATAAAATTTGATGAAGCAAAAATGGGGTCCTCCGCCATAACAAAATATTATAAAATAATCACGTTGTAAAATTTTTTTAATAATACCATTATATCTTTATTATTAGCAAAATTATTCTCATTGCTAATATTTAAAATTTAGTGAATAAAAGCTATGCACTTGCAATGACAAAAAACGACTTTATCTGAGTATTTTTCACACTTATGTTTCGAGAGGGTATTAAGTAATAATAACGAAGGAATTTGTTAAAAATTTATGGATCTTATTAGGATTAGATCCCAGGAATCTGCTTGTTGAAATACAGTCTTTAATACAAGTCCGAATTTCATCAAAAATTTTCAATATTGTCTTCTTTGAGTTTAGTACCTTTCTCCAGTCAGATTTCGAAACAGGAAAAGCCAGAAATAGCCGAATTTGCCGAAAGTGGCACATGTGTAATTAATTTATATCGCTATTCATGAAGTTTCGTCATCGCAATTACATTTTTTTTTTTTTACTTTTCTATTTAAAACTTGATTTTTATGTATAAGTACTAATGTACATGTTAGTGAACTGTTTCAATGATTAATTTAAAAGTTACTATCGTAAAGCACCACTTGAAGAACTTTAATATTCGCACAGTCATTGGGTAACTATAACTTGAATTGTTTCTAAGTGTTGATTGTCTCTAATCGCATACAAAAATAATGAATATTGCAAATATAATAAACACATGGAATTCATAAAATCTATATTATGTAATTATCTTCAATCGGGTCAGCTGGATTATTTTCCAATTTATCCATTAATTCTGACGCTTCTTCTTCGCATGTTAATTATCTCTTTCTTAATGTGCGTTGAGAGACTAAACGCCTCAAGGAAATGAACTTTGCTCGCTAAAATAAGCTTAAAAATACTACCTTTTACAAAGGACAAAATAGCCTCATATACTTACCTGTCATTTAATAATACTTATGGATAAGTAATTGATTTAAAATACACAAATATTTAACTCGTTAGTGCATAGTTTATGAGAATAAGTGATAAATGAGAGAAAGCGTAAAAAGCATGTGCTTTTAAACGGATACATTAGTTTAAGACTTCTTGAACTAAGATCATGTAAGTATAGTTGATATGTTTAACAATGTGCTATATTGACAGCAAAATAATTATTTGCATGAATTATCAATAGGTAAATGTTTATATGTATTTTACTAAAACTAACAAGCAAATAAAATGTACCGCAGAGTGACATCTGACATCTCATAATTTTTCTTGTATTCAGTACGTTACACGTATTCTGAGAACCACAGTCTGTTGTCTAAGTTTTGTGCTTACAATTCATTTTATTCAATTTGATTGATGAACAACTTATAAACTTTCTATGTCCATTAAAACGTGCACATTTTCATTAATATATGTTAGTAAAAGGAGGAAAATTACTTATAAATAAAATATTCATATATTTCCACATCCCTTAAAAAATTACTTATTGAAAACAAGAAATGGGAGGCTCTCAGTTTACAGCTATATAAGAAATAAGTAATTAGTGAAGAACAATAGGTCACATCATTTAAATATACCATAAATATTAAAGTAAGATATCAAAATAATTTATAAAATGTGTTTCACAATTAAAATCCACATTATAATGTGGACAACGGGGCGTGAGTGCCGGCCAATCTTTCCGCAACTGCGCTACATTCTGATAAAGAAATATATATATATATATATATGTGTGTGTGTGTGTGTGTGTGTGTGTGTGTGTGTGTGTGTGTGTGAATGTGTGGAGTGTAATCGGCACTGTGTGTTTCGGTTTTAGTAGATTCTTTTAAAATCTGTCAAATACACGAAAGCATGACAGATTTTATAAAAATCTACTAAAACTAAAAGACCAGATAACCTTCCACGGATATACCCACTAATTTTTCTCCTCTACCAATGCCGACTCAATACGACAGGTCTGGCCCGGCGCGAGGATGACGTGACGTACTCATTCCGATCATAGCGCGTATCTCCGTATAAGAACTGTATAGAAATCGTAACCCCAGTGTTTAGAAATCGTATTTCACTTGAACTGGCAGTGGCGTATTATCGCAGAAGCCTAAGAAGAACCGCAAAATTATGTCAGGAATTGAAAAAAAACCAATTTTTTATAAAATATAAATTGGCAAACGGATTGCTCAAATTTCTAAAACTATTAAAAGACAAGAACATTGAGAATATTTTTCCTAACATTATAATTATTACGGGTGTTTGCTTGACTAACTATACTGGCTAGAGATCCTTTTCAGCACTGAAGAGAGAGAGTAAAGGATTATTGCAGGTTTACAGTTCCCACGCAAAATTAAATGCTTTGGTTATTATGTGCATCGAAAAAGCTCTTTTACATGAAATTAATTTTGACGACACTTAATATTTATGCCAGTGCCAAAATAAGAAAAATGTCATTTTAATTATATTTTTGTCATTAAAAATAAAAGTTTGGTTTCAATGTTTACTGAATTTTACTAATAAAAAAGCTCCCTATCAACCCGCGTATAAATAAATAAATAAATATATCATCACGGCATATTACCCATTTCTGAGTGTGCCAGTATCTACAACACATGTAGACATCGGTAATGATGACAATATATTTTACCGTGTGGGCGCTTACCAGACGTCACCTCACGGACACTCATTGCTGGCGTGTTGTTATATTTAATTACTTGTTATAATTAATAGTTTCTTACTAGAAAAATTAAAAAAAAATTGTATTTTCATTCATGTTAACCAAAAAAGGAGAGAAGGAGGGGGGCGTAAAATATTTAAGGACTTCTGGCGCCAAAATACCTTAATACGCCACTGTGAACTGGGATCAAAATTCAAGTCAAAATCACTATAATACTCTAAAAATCAGATGAAGTATGTTGTATTCAATATAAATATGTATAAATAATGAAAATTTCACAATGACAAACTGAGAACAGCAAATATAAACTCAATGTATTCTCCAAGAAAATAACTCTTACAAAATAGAATAAATAAAACAATAAGCTTACAATAATATAATATTTGGGTACGTGTGTAAATGTTTAACAAAGGTACAATGATACAAAAAAAGTCTCTGTACGACAATAATTTCAATATATTTTTGGAAAAATAGCATTCTAAAAGCTAATATATTTCATACTTTTTTAATTCAAAATGAAACGTATTATATTACGTTATAACATATTAAAAAAAAAAAACAAGTGCTGTAGTCATTTTATTTGTTTTTTGCGGTAAAAATTACAAGTATTCATAATTTCATGACAAAAGGGTTTCAATACGATAACCAAAACATTTAAATAGTAAATCATTTATTTACGTTTTATAAAGAAATTTAATATTTTGATAGTATACCTTTAATTTACCCCACAGTAACTAGGCAACATGCCATTGAATCTACCAAATATTTGGTCACCGATGGCGTTATATTCTGCCATTCTTCTTGTAATTTATTGGTAAAATATGTTTTTGGTTTATATTCTTGTTTCTTCCAACAATGTGGGTGATGATTAAACTTATTTTCGATATTATACAATGCGAATTATTGGTCGTACCGTTCTCAAATTAAAATTGAGTGCTAATCCTATTTTTTGATACCTGCTTTAAATTTGCTTCTAAAATAAGAAAGTAATCTTCGTTATCCCTGATTGGTGTAATAATTACTTTTTTCTACTTTTAATTCTTTATTCGGTTTTCTGGCAACGTACTTAAGTATAATAGGTACATGCAGATTAGATAGAAGGCAAAAATTTTGGAGAAAATCTAAAATTTGTGGCATTTAAAAGTAACAGTTAAATACGCCGGTGACAGCATTATGTTTTGGGTTTTGGGGGTATATTTAGTCAGCGGGAATACCAAAATTAGTAATTATTGTAACAAGCATAAATAGAAAAGATATTTTGAAAGCCAATTTAAAGTAAAGTGCCCAAAAATAGGCCTTATAGAATCATCCATATACTCCGTACTTTAACAAGATTGAGAAATTGGGTAAAATTCATGAAAGAAACAAGAATATGAACAAAGAATAATTTAACAATAAATTACAAGAACGGCAGAATATAAGGCAATCGGTGACCAAAAATTTGGTAGATTTAATGGCTTGTCAGTTACTAGAGGAAAACCCAAAGGAAACCCATTAAAATATTATATTTCTTTACTATTTAAATGTTTTAGTTATCGTACGGAGACATTTTTGTCATGAGTTTATGAATACATGCAATGTTTACTCCATAAAATAAATAAATAAATATATAAACTATATCACGAGTTTATTTTAAATATTGGGGTTTGGAATGCTATTTTTCCTAAAATAGATTGAAACTGCCGTTGTGCGGAGACTTTTTTGTATGACTACAATCAACTATTTTCCCGTGGCACCAGTAAGTGTGATCAACTTTGCGTTTTGTTTTCCAATTTTCCACTTGTTTTCGTTAATGCCATCCTACTTAATTTTGACATAATTATTCAGTGAATAAAGAAGTAATTTTGTTTGTTTTTAAGGATATTTAAGGATTGACATCTGAAATATTGACATTGGAAAAAACCACTTCTATGTCCATAATCAATATCACCAAATTAAGGTAAACAAAAGCTTGGTCAAATTTCATTGTTACACAAAACAAGTTGAACGAACAGAGCCGAAACTGCCCAAAACATAACTAACCCATTACTTTCTTCAAAATTGATCAATTCTGTACAATGTTAGAAAGTTAGAATTGCTCAATTCAAATTACAGTACAGAAAAAAATATAAAAATATCAATAATGTACATAAATACATTAAAAAAAATTCAGATATTCTAATAAAATTCAAAGATTTTTAAGGATATCAAGGACCATTTTTTTCATTAAGTCGGACGTAAGATCAAGCTACCATTCGAATCCACTCCCATATGCTTCCGCCGCATTTACAGCACTGTACGTTTGTCATACAAAAATTGTTTAATAATGATAATAATAATAATTAATAATAAGAATAATAATAATAATTAATAATAAGAATAATAATAATAATTAATAATAATAATTGTTAATAATAATAATTAATAATAAAAAAATAATTAATAATAAAAAAGTAATTAATAATAATTCATAAAAATAATAACAATTAATAATTATTATTAATAATAATTAATAATAATTAATAATAATTAATAATAATTAATAATAATTAATAATAATTAATAATAATTAATAATAATTAATAATAATTAATAATAATTAATAATAATAATTATTATTAATAATAATAAACATATCACATAAATTTTTAAAGCTGCACAGTGAAGCACAAAATTTAGAGTACAACATATTGTGGTTTCTCAGCGTACTTAGTAACTGTATTCAGCTTTTTCTTAAAAAAAAAGTTTAGAAATAAAGAACAATTCTTTCTATCTAAGTTACATGTTGCAGGGTGCAAATCAAAAGAGGTACAATGTATTGAATACAAGAAAAGATATATTGGTACAGGTTCTTAGACACATTGACAGATATATAAAAAGAAACGTTTAACATGTTTCATCACAATTTGAAAATGTTCGCAGTACTTGTGTTAGTAATATTGTCAATATTACCAATTAAAACTGAAATCCATTTCAAGTTGATAAATATAAATCAAAAGAAATTTAAATTCATGCAAAAAATATTACATGAATTTCAAGAAGACAATATATTATTAATATATTCTTATCAAAATGAAGTTACTGAATATATAACAGCAAAACTGAAATTGAAAACTTTAATTTCTTTAAATACAACATCTAATATTTTTGAAAAGTTTGAAAAATTTAATACTTACATCATAACAGTTAAAACAATTGATAATATCAGTTTTATTTTAAAACAAATATATAATCGTAACATCTGTGACCACTTAGCAAAATATATCATCATTACTGAAGCAGTAAAAATGGAAGATATTTTCGTAACAACATGGAAATATTATTTACAAAATATAAATATTATACTGGAAACAAAATTGGAGTTCCAAATATATACCCATTTTCCGTACGGCGGCAAAAGTTGTGGTTCAAATTATACTCCTGTCAAAATCGAAGAAGATTCGAAAACATTTTTTCCACAAAAAATATCCCAAATAAATGGCTGCAAAATAAATATCTTATCTTTAGGAGTTGAACCTTACGTTATCAATACCACAGCACCTAAACAAAAACCTTACGAAGCTGGAATCGAACTCACAGTCATAGATACGATTTTGGAGCAAATAAATTCTACAAGAAATTATATTCAAAGTCCTAGTAATACTTGGGGATATCTCCTTCCAAACGGGAGTTTTACAGATATGTTCAAATCTTTGAATGAAAGCGAAGCCGATATTGTAACAGGTATGGTATCCTTAACGATTTGCTCTTAATAAATTTCCGCGATTAGTACATCTTCCATAAAAATTCGCTACGCGGCGCACCAATCTTACTGCCCAAAATCATTCCGACATAAAATGTATGTATATCATATTTATTGAAAATCGAGCTACTAAGAATACGAAGGTATCTGGACATCAATACAACTAATGTTTATTTCATTCTAATTCGTGCTCATTCTCTGATATAAATACTCTTTGCTGCTATTACCAGAATGTTAGAGGACAGGGTGGAAAGTGTAAAGAGTTGTATCTAAATACTTTATTTCTTCCTCAATATGATTTATATGCATTAAGTGAAACCTGGTGCAATGGCAGTATTAAAGACTCAGAATTATTCAATCCTAATAAATTTATTGCATTCAGGACCGATCGCAGTTTTATTGAAACTGTGGGGGCGGGGTTCTTTTTGCTGTTAAATATCATTATAAAGCATTTAAAATTGATATACTCTTTTTGTGATAAATTTAAAGAAATTCCTCACATTGATGTACTACTAATTAATCTTTATCTTGTTTAAATGTTTTATATAATGCTGAATTTATTATATTTGGTAATGTTAATATGCCTTTCTATCTGCAGTGTCATAGAGGCACTTCATTTTCCAATATCTTTAATGCTTTTAATAATTTCATAAATTTCTTTAACTTACAACAATTTAATTATATTCTAAACAAAGATGACGGGATACTTGATTTAGTTCTTACTAATAATAAGTGTACAGTAACAAGATCTATTGATCTTATTTTAAAAGAAGATCCTCAACACCCTTCTTTATCAATTGATATTAAACTGAAACGTAGCAATACTAAATTCCATGCAGTGAGCAATAACGATCTGAATTTTAAAAAGGCCAATTATCCAACTCTATATTTTGAATTATTTCATTCAAATTGAGATGTTTTGTACGACAATAATTATTGTCAACGCTACTGTTGATAATTTCTACGTTATCTTAAACTCGATTTTTATAAAAATGTACCCGCTAAACAACGTTGTATACGTTCGTACCCCCCTTGGTTAACTGGACCAATAATTCACAAAATTAAGCAATAACAAATTTCTCAAACCATACAAAAAAAAGAAAAACAGGTAGCATGACCAATAAATTCAATTATACTTCACTAAGAATGCAAGTTAAATATGATATAAAAATGCATATAAAAATTATTATCAAGAAATGCAAGATGGGTTGAAAGAAAAGCCTAAAAAAATTTGGTCATTCGTCAACTATGCATTAGATGGTAATGCAAAGAGTTCATCGTGGTCCTTCTAACTGAAGTTGTTTCGCATACTCCTCTTCAAGGAATGTACCATATAAACCGCTATCTATAAACGCCACTGTTAAGATATTTTTATCGCCATTTTTTAAAACTACTGGCATGTACTGAAATAATACTCCGTTTTTGCTTGATAAGTGGCTATTTTGAATTTTTACAGTCATGGGATTTTTTTCGTTCTTCGCATCTTCATCTAATAATGGATGATGTACCAGCTTGCAGTTTTCTTTACCACATTCTACAGGTTCGTGGCACTCAAACTTGTATTTCCAGGTATGTTTCAGACCTCTTTTTTAAATTTTCAGTTTTTTTACCATTATCCATCTTTTATAAGGCATCAACTTTCTAATCTTTTCGCATTTTTCTAGCGATATACAAAATCCTTGACACACTGGACATTTTGCTGTATCCATTTTTTCAATAGCGTTATTTGGGTTTTTTTTTCATTTTCGTCTTGGACATGAATGTTTAAATGATTTGTAGTTCTAGTTGGTCTACCTTTTGACGAATCAGTTGAGATGCATTAAGGCATCACTTTCCAAGCACATATAACTATTTCGTTCAGCCATTCTCCAAAAGCCGTAATACCAGGTTTAGCCATATTGTCACTATGTCGTGACCATTCTAGCTTCATGTAAGTAGAAAGTTTCTCTACTAATTCTTATACTAATAACGGATTGTTGTCATATTCAAATAGGTGAGATGCTTCCAGTGTAGTAAATAAGTTTTGTACTGCTGCTGAGAATGCTGCTAATGTTTCTAATTTATTAGCATTAACTGTTGGAATCTGTCTTACCTTAAATATTTGTGCAATCGTGATTAATTCCGGCCGACCAAAGATAATTCGAAGTGTTTCTATTATCTACGGAACACAATCAGGTAATTCTCTTTATTTTCTGAATAATGTTTTATTATTTTGGATGTTAGCGCTACAAATGGTGTAGGATAATTAGTTTAAAAGAAATTTCGAACTATTATTTACATTTCTCAAATTTCGTTGAAAATGTCAATGCGAAAAAGTATGTCTTGAACGGAAGAAAATGGACAATGTATATTGTGTCATCGTCCAGATAATAATGAAATGGTTCTATGTGATGGGCCATATAAGAAATGGTTTCACCTTAATTGTGTGCACATGACAGAAGAACAAGCAATAAGAACCAATCCGTGGTTTTGTAGTGATTGTTCTCTGCGTTACAAAGCACAAAAGGAAAATGTGACAAACAATCTTCAGGCACTCAGTATCAACAAGTCTTTATCACCGAAGAAAAGATCAAGAACTGTGAGCAGCAGAAGTAGTAAATCCAAAAGGAAGTTGTTAAAGCAAAGAGAGGAAATACTACGACTTGAAGAAGAAATGCTGAAAAGAGAAAAGAAGTTGCTTGAAGAAAAGAAGCAGCATTTAAGGAACAGTGTGAAATGGCTAATTCCTCCGATGATACTATAAAAGATACTTCTATAACTAATGTAGGCGCCAGATTAAAGAAGAAGCAGTTAGAAAATAACTGGCAGGGAATCAACTCACATAACCAAAAGACTGTATAGGACATAAATAAACAACAGTTATCTCACTGTCATTTAGCTGCACGAAATTCTTTAGCCAGGGATTTACCTATATTTAGTGGAAGACCTGAGGAATTGAAGCAATTGGTGAGAGAAAGTAAAAAACGATTTGATGATTTGTTGAGTGAAAGGTTGACAAATGATTGTAGTACAAATAAACGATTGTTTTCGTTGAGTGTGAAGAGACTGCGGGGTGGAAGTGGTTGAGTTGTGAAAGCTGTGAAGAGTGCGAATGGAGAGTTATTGTGGAATGAATCAGACGTAAGAAATAGATGGTGCGAGTATTTTAAGGGTTTGTACGGAGGTGAGATTGAGAGAGATGATAGTAGCGAAGCTGCAAGTGAAAATGATAGTGAAGATGATTATGAGGTAGATGAAAGTGAAGTATGTGATGCATTAGCGCGTGTAAGGAATGGTAAGGTTGCGGGTTTGGATGGGATTGCAAATGAGATGTTGAAGTATGGGGGAGAGAAAGTATTTGATTGGTTAACGTATTTGTTTAGATTTTGTCTAAACCGTTGTATAGTTCCTGACGATTGGAAAATAGCTGTTATTTGTCCTTTATTCAAAGGCAAAGGCAGTTCGAGTGAATGTACAAATTTCCGCGCGATAAGTCTGTTGAGTGTAGTAGGGAAACTCTTTGGTAAAATTTTAATTCATAAGGTGCGAACCTTAACAATTTCAAAAATTAGTGACGTTCAGGGTGGTTTTTTGCCTGAGAAGGGACGTGTAGATCAATTGTTTGCTCTTCGTATGATTGTAGAGAAGTCACTTGACAAGAACAAGAAGGTGTTCTGTGGCTTTCTAGATTTAAAGAAGATATATGATAGTGTTCTTCGAGATACTTTGTGGGGTGTACTCAGAGAGTACGGCGTGAATGGAAACTGGTTGGGAGCAATTCGAGTGTTGTATGAGGGTAGTGAAGCTGCTGTGAGAATAGATGGTAGGTTGAGTAGTTGGTTTCGTATAAATGTAGTTGTTAAACAGGGTTGTGGTATGTCTCCGTGGTTGTTTAATTTGTATATGGATGTGTTGTTGCGGAAGGCGTTGAGTGGATTGGATGGTGTACATATTGGTGAAAATATTGTGCCTGCGTTAGCGTATGCGGATGATGTAGTTGTCTTAAGTGAAAATGAAGAGCAACTGAGAAGAATGATAGAGAGAATAAACGAAGTTGGAAGAAGTATGAATTTAATGTTGAATGTTGATAAATCTAAGGTGTTAGTATTTGAAAGGAGTGAATTAATGACTGAGTGCAATGTGTTGGTGAATGGAGTAAAACTGGAGCAGGTGAATGAGTTTGTATATTTGAGTAGCATGATGGGATGGGATGGACGAATTGACCGAGAAATTGATAGGAGCGTGAGTGCGAGATGTAAGGTAATGGGTGCTTTGGATACGTTTGCTCGTAACGTAAACGTATCTAGAGAGGCTCGGTTAAGTGTATATATTCGAGTGCTGGTGCCTGCTTTGATGTATGGAAGTGAATGTTGGGCATGGACGAGAAAGCATAAAAGGAGAGTGACTGCCGTGGAAATGAGGTATTATGGTGTTTGTGGGTATATAAGACGGGATCGCGTGAGGAATGAAGAATGTATGGTTAGGAAGAATGTTGTTAAGAGAGTTGGAGTGAGTCAGTTGAGATGGTTTGGTCATGTGGAGAGAATGATGAATGAACGACTTGTAAAACGCATATATGTTGGTAAAGTTGAGGGTGTTCGATTGCGTGGCCGTCCAGTGTGTAAGTGGATGGATGTGATTGGTAGTGTTTTGAAGGAGCGTAAGTTTTAGAGTGGAAAGAGAAGAAGAGCATGTATGAATACGATTATAAATGTGGTTGAGGCGAAAGAAGTGTGCCTGGTTAGGAATGAGTGGCGAAGGATGATTGTTTCGTAAATATTGTGGTGTGAAGATGTATGGTTAGTAAGAATGTTTTATGAGAATGGAGAGACAGCTGAACTTTTATGTGGACGACGTGAACGAAGTATGTTTGTACAGGAATGTGTGGCGAAGGATGATTTTTTGTGTAACTATTATTGTGGTCCGGATGCGGTTATTCGCCACCGAAAATCGGTCACTTTAATTTGTTCCTTTGCTCTCATGCATGAATACGTTTATGAATGTGACTGAGGTGAAAGAAGTGTGCATGGATAGGAATGTGTAGCGAAGGATGATGCGTAACTATTATTGTGGTCCGGATGCGGTTATTTGCTACCGAAAATCGGTCACCGTAGTATGTTTTTATGCAGGAATGCTATGATGATTGTGGACACAGAGAATGAAAAATGTTATTAAAGAGTGAAGTGAGTCAGCCGAGATCTTACTCTTATCCCTTTTCTTATTGTTACTATTGGTTTCGGGTTTTTGCTAACCCACTAAGTGGGACACGCGTGATTTTATGTTTGTATGTATGTATGTATGTATGCATCGTTATTTTTTACGCAATGTAAAATGGCATCTAAAATAACTTTCATAATGTGTCTCCATATTTCTTTTTCTCTGGTAATAGCATTTTGTAATTCATCATATATAAAACCATTTTTTTATAATTTGATTCTAATGATTTCCATTTTACGTAATTTTCTTTATGGTGTAATTACAGAATAGGGCATCAATTCGCTTACAAAAAATTTGACATGATTTTTGTAAAAAAATTTTTTATCAAAATGTCTATTTTCGGACTCAGGATAAAAAGTTGTATAACAAAAAAATAAGCGGCAGCTAATTGTGCAAAACAAAATATTTATTATTATTTTATTATTGCAAACGCAGATATGTCTATGTAATAAAAAATTAACCAACCAAAAAAATTAAAAAGACGAATATCTGCGATTGCAATAATATAGCAAAAAAAATAATGTTGAGATATGGCAGAGTTAGTGCACGGCAAAATAATAACAACAAATTTTATACAAAAACCAAGATAAATATTGGTAGAAACTTACAAAAAAAAAAAACTAACTAAATGAATGAATGATATACAGAGTAATGCAGTGCTAGACTGCCTACCCAGATACAAAATTTCAGGTAAATATGATGCATGTGGTGATGGACTGAAAATGAAAATGCACAGCAGGACGCGACGCAAATAAAAAGATAAGACGGGGAGAGTTTTGCCGGTGTTACGCTTGAAGAGAGCAGTAAGAATTACAAAATCCTCACAACAGTTTGTTGTTCGCCACAGAACCAAATTATTATTCAACAAACAAAATTTCTCTGTGAGAAGAAATAACATAGAACTAAATAAATTCGCATACGCGACTATAAAACGAACTGCATACAAAATTTACCAATAGAAAACAAACATCCACTCGTCACTCTTACAAGGATCTGTTGGTAGGATGGTAGTCGGTCTGTCAGTCTGTGTTTATGGTGTGAATGGAATGTTGAATATCCAAAGTTGTTACTAATGAATATACCCAATGACCAAATGCCTAGTGAAATGTATGACAGTGAATGACTAACTGATTTATCAAAAAAAGGGAAAATAATATAAATTAAACTACTAAAAAACTAATATGTGACAAAAAAAAAAAGTTGAAGTGTCTAGTGAGCGAGGGTTGGCTTCACTACTAAAAGGTAAACAGAATATTACTAAATATGAAATCAAACAAAAGCGAAGTATCTCTCTTAAGACACTGGAGATCTTAGCGGCAAGGCAAAGCACGCTAAAATAAGGGAATTTACACTGAATTACTAAAATACTAAATGACCAAACAAAAGCAAAAATTATATAAATTTTGAATAAGAAAAATAGCAAAAAATATAATAAAACAATTAGAATGTACAACAAGTAATAAAAATTTAAAGAATAAAAATTATAGAAATCTAAAACGTGGAACAGCGCAGCACGCTAGCTCGTTACTCAAAAGACAAAATTTTGCCAACTAAAGTAGACCAAAAATATAGAAACCGAATAAGTAAATACTTACTAAATAGTAACAGAGGTCCTACGATACTCGAAGAGCGGTAGAAAACCAAAAATCGTAGAATTTTAAAGAACAAAAGAATATAACGAGAGAGCGAACTGTCTACTTCTACAGCCGGCGATCGAGAGGTAGATCCCCGGCAACCTTGTCTAGGTAATCGGCGAGACTCGTCTCAAACTCGCATAAGGTAGGCAGGGGCGTACTCAGGTGAAAAGGAAATAGTTAGGCGTTACATATGTAAATTTAAAAATTATGTACTTTTTTGTTTCTGTAATTAAATTTGCTATGAATTAGGACAAAAAATAACAAAAAATAAAGAATTTAATGTCAATGTCAAATACGTGCCATTTTATGATTGGGTCTGTTGTAATACATATTTTAATTATTAACAAAATATGTATAGTTTTACAAGGAAGTCATGTGGTGTCTACATCAGATTTTTTTCTTTATATAATATTTTTTTCTGTAAGTATTTGTGTGTTAATTTTCTTTCTATTTTAGTTTAAGAATGGAATTACTCACTATAAAATTGCACAAATTTAGATTAATATATGACGTAATTACCTTGCTATACACAAAACTATTTGAGATTTACTAATACTCACGTTTTCATCAATAGCAATGCAGTGGCGTAAATAGACCAATGCAGCCAATGCGATTCATTGGGGCCTATGTCACAAAAGGGCCCATTTGCTGAATCTAATATATGTTAAATTTGTCATTAAATTTAATTATTTATTAATTATTTGAGTAAACGTGAAGATATAAATTAAATCAAATACAATAATAAACCTTTCTTCACAACAGTGGCGGACTAACATCTTCGGAGGCCCGGGGCGGCCTCTAATGCCGGGCCTCTTATATTGGGATCTAGAGTTATCAACTCTACCTAGGGTCATTCTGGGAGATTGCGATAAAAAAAGCGCCGCAGGCGAATTTTTTTCATTCAAGGTCAAATGCCTTATAATTCAAGGTTACACTTTTTCAAGGGATATTTTTCCTTTTCATATATATATATATATATATATATATATATATATATATATATATATATATATATATATATATATAATTTATCACATTGGTTACATATTTATAAATATTATGTTTATTCTATTAATATAGTACAACTGATGATGATTACGTTGCAATCGAAATGTACATTTTGAGAATAAAATATTATCTGTGAAGAAAGGTATATTATTGTATTTGATTTAAACAATGTAATCAATGTAATAAATTATATATCGGCCAAACAAACGGACTAGATTTAAAGAATATAATTTATCATCTTAAAAGTAAAAACATTTTTAATTCAGTCTTAGCCCTACAACATCATGAAACAGGTCGTAACTTCACTTCTGATAATGTTAAATGCTTAAAAGTTAATTATAACAAAAATCTTAACATATTAGAAGCTATTGAAATGAAAAACCATTCTCAAAATTTATTAAACACTGATTTGTCGCCACTACAGAATACACTACTAAAATTTGTCAACCCAATTGTTAAACATCATTCCTCAAATTAATATTATTCCTAATTTACTATTTTATTACTTATTTTTATTTTATATTCAATTATCAAGTATGATAAAAATATTGTGACTTTGACATAAAAAATTTGAAATAATTTTGACATATTTATAAATATTATGTTTATTCTATTATTGTAGTACAACTGATATGATTGCAATCGAAATGTACATTTTGAAAATAAAATATTATTTGTGAAGAAAGGTTTATTATTGTATTTGATTTAATTATTTATATCTGATAACTAACTAATATAAATATAATACTACGAAATATTTTAATTTCTTATTCTACCCAATAATTCAATTCAACAGCAATATGACTTCAACAACGCAAACCTGTTTTAACTTGCAGTAAATAACAAATTTTAAAAATGAATAATTAATAAGATTTAAATGTATCGAATACCTAACCTCCTAACTTAAGGAATATTACTGAACAAATTTGTACGTCTTACAGATCTGTATATTTGTAAAATAAAAAACTGACAAAAACATATCTAGTTTTGTTGATTAATACAAAATTATACATAAGATCGGCAGGTTTCGTTGTGATATTCTTCATTATTTACAGATTTACAGAACTGTAAGACATACAGTTTTGTTCAGAACAGAATCAAATTAAATTTCACATTGTCTAGTTATTCCACGGGATACCAATAACATACCAAAGTATGACGTGAAGACCAAGTGAGAAAAATCGTATTCTCTCCTGAGATCTATTATATTTACACTATTTTTCCGTGACCAGTGGTGGAAAATGTTATTAATATTTTTTTTTTATATTAATTTTAGAATAATTTCGAAATTTTATTGTGTAACATTTAATGGGTAACGTTGCACTTGACAACAGAAATTTTGTTAACAGTTGAATCGCATATCACAGTAGAAATTTGTTAAAAACTGCTTTCAGTCGCCTAGCCGAGCGAGTTGAGGCAGCGTGTCACCGGCAGCACTTAAGCGACCTTCACCGCTCGGATCCTGGGGTCGTGGGTTCGATTCCCACCAGGGGCTTGAATGTTTGTGTGCGTCTTAAAAATACTTTATATAGTATAACGAAATGTAAAACAGAAATTATTAAATAAAATATTTGGGGGCTATAAGTGCAAGGAGTTGAAAGCCGACAAAATATTTAAAAAAAAACTGCTTTCAATAAATGTAATTCAGTTCAGTTCAAAAGAACTGCATGAAGTAGATGATGCTACCGGTGTAGTAATTTTGAACTTGCTACCCCGTAACCCACAGAATTGTAAGGCAAAGCATTAAATGTCATTACTTGACAAAATAATAAAATTTTCCCTAGAGCAAAAATGGCCATATTTTGTCTCTAGGTGTAAAGTGGTGGTGATAATTTTGAATCAATAGATATTGTCATTTACTCTCGGTAATGGAAAAATATTTTTTTCATGTTTGGGTGCAAAACTTGGCCAGATACTTATTTCAATATATGTGGTAAAACATTGGGCGGTTATAGTAATTAACGTATCAAGGGTTATATGTTATAAGGACAATAAAGCCTGAGGTCAACAGTGTACTTTTCGAGGGCCTCTAGCCCGAGGTGTGTACGTTGACCGAAGGGGTTATTGTCCGTTTATCACGGTGGTGCGTTCAACGTTTAACGCCCGACCGATATATTATTTTAATAAAGATTTTTATCGATTTTTGTCTTGTCATTGTGATTTCCATTAGAGTTCTAGTTTCTTAAATACTGTAACTAGGAAACGCGATATTCTTATTTGTTTACAATACCGATTTGTTTATTTCGTTATTTCTATCTGTCAATAACGCCGCATTAGGTGTAAAATGAGTGAATTTTTTTTTATAACACCCTAGGGTGTTATTTGGTATATAACAGCCCTGAAACTAGGATTGTTAAGATAATATTAACATACCAATCGGACGTTAAATTGAATTAATACGTGCCGCATAGCAGATTTTTACGTAAAGTGTACAAATCGTGGACACATTTATTTTATAAAAATTAAAAGAATTTAAATAACCTTCTTTATTTTGAACATATAGGTATGGTGACAGTAAACAAAACGCTTAGTTTATATTTCGATGTGTCCATATGCCACATTACTGCCAATGTTCATTGGTGGGTTCCTGCAGCTCAACAAATACCACAATGGAAAAATTTGACCGTTATATTCACTCCTATTGCGTGGCTGTCAATATTAATAGTCTTTCTTATGAACGGAATAGTTTGGTGGGTCTTAGGGCGAAAGAAAGAAGGCCCATCTTACAAATCTTTAACTCTTTGTATAATGGGGTCGTTTTATATTCTACTACAAGGATCGTTTGCTACGCCAAAGAGTTGGAAAATGCGAATGGTTCTCATAATTTGGGCAACTTCAAGTGTGATACTTTTTACTGCTCATCAGTGCGAGTTGACTGGTATTTTGACTTCACCGTTGTATAAACACCAAATATCAAATTTAAATGAATTAATTGCGTCAGATTTACAACCATCTATGCATCCTCCTTTGGCTGCAATGCTGGACAAGCAAAATCCCGCTCACAAGAAAATTTTGAGTAATGTTATTTATTGTACCATGACTCTTGAATGCATGAATCGTACAGCTTATCAACGAGACACAGCAAATTTGAGAAACCACATGCAGGTCGAATTCCGAATGAAGAAGTACTACACTCTTCCCAGTGGTAAATACATGCTGTATAAATTTAAAAATCCCCATTTTCAAGGATGGTGTAGGTTCTACATGAGAAGGGGTTTCCCGTTTTTAGATAAGATAAATTATTATATTCTGTTATTGCAATCTAATGGTTTTTATGCAAAATGGTTGAACGAAGTTTCTGCAAAGATGTTTACAACTACGGATAATGAATTAGAGGCTCTAAGTTTGAATCATTTGCAGTCAGCGTTCTACTTACTCTTTATGGGATATTTGATTTCGAATTGTGTTTTTATAGGGGAACATGTGCGTTATATGTTGAACAAAAAAAATACAAGAAGAGAAGAATAAAAATGTAGAACATTAAATGTATGATAATCGTAAGTAACGAACTGTATCTATTATTGAATTTTGTACTACAAATTAGAGTATTTAAGTGAGGGGCCCGGAAGGAAAAATAATCGGACAATAATCTGCAGTAAAATTGTTTATTTCAAACCAACGTGTTGACTAAAACGTTAGTCTTCTTTAGGACAAGATATGAAGACTAACGTTTTAGTCGAAACGTTGGCTTGAAATAAATAATTTCACTGCAGACTGTTTGTCCGATAATTTTTCTTTCGGGACCCCTCATCCATTTCTCAGTCGATTATTGCTAAAGTTCATTAAAGTATTTAATTTATTACGATAATAACGCTTATTTTATAAACAGATTTTTTTACTATGATTTCAGTCTACAAAGATGTAAACTTTTAAATTTAATTTACAGAACTGTTTTTTTTTACTGTCTTTCAAAAACATGTCCAAAGTGATACGTGTTTTCATGCTTTTTGGCGCAACGTGGTCCGACCCAGCAGTCACTCGTCATTTTGAAAATAATATTTAGAGAATCTTACGAAAAATATACAAAACATAATATGAGGTATTTAGTTTTATCCACAACATTCAAATAGTATACCCATAATATAACCGACTTTTATCGATTAATGGCTCGTTACTCTTGCTAATTGAATAATATTAACAGTTCAATGAAATAATATTATTCAATCGTTACGTTATATTTAATTCTTACCCACCTTTCAAAGAATACAAACAAAATTATTTTTTTCCACGTAAAAAGTCAGTTATAGTAGTTTTGTCATTTCCATACTTTTATATTCTTTTTAAACTGTAGCTCTAAATAGTCGGTTTTAAATTTTTTTTGCTAAATGTCAAATCACTTCATAATTTTGTTAACAATAAATGGTTGCTGCAACAGCGATAACTAGATTTGTCTATGTCTACTTATTTTTCAACAAAAACATGTCACCGATATGTTATGTTAAGTTATGGATAAAGTATAGTATTCTATTTACATGTAATGGCTATTATTTATTCGAATGATTCACCTCATTATCATGAGTAATAGAGCATATATTCCTTATATTATACTATTGTTTTATAATATTATGGTATTTGAAATCATGATCAAAACGATCATAAATTTTCTAATTTGAAGTTATAACATTTTGCCATAATTTTGACACATGATAATTCAACAATATTTACTTAACTATCAGTTGCCAGTTAACACACGTGCTAGTTAGATTGGCCCATATTACAAGCACCTGTTGTAATAATAACCCTATTATGAAGCTCATTTTAACATTATATTCTTATTGTCTGATAGCACAAGCCTTGTTTTAACTAAAACGCTCTTTTAAAATATTTCAAATTTCATTATTTAATGCTAATAATAAATAATACCAAATTTATTAGAATTTTAAGCAGAACATAGTTTGTATTCAAATATTTTAAAAAAATCGTTCTTAAAACACGGGTGAAATTAAATTTTGATATTTGAATTTGACACTTCATAAATCAGTGCTTTAGTCAAAACAAGGTTTATGCTACCAGCTTCCAGCCATTATTTTTTTGCAGATTTTAGAATTAATATTAATTTAGTGATTATTTTCAAGGGGATCGCCATCAAATTATGTTGCTATGCATTTGTTCAACGGTTGCCATGCGTTTGTTGAACGTTTGCTATGTAAATAGCAAAAGCACTAAATCGCACTTTTAATGTCAATCGACAAAAAATATTTAGTTGTTCGTTGCTCCCCGTTATAAAGCAACCAAAATGAATTTTGCTTGTTGATTCAAATGTAAGATTTTATGCTCTACAACTTTTATTTAAAGCTTCTTTTTCTATTTCTAAAATAGGGTAAAGTCGATAGAGATGGTGCACGATTTTTATACGCTCTCTAAAATTATATTTAAGAATACAAAGCTGCTAACAAAATCATACAGTAAACTTTGCATGTAAACATTTTAATTCGTTTTGCTTTCCGAACAAGAATATTGGGCCCAAACTTCTTTTAGCATAATTTCCTTGACGGTGTTGTCTTCATAATGTAATACAAGTTATTTATATATGGAATAAAGTCATTTTCAGTCCATATTCCTCTTTTACAATTTCCTTTTCATTTATAACGCGCAAAAGAATAATACATTATTAATAACAACAAAATATTATGCCATCTCTCACATATGGCAGCTTTCCCGATCGTCGAGGGAGAGATGGCGCACATGTTGACACCCACGTATCTTCAACATAATCAAGGATTTATATATATACATATTTATATATATATATATATATATATATATATATATATATATATATATATATGTCATGATCTAGCAATCTTGTAATGATCGAACATCAAGTATGTTCGATCAAGAAAAAATAACAAGTTGAATGTTGTTTATAAAAATAATAAAAAGTGTTTATTTCTTTTTGCTTCCAAATTAATCATTATCCGTTTATCTTTATATTTTAATTATACAAGTTTTAATTTCACGATTATACAAGTGTAGAGTGGTTTATAATACTACAGTATATTTGGCACTCTACATATACATATTTTACTACCTACTTATTGCAATAATATATTTGAAAATTAATTCTTATACTTCTACTCAAAACATTCAACAAATTGTAACAATCGCTACTGGGGTGCAACAGAAGTAGTGACGTTAACGATTTAAGTGGGGTTGTACTTACCCTGCTGTCTGTTGCGTCAGCGGGTAAGCTGATCACTGCACTGGGTTGGTGACACAATTATTAATAAGTAATAATTTAGTAAATATTTATTAATAATAAAACAAAAGACAGAATTGCGGTCATAGGTTATAAAATAGTTAAACACAGAAGTAAACAAAAATGAATAAGATTTGTATTAATAAAAACAAGTTAAATAATAAACAAAATAAATACAAATATATTTATATGGTATTATAATTAACGAACGATATTTGGCAATGTATTTCTCATACCTAGGGGTAGACTACCCCTGAAGATCTAGGATATCATCTTCAGCGGGGTTGATCGAATCGAAGACTATTGTTGACTGTGGTTGACTCTCTGACTGCTGACTGTCCCCATATTATATTTAACATTCTATTTATATAATATAAACAGAATGCAAGATTGCAATAATTTTGCTGAATGACCCTCGCGTATAGCCAAAAAGGTTAATAACATTAAAATTGCACACAAATTGCAAATAATTTTGTTAAAACGAAATATTTCAACAAACCTGTTTTGTTACAAAATGCATGAAAATTTTTAAGGCCTAGGAACATAAAATGAAATAACATACCTTATTTTTAAAACACAAGGGAAACGTTGGTAGCAATACAACACTAACACAACTTTACATGCCATTTGTACTTACAGTTTAGAAATAATTCACCTGCGCCATCTCCCTCCGACTTGCTAATTAGGGAAGGGAATGTTAAAGTCCTATGTTCGGTTATGCCTGTCACCATCCTTTATTTTATATTTTTGCTCGTTAAGTGCACCCGACAAAATTTTACAAAAGCAGAGCCTATGCTAATAGTTGATAGTTACCTTAGCATTGGCGTTCGACAAAGTTTTGTCTATTTCTGCATTATTAAATTGTTATACGGGAAATTTTTATAGCAACCAATTTTTTCGCGATTAATTTCATATTTCATTTCGTTTTGAATTTTTCCTGGGAAAAGAATTTATGAAGTCTGTTCGATGACTTGCACGAGTGGGTTACAGTACAGTGATAACTTTTTAACACTTCACGAAAAACGTGCAATTTGGACAATTGTTTAACAATTGCGGAAAATCACCTATTGGCAATGAGGTGTTAACGGTTCAGCACAAGACGAGCGGCACATTATACTTTTTCTATGTCCAGACTGTGTGGTAAGAAATAAATAATTCATTTTTAATAAAGAACATAATTTTTTTCTCAATAATTAATTAAACTTCAAAGTAATTACGGTAGTTACTTTTACTATAAATGAATATATATACGGATAAGTAATTACCAAATATTTTGTAATTTATAAATACATATATAAATATTAATATTATAATTATTACAGTTGGCAACTTCTATCAGATACAATATCACACATTTTAACTTACGCTGTGGGAAAAGCATGGAAAAAGTACAATTTTCTATACTGGTCATAGAAAAAATATATTTAATTAAGTAATTTAGTATTAGACAAAATCTGTATTAAATTTTATGTAATATAGTGATTATTCCTTTTTACATTTATTAATATTGAACAACCTTACTTAAATGAAATATTAATGGACAAAACTAAAAAAATAATAATAAGTGAAAAGATGTCTTTAACTGATGCCTGGTCGGCAGATTTATAATAGATGCCTACAATTCAGGATCAAGTGTTTTTAAGAAAATCACATCATAAAGAGCTGTTATCAGGGAGATTATAAACAAGTACCGATATGGTATTACGAATATTAATAAATGTTTCCAAAATGTCAAAATTTTAGGTTATTACGAAAACTCTTAAACTCTTAAACGGCCGATATGCAAATAACGAACTTGGCTGATTATAAACCTCGGCTAGCCGCGTCCGTTATTTGCTTTATATCTGCCTAACGACGTTAATAATAACTATTTTATTTAGGCTGAACTATTATGACGAGCGGTTCATATTCACAGTGTTAGAATAATATTATTCTAGTTAAAAGAGATAGAATACACTAACATATTTAGAAATATATTGCTCCAAAGCATTGTAATAATAAATAAAATAAAGTTTATTTCAATAGTTCATTTCATCATTTACCTATACCTATACGAATACCAGATGTCAATAGAAAGCAGAGCACCCCTATTAACTTTTTTATGTAAAACTATATCTAATTAAAACTTTAATTGCCTAAACTTAACATATTCGCATGTTGAAAACAAAAGTGATATTTTACAAAAAGTAACATTTTACACTAGGGCATGAATTAGTTTTATTATTTTTATTTTGTCCGAAAAAGGCTGCTATTAAACTATTGCTTATAGCGATTCGTTTGTTATTAATGAGATAATTTATTATAGTTTTTATTTATTTATTAACCATAAGTTAAAAAATAATATTCAAAAAACGGTCTTTTAACAATAAATTTTTGTACAGTGTGTCTGCTGTAAGCCATTGCTAACTTTCTTATTTGAAGAGATAGAAAGACGATTAAATGGACAAAGTTGGGCGATATTATACGACAAATTTAACGGTGGAAAATACAAAACAATTGAACATCAAATACGCGACTTATTCAACAAAATAACATTTTTTTAAATGGAATGCCATATTGAAAATGGTACCATTTAAAAGATTTTTATTATCTGAATAAAAAAGTTCATTATCACTATGCCTCCAAAATTAAAAACAAAAGAGTTATTTCAAGTTGAAATTTAAATATTTTATTTCATATTTTGATACAAATACAATATTGTTGCTATGGAAAGAACAAAAACAAATAACGAAATTAATTATTAACTAGTAAACTTAAAAAAATTGTTCAAAATGTTGACCATTTCTTTCACGATAAATGTGTGCTCTTTTTATCACAGACTTCATTGTTTTAGTCAACATCCTTTTTGATATTAGTGCACAGGCAGCAGTAATTCTGTTTTTTAATTCATCAGCCGTATTCACTGGTCTTTGATATACTTTATCTTTAATTAAACCCCAGACAAAAAAATCTAAGGGCGTAAGGTCAGGTGACCGTGCTGGCCACGGCATAGGGCCATATGTGCCAATCCATTTTTGAGGGAATCTATCATTCAAATAGTGCCTCACTGCTAGCGCATTGTGTGCTGGAGCACCATCCTGTTGAAAGAACTTCATATTTCGTGCAACGTTTAATGGCATATTATCAAGATAGTTCTCGAAAGTATCTTGAAGAAAATGTAAATATACTTCTTAAATCAAACTTCTTTCAAGAAAATAAGGGCCAATCAAATATGTATCTCATACACCTAACCAAACGTTAACACCGAAATGACCTTGAAAACTAGTCTGTTGGGTCCAAAAATTATTTTGATCACTCCACCGATAATGAATATTACTGTTAAAGAAGCCATTTTGCGAAAAATAAGATTCATCGGACCATAATATTTGATGGCTAATTCTATAATGCCGTCGATGCTCGTTTAATATCCACTGGCAAAATTCAAGCCTTCTTTCAAAATCACGATCTTGTAAATGATGAATTTTACGACATTTATATAGTTTGAATTAATTTTTCTTCAAAATTTTTCTTACCGAATCTTTATTAACGTTAGTATTAGTTCCAATTTCTCGTAATGATACTTCTTCAGTATTTTCCATTTTGTGGTAAGTATACGCCAAAACATTTTCTACATTTTCTTCGTTTTCTGTCACTTGATCACGTTTTCTTTTTTCTTTACGTAATTTAGCGGTTTCTCTTAAGCGGATTTCAATTTTCCTAAAATATGTTCTATTGGGTTGAGGTCTATTAGGATATAGTTCTAAATACTGGCTACAGAATTTTTATTGCACATTGCATAAACAAAAAGCAGATCAACTAATTCATCAATAGGATATTTTTCCATTTTGTCGACAGCATCTATCAATAAAATGTCAATTGTTCTTTGTTTAATGTTAGTTTATGTTGTTTCCATAGCAACAATGATATATGTGTATTAAAATATGAATTAAAATATTTAAATTTCAACTTGAAATAACTCTTTTGTTTTTAATTTTGGAGGCATAGTAATAATGAACTTTTTTATTCAGATAATAAAAATCTTTTAAATGGTACCATTTTCAATATGGCATTCCATTTAAAAAAATGTTATTTTGTTGAATAAGTCGCGTATTTGATGTTCAGTTGTTTTGTATTTTCCACCGTTAAGTTTGTCGTATAATATCGCCAACTTTGTCCATTTAATCGTCTTTCTATCTCTTCAAATAAGAAAGTTAGCAATGGTGGGCCGCTTACAGCAGACACACTGTACAGTGTCATTTTTTAATTAATGTTTAAAATAAAAATTTACTTGAGGTCAATTTTTGTAAACATATTTTTATTTATACATAGAAATATTCTGACATAAAACTATAATACTGTACAAAAGTAAAGAAAATTCAGAAATTAAAACTAACCAAAATGCCAACATATATCTTAGCGCAATCATGTTACAGTAGTTATTCATTCCTTAAAAATACTTTTATAATATAAATATATATAATAAAACCTAGGAATAAGATTTGCATTAACCAGACTTGTAAATCACTTAGTTTTCGTTAAGATAACTTCATTTTACTGGTATATAGAGGTTTCAGTTCGTGGCGACCACAAAAACGGTTAAAATTTCTTTGCAACGCAATTTCTTTAAAGTCATCAAAATAAGGATGTTTTGTAGTATATCTTAATATCATTGATATCATGTTTTTCAATTCTTATAACTTTAATTTCTGATAGCTTGACTGACTCTCCATCAACATTCCTTTTGTAGTCCTGGACTTACTAAATTTTTTATGTCCACAAAATCTCATGACTCATTTCGTTTATGTAACAATCGCGACTGGGGTGCAGCAGAAGTAGCGATGTTTGCGATTCAAGGAGAGTTTAATTACCTGCTGTCTGTTGCGTCGGCCGGTAAGCTAATCATTTCACACGGTGGGTAGCACAATTATATTAAACAATTTAGAAAAAATATATCTTTATTTAAACAGTTAATCTAATATAATAAGTATAAAGTTGATATAAGTTAATATAATTAAACAAAAAGATAATTCGAAAATAAGAGACTCAACTGTAAAGCAGTTGGACTGAGAATCAATTCGCCTGGCCACCACGATCATCTTCAGTCCTCGGTAAACGAACCAATTGCATAATCGGCAATATAACGCAATAGCTGATATTACTTAAAAGTCAATTTGAGCGTGACCAATTACGAAACCAAGTTTTGCACAACAATTAAATTGTTACATTACCGCCCCCTTAATACTTAATTATAACCTCGCAGAGGAATAATTCAAGTCAACTGGGGATATTAGTCCGTTTACCCTCTTAATGCTAATACAACAAGTGGTGGTCAATGTCATACCGAGGACAGGGGTGTTCTGAGCAGTTGGATGGATGCCGATCTTTGCTGCACGGGCCGCTGGAGTAGGTGGATCCTGTGTCGTGACCACCCGGTCAAATCTCCCCGTCTCATGGTACGCTGGTGGAGGGAGTGCGTCTCGACTAACTAGCTCATCTGGTGTTGGCGGTCGTGGCACTAAATTGGCTAGCAAAAACAGGTTAAGCAGAGCATGCCACAGACTCGCAAAAAAAAAATTGATCACCCTCGGGGTTGATGTTCGGTGGCTTGTCCAGCAATTCATGGATACGCTGGCAATGTAAGCTTTAATGGACCATGTAGTGTATATAGCCGCAATCACCGAAAAAATATTCCCCACTTCAGAGAGGAAACCCCATACCTCCTCGGCGGCGTACTTGGCCAGCTCGGTGAACACTTTTCTGCTGAACATGTTGAGTAGGTGGTATCCCTGTGCATCCACTTCAGCCCCAGCCACTCTCCGTGTCACCAGATTCATGACAGCCTTCCTTTCGTTTGAAAAGAGTAAGTTGTGTTGAAATGCCTCCATATCCGCCTTTGAATAGATACCACCGGAACTCAGGGGTGAAGTCTCCACCATCGGAAGGTTATCGAGTTCCTCATCGGTGCTTAATTCAATCGGCGTCGGATTGGCTAATCGAGGTTCTGGGTTCAACTCTACCCATTTATCTTCCAAATGAAACATCGCTAGCAGTCGACCGTAACAGTCCACCTGGGATCCATGATCTTGCAAGATTCGTATTACCGCGTCATGAATTTGGATTCATTTTGGTACATCACCGGTAACTCTTGGTAGCAGTATTCCGTCTTTCGGTAACCGACAATCTTCGGGTAACATTTGGCAATATACAGTACCTCTCCTACTACTCGTCCTGTGTGATCGACTGCCTCCTTCACCAAGTCGCTGACTACATCGGGTGATTCATGTGCGAGAGCCAGACGATTACGTAATACTTGCTCTCGTATCTTACAACGTTTCAGGATGGCGTCGTCTGTTGTTTGACTGCAATCTCGAGGAAGAGTAGCTTGGAGAGTACTTGCGCCATGATGTCGGTGTTATGGTTGATTCTCCTCAGTTTTGGTAATAAGACAGGACGAAAATAAATATAGTTGGGATGGAATTCATTTAAAATTTTTGAGAAAATACTTTCACATTATCGGATATCCCTTGCTACACTTGATTAACACTTCCTTAACAACAGGCTGTTTTCCAGAAGCACTGAAAGAATCCTTAATTGTACCTGTACCAAAAATTAAAAATACGACCAAGATTGAAGAGTATCGTCCTATAAATATGCTTGTAGCAGTTGAAAAACTTATAGAAATTGTCGTTTACGAACAGACTATGCAATATGTGAACAATAATAATTTAATATCTAAGTGGCAATCCGGTTACAGAGAAAAACATTCGTGTGAAGCAGCAATACAACTTGTTTTAAAGGATTGGACAAGTGCAAAAGAAAAAAATAAGACTGTACTTGCAGTTTTTTTAGACTTAAAAAGAGCTTTTGAAACAGTGGACAGAAACTTACTAATCAATAAACTAAGTAAATACGGTTTTAAAGATAAAGTGTTGCAGTGGTTCACTTCTTATTTGACTAATAGAAAACAACGAACTAAATACGCGGAAACAATATCAAATACTTTACAGTGTGATCAAGGTGTTCCACAAGGAAGTGTGTTGGGTGCTCTTCTCTTTATATTATATATAAACGATATGCCAGATGTGTTGAAAAAGTGTAAAATTCATCTATTTGCGGATGATACTTTAATATATTTCGAGCATATTGATAACAATTTAATAATAAACACCATAAATGAGGAATTAAGTATTTTAGATAAGTGGCTAAAGTGTAATAAATTAAAATTGAACTGTTCAAAAACTAAATATATGATAATAGGCAACAAGAAAAGTAAAGAAGAAATTATAAATTCTAATAACAAGATTGTAATTGATCATAACGTAATAGAACGAGTAACTAGTATCAAATATTTAGGAGTTATAATAGATAACACACTTAAATTTAATTTACATGTGGATTACATAACTAAGAAGGTTGCTAAAAAAATTAATTTCTTATGTAGATTAAGGGAAAAATTAACAATGAATGCAAAAATTATAATTTATAATAGCATAATATTACCTCATTTTAATTATTGTGGAACGATTTTATTGGCGAGTAACAAAACACAATTAAATAATTTTCAAAAGTTACAAAATAAAGCCATGCGTTGTATTTTAAATTGTAACAGATATACAAGAATTACAGAAATGTTAAATTGTCTAAATTGGCTTGATGTAACTAAGCATATCACCTACAATTCACTAATTTTTTTGTATAAGATTGTAAAAAACTTATTCCCAAATTACTTATTTGAAGCTGTTAATTATGTAAAAGATATGCACCAGTATAAAACTAGAGGAACTGAAAATTTATATATACATACAGTAAAAAATTATTCAGTATTTTCGCAATGTATCAAAAATTTTAATAAGTTAACTGACGATGTAAAAAATTGTTCTAGTTTAAGCTTGTTTAAACAAAATGTTAAGAAACATCTATTAACATCTAATTTATAATTGAGGTCATTATTTTTTTTTCTATAACTTTGCTTATAATTACTTATATTTCTTTATACTTCTTTATATATATGTATTATATGATTGTAACTAGCTAAAGGCTAAATAAATAAATATTATTATTATAAAAACCGAGAGATGTCTCGAAAATTACCATCAGATGGTTCTGCTCAGTCCACCAGGCAGGCTGATGACACACTGCTTCAGATGTAGTTAACCGCAGTGCAAACACGGTGTCCTGTGTTTCCACGACTACATACTTGGTGGCGGCACTCTTGGCTGTAGAATTGAGCACAAGTACCGTAACAGGCCCTTCATACAGCACGTCGATCCCTGTCGTTGAGCAGCAATCACGTGAGTCAATCTCCCAAGTTGTCTCTCCGCGTAGCTCGTCAAAGCAATATTTTTCGTTATAGGGGCAAGCTGTACCTGAGTGGAGAATCACAAAATTCGACTCAACGTCCGCTACGGCTGTGTAGTCGGTAAGTTTGACAGCGATCGGCGCACTGACGGTGACATCTTCGTACTCGACCCCGTTATACGTGTATTGTATCCCTGCACATTTTCCGTTGGCACCCAACTGCCCGGCTAATGTGGCTGATATATAAACGGTCCGGTAAGGTTCCTACCCTGCAATAATTCCCGCGCCGATACCTTGAAGGTCGAGTCGTCCATAGCGGTGGGAATTCACACATTTCTTGTTGTGTATATAGTGGACGTAATGGGCAAGTCCACCAGCGTCTACTGAGGTGTGCGAATGCATGCCGCAGTGCATGATATTCTGCTGTATGGTAACAAGGCAAGAGTACACATGCACTTCTGTGTACCTTCTTTCCTGTATTAACTGGATCCTGCGAACATGGCTCTCTGTTGCATTATGGGGGTCGGGACAGGGCTGGACTCTTAACAGGGATAATGTCGTAATTTCTGTTGCGGGGTCAGTACAATCATAGGCGATGATTTCTGCTGCTCCAAATGTCGCCAGTAGACATCCCCACGCCAAGAACAAACATAAATACAAAGACATGATAAACACAATTTATACTATTCTAATTTAATTCTAAATTCGTTGGTCGTACACCCAAGGATGATCTTGTACTTGTCTCCTACTGCGGGTGTTGTAACGAGGGGGAGCGGGCAGTGGGTCTATTTGGGTAAGCCCTGAGCTGTACGACTCTTCACTGCTGGTAGTTCTGGTTGTGTTGGGGTCTGGACCTGACGGATGATTTCTGAAACTCGCACCTCCTGAAACTGAAGTTTCGTTACTCACTCATTATCAAGACTAGGAACTACCTCTTGCGTTGCAATATTAGCAGAAATGTGTATCGGATGGAGACCTTATTCACTGTCACTTAGCCCGTCTTTGTCAACGTCCGATAGGGGTATGTCTCCTAATATGCAATGATTATCGGCAAACGCTAAGCAGTGCTTTAGCCAATTTACCAAGGTTTACAAAGCTTTTTACTAAGCCCGGGTTTAATAGCCGGTGAGTGTAAATATACCCTGCCGCCAACTTTGAAAGTGGGGGCTTTGGCTTTTTTATTAAATATTTTATGTACCCTGTCAGTGGCTCGATTTTGGTGGTTGCGTGCTTTTTGATGTGCGATTTTCATGCACTGCACAAACTCAACAGCGTAGCTTAGGTCAGTGTCATATTTCGTCTTTAGCGGTTTAAAAATGGCGTCAAATGGTAACTCGATATCCCTTCCGTATAGTAAATAGAAAAATTTGCAAATCTCTTCATGATTTTTGAGAAGAATGTAGTCTGTCAATAGTTGTCGTGGGTCCCGTGTGTGAGAATGATGCCTTTCACAAAATGTTTGGCAACAGTCTCAGCGGTCTGATCTTTCATAGGAAACGCCTCCAAGTATCGCGTCGCAGCATCTTGAATTGTCAAAATGTATTTATGTCCTGAGTTAGTCTGAACAAGCGGCCTTACTACATCCATAGCTATACGATGAAATGGTCGCTGTACGGCCCGGAATTTTACGATAGGTGCGGGGATGTTTTCCGTTGTGCGCAGGGAATACAAGCTTTTACATAATTTTTAACATCCGTACGCAATGTCGGCCAATAAAACCTAGAGCTAACTCGTTGTAATGTCTTATCTATCCCGCCGTGACCTGAAAGAGGTGAGTCATGACATGCACGCATAATCGCTAAGCGCTGGGATTCAGGAATTACTAATTTATCTTCATGACGATTTGCAATCTTTTTATAAACTAAAACATCATCGTCCAAATAATAATCGCTTTTAGGCGATCCAATGTCTTTCAACATCGTTTTCATTTCTATATCATTATTTTGATAAATTTTTATTGAATCACGGTCCCAGATAACTACGTCACAGTCTGTGCGCCTTATCATTCTCACTGGTCTTATTCGCGATAACGCGTCGGCGTTAGAGTGTTTCGCGCCAGGTCTGTACTCAACTTTGAATTCGTACTCGGCTAACATAATGACCATCGTATTAGCCTGTTATTCGTTGCTTTCATCTTCATCAACCATTTTAGTGGTTGATGATCCACAATCACGGTGAACGACCGACCGTACAGGCAGCATCGATAATGTTTAATGCCCCATACAAGTGCTGCGCATTCCCGTTCTGTCGTGCAAAGATTTTGTTCTGCTTTACTTAATTGTCGACTTGCATAGGCTATTGGCATTTCATGACCGTCGTACGGTTGGCATAGTACGGCGCTAATAGCAAACGCAGACGCGTCCGTACACATTATGAATTCTCTATCAAAATCGGGGTATTTTAGAATAGGTGACTGTATTAAAGACTCTCTATGATATCAAAAGCCCGTTGGGTTTTCTCATCGCAATTAAAACGCGCATAGCTTTTCGTTTGAACAGTTAAAGGCACGGCTATTTTAGCAAAATTAGATATGAGACAACCCACAATCTAATTTGATATTTACCACCCCATCACTACGTAAGTGGTTCCCAGATACTTCGACTAACACATTCTCTGAGGCCGAAATCGAAAATTGGTGCTTAACTGCTACGTATCGTTTGATTAGAGACACAGCCGCACCCGAAACTATTAAAAAGTGGTAAATTTCATTGTTAATTTTTAATTTGGCAACACGTGTTTTATCTAGACAAAATCTGCGACCCTCGGTATAATACTGACAATTTCTTTACTTATTCTGTCTGACGCGGGGTCGCCGTCGAGACAGATTTCTCGATTAAAGTGCAATCTCCAGTAAGATGCCCGGGTTTAACGCATTGGAAGCAAAATTTTTGTTTAGTGTAGCGGCATAATTTATAGTTATGATCTTTACTGCCGCAATTAAAACAACGACCCCTCATCTGTGGATATTTTTGATCTGAGCGTAGTTTAGCATTAATTTTGGATTTCTTAAAATGATTTCTTTTTGGATGTGATGAGTTATGGAACGTAGAACGCTCGGAATTAAATGTTACTGCCCTGATGCTAGATTTATGTGCATCCGCCTTGGTCTCCTTATATAGTATGGCCAAAACTTCCTCACAATATTCAGCATAAGGTAACGCTTCAGCCACTGTTTCAAACTGCCGATATCGGCAAATTTCATTCGCTAACCGTATTTCTAATCCATCTAAGAATTGTTTTATTAAGGCCGTCTCTCTCTTAGTTGTATTTTTTAAATTTCAAGGCTCATTGTTATGAATGACTGGACAAAATATTGGATGCCGCAATCTCTAATCTTAAGGCATATTTTCTGAGACTCGTCCTTTTTTCTATACATTTTACAAAATTCTCGTTCCGCAGAAGCGGGGTCTGTTTTACCCCCGTAAAGATCAATCAACCAACTTCGAAAAATCGCCACAGTATTTGGGCGTCTATCGTGAGGTAACGAATAGTAACTACTAACGTTTACTATCTGTACGTCCGTCCAACCGTAACACTCTGCTACTGCCGCCACGTTATCTAAAAAGGCCTCTAATTCAGGTCCGCCTGAGTAAATCTCAATATTTTTAGAGCCGACATTGTGTTCGGATCCGAAAATATTTGGGTGGTTGCGTGATCAGGGGTAGAGGATGGAGCAGAGGCCGGGATCCCGGTTGCGGGAGGTGTGGACGGTGTTGTATGTTTTACATTATATGAGTACGGTGGTAGATGATAGGAATAAGGTTGCTGGTAAGATGTTCCTGGCCCGGGGTATGCATAAGAATAGTAACTAGTGAACCATGACTAAGTAAACGATAGGGATTCTCAGTCCCGAATGTTCAAGCAGTACCTGCGACCGGTGGTAGCGAATATGAAAGGCCGGTCGTAGTCGTTATGTCTCTAGTCGTAAATGCTACAGTTGTAATAGCCGTCGTCGTAGTCTATGTTGCTGTATTTGTAGTAGTCACAAGGTAATCAATTACTAGCTGACAGTGAACAAGTGATCACCCTCTTAAAAACGACGATATTTAAGATCCAATTGATCTAACAATTGGATCCTGTCCGCAGCGCTACTGTAACAATCGCGACTGGGGTGCAACAGAAGTAGCGATGTTTGCGATTTAAGTAGAGTCATACTTACCTGCTTTCACAAACAAATGGTAGCTTAGAACGTACACACCGCACGATGAAAGACTTACTATCACATTACATAACACCCGATCAACGTAACTGGGACGAATGGCTGCCTTATACAGTATCAGCATACTGTAGCATGAACTCAATTAGATGGTGTGAATGCAGTGATCAAAGAAATACATGGTCGCCGAACAAACAAAGTGCATGTAAATTGGCTGAAGCACTGCTTAGCGTTTGCTGATAATCATTGCAGATTAGGAGACATACCCCTATCGGACGTTGACAAAGAGGGGCTAAGTGACAGTGAACAAGGTCTCTATCCGATACACCCGCCTGCTAATATTGCAACGCAAGAGGTAGTTCCTCGTCTTGATAATAAGTGAGTAACGAAATTTCAGTTTCAGGAGCTGCGAGTTTCAGAAGTCATCCGTCAGGTCTAGGCCAAAACACAACCAGAACTACCAGCACCGAAGAGACGTACAGCTCAGGGCTTAGCCAAATAGACCCACTGCCCGCTCCCCCTCGTTACAACACCCGCAGTAGGAGACCAGTACAAGATCATCCTTGAGTGTGCGACCAACATTTAGAATTAAATTAGAATTGTATAAATTGTGTTTATCATGTTTTTGTATTTATGTTTGTTCTTGACGTGGGGATGTCTACTGCAGACATTTGGAGCAGCAGAAATCATCGCCTATTATTGTACTGACGCCGCAACAGAAATTACGATGGTATCCCTGTTAAGAGTCCAGCCCTGCCCCGACCCCCGTAATGCAACAGAGAGCCATGTTCGCAGAATCCAGTTAATACAGGAAAGAAGGTACACAGAAGTGCATATGTACTCTTGCCTTGTTCTCATACAGCAGAATATCATGCACTGCGGCATGCATTCGCACACCTCAGTAGACGCTGGTGGACTTGCCCATTACGTCCACTACATACACATCGAGAGATGTGTGAATACCCACCGCTATGGACGATTCGACCTTCAAGGTATCGGCGCGGGAATTATTGCAGGGTTAGAACCTAACTTGACCGTTTATATATCAGCCACGTTAGCCGGGCAGTTGGAAGCCAACGGAAAATGTGTAGGGATACAATACACGTATAACGGGGTTAAGTACGAAGATGTCACCGTCAGTGCGTCGATCGCTGTCAAATTTACAGACTACACAGCCGTAGCGGACGTTGAGTCGAATTCTGTAATTCTTCACTCAGGTACAGCTTGCCCCTATAAGGAAAAATATTGCTTTAACGAACTACTTGGAGAGACAACTTGGGAGATTGACTAACGTGATCGCTGATCAACGACAGGGATCGACATGCTGTATGAAGGGACCGCTACGGTTCTGGTGCTCAATTCTACAGCCAAGAGTGCCGCCACCAAGTATGTAGTCGTGGAAACACAGGACACCGTGTTTACACTGCGGTTAACGACATCAAAAGCGGTGTGTCATCAGCCCGCCTGGAGAACTGAGCAGAAACGTCTGATGGTAATTTTCGAGACATCTCTCGGTTTTTATTACCAAAAATCGAGCTACTCTTTCTCGAGATTGCGATCAAACAACAGACCCGTGCCCGTGACCTACTTTTCGACGCCATCCTGAAACGTTGTAAGATACTAGAGCAAGTACTACGTAATTTCTCGCTCTCGCACATGAATCACCCGATGTAGTCAGCGACTTGGTGAAGGAGGCAGCCGGTCACACAGGACGAGTAGTAGGAGAGGTACTGTATATTGCCAAATGTTACCCGAAGATTGTCGGTTACCGGTAATGTACCAAAATGAATCCAAATTCATGACGCCAGTAACACGAAGATCATGGAACCCAGGTGGACTACGACGGTCGACTGCCAGCGATGTTTCATTTGGAAGATAAGTGGGTAGAGTTCAACCCAGAACCTCGATTAGCCAAACCGACGCCAATTGAATTAAGCACCGATGAGGAACTCGACAACCTCCCGATGGTGGAGACTTCACCCCTGAGTTCCGGTGTTATCTATTCAAAGGCGGATATGGAGGCATTTCAACGCAACTTACTCTTTCCAAACGAAAGGAAGGCTGTCATGAATCTGGTGACACGGAGAGTGGCTGGGACTGAAGTGGATGCACAGGGATACGACCTACCCAACATGTTCAGCAGAAAAGAGTTCACCGAGCTGGCCATGGACGCCGCCGAGGAGGTATAGGGTTTCCTCTCTGAAGAGGGGAATATTTTTTCGGTGATTGCGGTTATATACACTACATGGTCCATTTTAGCCTACATCGCCAGCGTAGCCATGAATTGCTGGACAATTCGCAAAGCCACCGAACATCAACCCCGAAGTCGATCAATTTTTTTTGCGAGTCTGTGGCATGCTTTGCTAAACCGGTTTTTGCTAGCAAATTTAGTGCCACGACCACCAACACCAGATGAGCTAGTTAGTCGAGACGCCCTCCCTCCACCAGCGTATCATGAGACTGGGAGATTGGACCGAGTGGTCACGATACAGGATCCACCCACTCCAGCGGCCCATGCAGCCCTTGCAGCCCAAAGATCGGCATCCATCCAACTGCTCAGAACACCCCTCTCCCCGGTATGATATTGACCACCACTTGTTGTATTAGCATTAAGAGGGTATACGGACTAGTATCCCCAGTTGACTTGAATTATTCCTCAGCGAGATTATAATTAAGTATTAAGGGGGCGGTAATGTAACAATTTGATTGTTGTGTAAAATTTGGTTTCGTAATTGGCCACGCTCAAATTGACTTTTTAGTAATATCAGCTATTGCGTTATATTGCCGATTATGCAATTGGTTCGTTTAGCTAGTACTCTTGTTTTCGAATTATCTTTGACTTAATTATATAACTCTACTTAAATCGCAAACATCGCTACTTCTGTTGCACCCCAGTCGCGATTGTTACAAAATCATCGATAAACGTCGCAAAATATCTTTTATTATACCAAGCGGTAGGAGTAATAAGCCCACAAATATGACTGTGAACAAGTTCAAGTATTCTCTTTGACCGGACAACATTTGTGTTTTTAAAAGGTAAACAACACTGTTTTCCTTGGATACATGATACACATAAATCTTTATTCTGATTGGCAAGTGTAGGAATTCCACTAACTGCTTCAGATTTACTCAGTTGAATTATAGATATTTCATTTAAATGTCCTAAACGCCTGTGCCACAAATTAAATGTATTTTCTACTAAATTACAATTGTTTACTATATTCAGATTCAGAGAAAATTTCAACAAATATAAACGAGCCTTTTAAAATCCATTTGCAACAAGTTTATTTCCTTTATATATTTTGACCATTGAATTTTTAAAACCCATTACCAAACCTTGCTCTTCCGAACATCTAACTGATAATAAAATGTTACTAAGTGATGGAACATATAAAACATTTTTAACTGTAATTGGAATATGCAAGTCATTTACATTAGATAATATGTCGATTGTACCAATATTAGTCGCATTCAGAACTATTCCGCTTTTAGCAACAGCGATTTTCTTTTGACTATCAAGTTCATATAAAGAAGAAAAATAATGTTTAGAATTTACCATATGGTATCTTCTTTAATTGCTATGAAGGATACGTCCAAACCTTCTTTTCCCTTACTTGTACTACTGAGTTTCGCAGATCTGTCATTTGGATTTTTCTTTAAGTTGACTCTGCAGTCTTAACGACGATGACCAGGTTTTCCACACCGGTAACATTTATAATTAAATTGGCTAGAATGAACTTGATTATATTTATTAGCTTTGTTTTTAAAATGATTAGATTTTGTATTAAAACAGCATCACCTTTATTGACTTTTGTATCATCTTCTGCGATACCGTTTCTTATCCTTTCTTCATTTAAAAGTCTACTTTTGACTTTAGCTACAGTTAATTGTTCCGGCTCAATTGTTTTTAGAGCTGTTATTAATGCTTCATAGGATTTGGGTAAAGACAACAACAGCTGACACACAAGAGTTTCTTCCTCTATTTTTGCTCCTACAGACTTCAACTCCCTAACCATTTTATCAATTCCAATAGAAAATTTTCTATTGATTGATTTGCAAAAGTTTCTTTCTTAAGAAAAGTTGAGTTGCAATTGACTTCCTGTGAAAACTTTTGCAAAATATCTTTAGGAATTTTTAAATCTTTCGCATATTCTAAATGATTATCAGCGAGTCGCTTGATAATCATTGACTTTGCCTTTTTCTGTTGTTTTGTCAAGATTTCGACGTATTTTTTCCTGTTTGCTTAATCCATATTCATTTTTACCAGTTCTTCTGTTAATTCATATTCTTTCCCTGTTAAACTTTTTACATTCCATGTTCCAAATTTTATTATTTTCCTTGGTTTACTTACTATATTTTTTATTTTGCCCTTCCCGTACTTAATTATATGTGTTTTGTTGTTCCTTATCGTATCCTTTTCCTTTGCTTACGACGTATTTCCTTTTTGTTGCAATTTTCCTCGTTTTTCCCTTAGTTTTTTGACGCAGTACCTCCCTCTTTTTTGACCTCTATCAGCTTGTTTTCCTTTCCATTTATTGTTATTTTCTGATAACCTATTTTCAATATGTCTCCTGCCTTTTTATTTTTCTCCGCTAACATTTTTATTTCCTTTTGTATTTCGCGCTCGTTTCTTGTTAGTTCGTTGTTTATGAAAATTTTGTCCTTTAAGGTTCGTAGGTTCTTTTTCTTCGCTATTACTTTTTGTTTATCTTGAAAATTTTCCATTTGTACCTTACATGTCTTCTCTCCTATCTTTGGTGCTTCCTTCACTTGTACATTAACTCCAATTTTCTTGTTTATGAAGTCTTCTACGGTGTTTTTTAGGTCTTTTCTGCTGATTGAGTCTGTTCTTAGCCCTACAATCACGAAATTATTTTTGATTTTTTCTTTCTCAAATCTCTCGATTCTCTTTCATGTCGTTCAAATCTTTTTTGATCTCTATGTTTTCTTCCTTCAGCTGTTCATTTATCTGTTTCATTCGTAGTAGTTCTTTCTGATCCTGTTTTATCTCTTTTGTATCATTCTTTATTTGTAATGTAATTTTCATTAAATCTCTTAGTTCTATTTTATCACTTCCTTCTTTGTTACTTTTGTCCGGTGTTCTCGTAGTCTTTTTACTTCTTTTTGTTATATCTTGGCCATCTATACTCTCTCTTTTTCTTGTACTGTCATCCGACGTGTAATCTTCTCTATCCGATGACATATTTGCACAACTTTCCTGAGTACGGGCCTGACTAAATTTTTATCTTGTTATGCACGCTCTAGCTTCTCCGGCACTACTCTACGCTTGCTTACCGCAATACTTTCTCAAAATTAGTATCAGATAGGCGATTGCGTCTTGGTGTGAGAATTTTCCCGCCTACACTGAAAAGCCTTTCAACGGGACCGGATAAACACTGTTTTATATTATTTACCTGCATAAAATTAAGCATATAAAAATGCCAGTAAATGAATATTTTCATAAATAATGTTGCTCACTATTGCTTACGAATCACGATTACATCACACGGCACTATGCGATGCGGTAGGTTGTGCTTGTCCTGTCCTAACTTGCTAAATAGTATTTTGATTTGAGTATAGATGGAACTGACATAAATAATGGTTATTTTATCTTTCTTCTGCATGTTATAAAAAATAGATATTAATTTTAAAAATATATAGATATTAGTTAAAAATACTAACTACGTTATCTAGATAAAATTTTAGATAATCTTATCTAGATAAGCACAACACTGGTTACGGGCAAAAATGTATGCATATAATTTTTTTATAAATAATAAGCAAAAAGTAAATATGAGGCAAAAGATATATCCAGAGCTAAAATGAAATCTATTTGTTTTGAAGAGTATTACAACTTTTTGTTTAATAATGAATGTATCTCAAAACCGCAAATGCTAATAACTTCAAAACAACATAATGTATATACTATTAGACAGAATAAGTTAGCTTAAAGTGCGCATGATGATAATCGAATGGTAAGTTTTCTTTCGCCAGACACTTATCTTCATGGTTATAGCAATATGTAAATATTTCTTCTCATATTAATGTCTGTAATATAAATTAGTAAATAAATGCAAATAAATAAATAATGTGTTGTTATTCTTTTAATCCTTACTCCCATTCCTAGTGAGTGCATAATAAATAGTGAACACCTGGATGATGAGTCACCACGCCGCATGCCGGAGCGCATAAATTAGGTCAGAAGCTGAAACATGTAAAAATATGGGTTATATTTTAATTTGTGTATTTAAGTGTTAATGAGCAAGTACATGGCGTGCAATATGCTTGGTAAAGGGATGAACATCTGCGGCTGATGTCGTCATCACCGCTTGCATCTTACACGTCCCGGGCAGAAGCATATGCAGAAATGTGGGCTAACAAGTTCAGCCGGGTAAAAGCATATGCAGATATGTGAGCTAACAAGTTCAACTTGTAAAGGGGTGAACACCTGAATGATGAGTCACCACGCCATATGCTTAGATGCTAGTCCTGGGCAACGGTCGCGCACTAGCCCTTATGTTAGCGAGACATCTAGGAAGGACCATATGGTTACATGCGGGTCGTCATCACCACAAGTTCAAACTTGCAAAAGGGTGAGTCAACGCAGAGAATGCCTGGCAACAGGACCAATGTCTTAAGGATCCCAGCAATGTCTTAAAAATTTCAGCAATGTGTTAAGGACCCAAGCAACGTCTTAGGAAATCAAGCAATGTCTTCCAGCAATATCTTAAGGACCCCGGAAATGTCTTACGAACCAAGCAACATCTTCAGGACTCCATCTTTGGCCACCCACCTCACAGATATGACGCAATAGATCTACAACCGCCATCTTGACAGACGCCATCTTAAACGCCATCTTGAATTTTAATTAGGCTGACTCCATCTTGAATAGTAATTAGTCCGATGCATTGACGTATTATAACTAACGTAGACCCAGCACACAGCCTTTGTTGTGATTTAGAGCCAGAGGTGAGCGGCAAGGGAGTGGCACAATCTGTATCGCGGGTCTGCATACATTGAACAAGTTATTTGAAATAAAATGAAGTCATCGCTTGGCGTGGCATAAATGAAGCAATATATTTATTTTTTCTTTAGACACTAATTCACAAACAAACAAACGAAGATCACGCTTTGACGTTTGCACTTCTCAAACTTGTAAACAAAACTATGCAAACCCGCGATACAGACTGTGCCACTCCCCTGCGTCCCACTTATCCAACCCTCAGCTCTAACATCACAACAAACTGTGCAGCAGCATAGGCCGCGCTGGGTCTACGTTAGTTATAATACGTCAATGGTCCGATGCCATCTTGAGCCCGCGTGTCCCTTTCAAACCGCACAACTATCCTTGCAACCCGCACAACTGCCCCTTGTAACCCGCACCACTGCGCCTTTGCACCCTTGCAATCCACACAACTGCGCTTGAACTCTCACTGCTATACTACTCAGGTAAAAATGGATTAGTTACGTTTATTATAATTTTAAGAAATGAAAGTCAAGTAAACTGCAAGACCAAGTAATATGTCTAAAAATTAAGTAATGGCCACTTATTTCTTAAAATTATGTATACTAAATCTGTTTTTACTACGTCTTTATGTAACAGTTCTTTGCTAAACGTGTTGACGCATGTAAACGTGCTACCTTGACAGTGCGTTGCACTTATATCTCATCGAGTTTTTTTTTTTTGTATTTATTATCTTCAGAATATTACTACAAAAATGGATAATCTTACAACTATAAAAGAAACTATTGCCGCTTAACTTGCGGATAACTCATTTATCAACAAGCAGGTCGATAATGTCACTCAGCGCCTCGATAGAAAGCGTGAAGAATAAAAAGCTTACTATGAGAGAACAGCAGGAGCAGTACTCCCGCCGAAACTGCATCCGCGTGTTTGACGTTCCGGAGATGGCAAACGAAAACACATAGGAAGTAATGCGTGCTGTGTTCAGAGGATGCCATCGAACAGTTAAAAGAAATTAATATTGCCGTACTTCGAGACCACACCCTATCATAGTTAAATTTTCTCCATACGAAACTCGGTCTACAATTATTCATAATCGTAAGAAGCTAAGTGGCACTAAAATCAATATAAAAAGATTTAACTAAAGCCAAAGGCCAAACTATTTCTTTAAGCAAGCATGCACTAAATTCGGTTTTCGAAATGTGTGGTCAGCATGGCAATTATCTGCGCTAAATCCGATGACCGTATTAAAGAACTGCCATATTCCGACCTTATATAAAATCTTTGTTAACATTATTACACAATTTTATTATATACTTGTTAAATATAATTATTCGGGGAGTCATCAATGCCCATATTGCAGATATATTTTTAATTGCATAATATTCAATCTATTATTTTTATTTCATTTCTTTCAAACAGCTGTCTTCAACATTTCTTTACTCACACTTTCAAACAAGTGACATATGTTGCTGACGTCTTCGCTATTTGGCCCCATAAACGTCAAAATTTATCGATTTTTAAAAACAACCTGAATAATATCCATGAAAATATTAAGTTCACTGTAGAAGTCGAAGAAAATGACATCATTCCGTTTCTGGATGTATTATTGGAAAGATGAGAAGATGGTTCTTTACTTCATACAGTTTACAATAAGCCAACGCCCGCCAATCAATATACAGTATCAGTACCAGTTCACACCACCACCCTTCTCAGAAATATGGCACTATTAAATGCCTTATAACAAGAGCTTCTGATATTTGTTATCCAAACAAATTAGAAGAAGAGATAAATGAAATTAAAAATATTTTTATGCAGAATAGATTTTTGATTTCTTCAATAGAAAAATGTTTAAAACCAAAACAACAACTAATAATGAAAAAGAAAGGAAAGCGTTGTATGCTTCGCTTCCTTATGTCAAAAATGTAGAAGACAAGATTGGTAGAATTATTCTGTATTTTATCCAGACTTTATGAAACATCTTTTAATAAAAGAGTACGGCTGCGGTATTTCGATACCAAATAGATAACATTTACGTACTTTTTATGTTACCTTGGTTACTTGTTTTTTCTTGTGTCTCGTAATTTATTTAAGGCATCAATCAATGGTGCCGAAACGTTTAAACTAATAAAATATAACAGAACGGAAACTAAAAAGGTTGTATTATTCCTAGTTTATTATGTGTTTTGAAAGACTTTTTAATAATTCCCTTATATCTTTATTGTTAGAAAAATTATTCTCATTGATAACATTTAAAATTTAGTAAATAAAAGCGATGCACTCTCTAGTTAGCAATGACAAAAAAACGACTTTATCTGAGTATTTTTTGAGAGTGTATTAAGTAATAATAACGAAGGAAGAATTTATTGAAAATTTATTAATCTTATTAGCATTCGATCCCAAGAATCTGCTGTCTTTAATATAAGTCCGAATTTCATCAAAAATTTCCAATATTGTTCTCTTTGGGTTCAGTGCCTTTTTCCTGTCAGCCATTTATTTTATTTCGAAACAGGAAGAGTCAAAAATAGCCGAATATGCCGAAAGTGGCACATGTCTATTTAATTTATATCGCTATTCAAGAAGTTTCGTCATCGCAATTACAATTTTTTTTTTTTTACTTTTCTATTTAAAACTTGGCTTTTATGTATAAGTACTATTGTACATGCTAGTGAACTGTTTCAATGATTAATTTAAAAGTTACTATCGTAAAGCACCACTTGAAGAACTTTAATATTCGCATAGTTATTCGGGTAATTATAACTTGAACTGTTTCTAAGGACTGATTGCGTCTAATCGCGTACAAAAATAATAAATAATACAAATATAATGAACACATTGAATTCATAAAATAAATATGTAATTATCTTCAATCGGATTAGCTGGATTAGTTTCCAATTTATCCATTAATTCTGACGCTTCTTCTTCGCATCTTAATTATCTCTTTCTTAATGTGCATTGGGGATCTAAACACCTCAAGGAAATGAACTTTGCTCGCTATGATAAGCTTAAAAATACTACCTTTTACAAAGGATAAAATAGTTTCATATAGCAGCAAATGTGTTAACGCATTATGTGTAAAATCAAACAATAATTTATATATATATTATTAAATGTAAAATTAATAATAAGCAACAATATCATTAACTTACCTGCCATTTAATAACACTTATGGATATGTAATTGATTTACAATACGCAAATATTTAACTCGTTAGTGCATAGTTTATGAGAATAAGAAGTGATAATGAGAGAGAGAGCGTAAATAGCATGTGCTTTTAAACTGATACATTAATTCAAGACTTCTTGAATTAAGATCATGTAATAGTAAGTATAATTCATGTGTTTAACAATGTGTTATTTTTACAGAAAAATAATTATTTGCATGAATTAACAACAGGTAAATGTTTGTATGTATTTTACTAAAACTAACAAGCAAATAAAATGTACCGTAGTCTGACATCCCCATTTTTGTTGTATTCAGTACGTTGTACCTCTTTGTGCTGCATTCAACAGTATACAGAAAAATGTTTTTAATTTTGAAACATTTTTTTTTAATAGAAAGCTGAATGCGGTTTCACGTATATAGTCTGTTGTGTAAGTTTTGTATTTACAATTCATTTTATTCAATTTATGATTGATGAACAACTTATAAACTTTCTATTTTTTTTCTACCAATGCCGACTCAATACGACAGACCTGGCCCAGCGCACGAGTGACGTCAAACACTCATTCTGATCATAGTGCATATCTCCGTAAAAGAACTGTATAGAAATCGTAACCCCAGTGTTTAGAAATCGTATTTCACTTGAACTGGGATCAAAATTAAAGTTAAAATCACTATAATAATCTAAAAAATCTTATGAAGTATTTTGTATTGAATATAAATATGTATAAAATAATGAAAATTTCAAAATGAACTCAAAACAGCAAATATATTCCGTTTTTTCTTTTTTATCACAATATAAAAGAACAACTCATACTCAACAATGTATTTTCCAATAAAATAACTCTTACAAAATAAAACAATAAGCTTACAATAATATAATACTTGGATACAAAAAAGTCTCCGTATGAAAATAATTTCAATATATTTTTAAAAAAGTAGCATTCTAAAACCTAATATATTTCATACTTTTTAATTCAAAAAGAAACGTATTATATTACGTTATAACATATTAAAAACAAAAATGATGTAGTCATTTTATTTGCATTATAAGTATTCATAATTTCATGACAAAAGAGTGTCAATACGATAACCAAAACATTTAAATAGAAAACCATTTATTTAGGTTTTGTAAAGAAATGTAATATTTTGATAGTTTTCCTTTAATTTTCCCCACAGTAACTAAGCAACGTGCCATTGAATACCAAATATTTGATCACCGATGGCGTTATATTCTGCCATTCTTCTTGCAATTTATTGTTAAAAAATGTTTTTGGTTTATATTCTTGTTTCTTCCAACAATGTGGGTGATGATTAAGCTTATTTTCGATATTATACAATGCGAATTATTAGTCGTACCGTTCTCATGTATGAAATTAAAATTGTGTGCTAATCCTATTTTTCGATACCTGCTTTAAATTTGCTTTTAAAATAAGACAGTAATCTTCGTTATCCCTGATTGGTGCAATAATTACTTTTTTTCTACTTTTAATTCTTTATTTGGTTTTCTAGTAACGTACGTATAGTACATACATATTAGCAGGGCCGGATTGTGGAATCAATGGGCCAATGGGGACTTATGATTTTAGAATTTTTGGATTGCCATCTAGTGAGTTCTGAAATAACATCTTTAGAGAAAAACAACTAGCTTGAAACGATAATTGGGTATTACCATGACCACATAAATCGAATTTTAAGCACTATTGACCATTTAAAACCTGGAGAGTTTTTTCCTTTGGAATAGGCTATTCCACGATATTTTTTTTAAATTTTTTTCTTGAATTACATAAAAATATAAGACCACATGTGAAAGTCCGAGTTAAAAATTCCTCCAAATAAGCGAGATATTAAGGTCCGAATTTTAAATTACCTTTGTAACGTAGATAATGTGGATATACCAGAAGTAAACAAATAGTGGTTCACAAGCCACGAAAAAATGTTGAACAAACTACAAAATAATGTATATTTAAATTGTAATATTATAATTCATTATTAGAGACATACCATCGCAGATATCTAGAAGATCTTCACTATCCAATAAGGTACGCATAACAAATTGCCATTGCTGCCAGTTGTTGCACCACGAAATTTTCAATTTTTGGTATATCGCACTCTCCATATTGGTGACTCAAACATTAAAACGTCCAAATAAACACAGAAACTCGAAGCCGATAACTTCAAAAGTCTTTACATTTGCTGCAAAAACTGCACCCGTTCAAAAAAATCTAATATATACCGAAAGGAATACTGGGCCCCATAACTTATTAAAGAATTTGAGTGGATTGGTATATAAGAGTTTATTCGAACAACAAAAGATAGAAAAATTATAAATATGTCATAACATATCAATCATATTATATTAACAACTGAAATTATTAACCACTTGATTACTTTACGTAAAAGATTTTCAAAATATTAGCAGTTAATTTTAAAAATGAAAACACAATATTCCTTCATACATTATTGATCAGTATCACAATAATGAATAAAATAATTAAACTTAAAAAACAAATGGAACATATTGATTATAACAATAATAATATTTGTTGGTGACAACAAATCATATATACTATAAAATAAAATAGTTTGATTCATAATTATAGTATTAAAATATAAGTATAATAGTGAGAGATGTTGAATTTACGAATATTATTGCTAATCCATTTAATGTTGCACTTGCACTAATTGTTGTTGTAACTTTCTCTTATAAATTTTACATCAGAACAAAAATCTTTCGACTAAATTTCCTACCTACCTAATACAGTTTTCAAATAAGGAAAACATTATAAAAAAAGTTTATTATAATCAATCGGTTGGATACTGCTTTTTCTCTCTCTCTCTTATACACTAGATAAAGATGAAACATATTAGTAAACCAAGTAAAAATGTTAATTTGAAAAGTAAATACTCATTGCCGGCACTTTAAAATAATGAATAAAGTTATTAAAATTGAAAACTTAATGGAACATATGAATTACAAAACAGTAAATATTTGTTGCTGATGGTGACAAAAATTTATATAGATATTATAGATTATTAAATGTTACAATTATATTAATAAAGTATAACACGGAAAGACGTTGAATATGGAATATTCGGATAATATTGGTAATCTATTAGAATAAAATTTGTACAACAATATACAAAATTCCTTATCAAATAATGAACAATAAAATCGATCTTATCTCAATGCTACTATGATAGATCAAAGGCAGTTCCCTTTTTTACCTCCCGCTACCCTTGGTAAGGGAGGTATAGGGATCGTGCTAAAAATCACATATCGAGATTTCAGCAAATGACCACGTTTTAAGGTCCCTAGATTCCAATTTTAACATTTTCACGATGATGTCTGTATGTGTGTATATATGTGTATGTGTGTGTATGTGGATTTTGTTGACGATCTAACTCAAATACTATCATTCAGAATATTTTGAACACTTGTATTTCTACCCTATTCTAATATGAAAAGATACCATTAGATTTTGGTGTAAATCGGATAACCGGAAATGGCACTTTATCTGAAGCTCATAATGGTTTTTGTTCAAAAAATAACATTAAATCCCATATTTTCGCATTTTTTCGTTATGAAAATTAACGATTATTGAATTTTCTACAGGAATACATTAATACTTTTTCTATATATTTTACAGATAAATTTAAAAATCAATATTTCTTATAAATCCCTATGCCTAAGATAAACACAGTTCCTTTGTTACACAGTTCATATGTCAAATGAATGTAACCGACAAGTAAATATCACTGTCAAAGAACCTATCATTTCAAATTGGTAATGATGACATTTTAAAATGAAAATAGTAAATAAAGCAATATTTATATGTTATATGCAAAGGGACTTATATAGTTTGCAGCATTAGTAAATATGTAGGTATGTATTTAAATTAATAAAAATTAAGTCACTGTCAAAAAACTAATCACTTCAAATTAATAATAGTGTCATTTTAAAAATAATATAGTAAATAAAGCAATAGTTACATGCAATGGAACAGTCTGCAGCATTAATAAATACGTAGGTATGTATTTCAATTAATCAGATTTTTTTATTATAAACATTTGACATCCAAGCATTGAAGGTTTTTGCAGTTTCTGCACAGTATAAATAAATAAATTTATTTATTCTGTGGTTTCAGTTTCAAATATATAATGTGCTGCAAATATACAAAGTAGCAAATAGACTGTATATTGATAAACAGTAACAGTTTTATAATTTATTTAAAAGTTACTATTAACTTTAAGTTTGTTGTTAGTAATTTTTATCCTTGCATTCAGCCCAAAATTATATATTAATTATTAACCTAGGGTTGCGTTGAATAATTAATCAAAGTTGTCTCTATATATTCAAAAAATCAGTGGGGATAGTTTTAAAAAACCAATGTAGCAGAAACCAAACAGAAAATTTATAATTTAATACCATTACGCCTAAATATTGTTTGTTGCAATGTTGCAAATATTTGTAACGGGTATAGCTAGTTTGACATAAACATTGTTCGAAAATTTTAATAATATTTAAAATAATTGAATTATTTAAAAACAATGCACCTTATATATTACCGCTATTGCCTTATTTTAAAATATATGTATAAATAAATAGAAAAGAAAATAAATTTTATATCACAAGAAATTTAATATGCATATGTTTTTGAACGGCGTGAGAAAAATGTTTAATACTAATGTCTCATTAATTAAAAATGCTGTACAGTAAAGCGCAAAATTTACGTCACAGCAAACTGTGATTTTCCAGCGTACTTAGTAACCACATTCAGCTTTTTCTGAAAAAAAAAAAGTTTAAATATTAATAACAATTCTTTCTTTGTAAGGTACATACAAAAGAGGTGCGACGTGCTTACAAAATAAAAGATATATTGTTACAGGTTCTTGGACACATTGACAGATATATAAAAAGAAACGTATAAAATGTTTGATCACAATTTGGAAATGTTCACAATATTTGCGTTAGTAACATTGTCAATATTACCAATTAAAACCGAAATTGATTCCAACAATTTGATAAATATAAATCAAAAGAAATTTCAATTTATGCAAAAATTACTACACGAATTTCAAGAGGATACTGTATTATTAATATATTTCTATCAAAATGAAGTTACTGAATACATAACAGCAAAAGTGCAATTAAAAACTTTAATATCTTTGAATACAACATCAAATATTTTTGAAAAGTTTACAAAATTTAATACATACATCATATCAATTAAAACAATTGATAATATCAGTTTTATTTTAAAACAAATATATGACCGTAACATCTGTGACCACTTAGCAAAATATATCATCATTACTGAAGCAGTAAAAATGGAAGATATTTTCGTAACAACATGGAAATATTATTTACAAAATATAAATATTATACTGGAAACAAAATTGAAGTTCCAAATATATACCCATTTTCCGTACGGTGACGAAAGTTGTGGTTCAAATTATACTCCTGTTAAAATCGAAGAAGATTCGAAAACATTTTTTCCACAAAAAATAACCCAAATAAATGGGTGCAAAATAAATATCTTATCTGTAGAAGTTGAACCTTACGTTATCAATACCACAGCACCTAAACAAAAACCTTACGAAGCTGGAATCGAACTCACAGTCATAGATACGATTTTGGAGCAAATAAATTCTACACGAAATTATATTCAAAGTCCTAGTCATACTTGGGGATATCTCCTTCCAAACGGGAGTTTTACAGATATGTTCAAATCTTTGAATGAAAGCGAAGCCGATATTGTAACAGGTATGGTATCCTTAACGATTTGCTCATAATAAATTTCCGCGATTAGTACATCTTCCATAAAAATCCGATACGAGGCGCACCAATTTTACCGTCCAAAATTATTGCGACATAAAATGTATGTATATCATATTTATTGAAAATCGAGCTACTAAGAATACGAAGGTATCCGGACATCAATACAACCAAAGTTCATTTCATTCTAATTCGTGCTCATTCTCTGATACAAAAAATCTTTGCTGCTATTACCAGAATGTTAGAGGACAGGGTGGAAAGTGTAAGGAGCTATATCTAAATATTTTATTTCTTTTTCAATATGATTTATATGCAATGAGAGTAATAAAGACTCAGAATTATTCGATCCTAATAAATTTATTGTGTTCAGGACCGATCGCAATTTTATTGAAACTAACAAAAAATGTGGGGGCGTGGTTCTTTTTGCTGTTAAAAATCGTTATAAAACATTTAAAATTGATATCTACTCTTTGTGATAAATTTAAATAAATTCCTCACATTGATGCTTACTACTAATTAACTTTTATCTTATTTAAATGTTTTATATAATGCTGAGTTCATTATATTTGGTAATTTTAATATGCCTTTCTATCTTCAGTGTCATACAGGCACTTCATTTTTCAATATCTTCAATGCTTTTAATAATAATTTCATAAATTTCTTTAACTTGCAACAATTTAATTACATTCTAAACAAAGATGAGAGGATATTTGATTTAGTTTTTACTAATAATAAGTGTACAGTAACAAATTCTATTGAACTTATTTTAAAAGAAGGTACTCAACAGCCTTCTTTATCAATTGATATCAAACTGAAACGTAGCAATACTAAATTCCATGCAGTGAGCAATAACGATCTGAATTTTAAAAAGGCCAATTATCCAGCTCTATATAATGTCAACGCTCCTGTTGATAATTTCTAAGCTATCTTAAACTCGGTTTTCATAAAAATGTACCCGTTATACAACGCTATATACGTTCGTATCCCCCTTGGTTACTGGACCAATAATTCACAAAATTAAACAAAAACATAAATTTCTTAAACATTACAAAAGAACTGGTAGCATGACCGATAAATTCAATTATCCTTCACTAAGAATGCAAGTTAAATATAATATAAAAAATGCATGTAAAATTATTGAAAGAAAACCCTAAAAAAATTTGGCCTTTCGTTAACAATAAACGCAATATCACGACTATCCCAAGTGTGTTGACTTATAACAACCATGATCCACAATCTATAGTTCACAGCTTTCCTGATTATTTTTCAAAATCCTTTGGTACGGTGTCTAACAACAGCACTTTTACATACTCTACCTGCGAATACCCATCTACCTTACACATCTGAAAAGATGATGTTTCATCAGCAATAAATAAACTTAAATCTATAGCCACTAGGGTTCAAATTCAGTTCTATCATTTCTTGTAAAAGATTGTTCATTCGATTTTATAAAACCTTTGAAGAATATCTTCAATCTAGTACTAAAACAGTGTAAGATCCCTGATTGCTGGAAAATATCTAAAGTTAATGTGGTTTTTAAAAAAAGGTGATAGAAATGATATTATAAACTACCGACCTGTAGCACTAATTTCTAATTTTAGCAAGATATTAGAGATCATTCTGCATGATAAAATATATAATCATATATTTAACTCATTTGCCGTACACCAACATGGTTTCATAAAAGACAGATCAACTGCTAGAGCTACCAATTTAATGTAAAATAAATATATCATCACGGCATATTACCCATTTCTGGGTGTGCCAATCTGCTTGATCACAGATATCGGTAATGATGATGACATATTTGTAACGTGCGGGCGCTTACCAGGCGTCACCTCACTGGCACTCATTGCTGGCGTGGAGAGTGCGCCACAGGGGTCAATTTAATGTGTAAGTCGCAATTTATCAATGAGGCAATGGAAGCACAAGGACAGGTCGACGTGATATACACGGATTTCTCTAAAGCCCTTGATAAGCTTGACCATTTTCTTTTAATTAAAAAACTTGAATCTTATGGATTATCTTCTTCTTTAGTCAGCCTTTTATCATTATATCTTCAAAATGTAAAAACTCATGGCTTCAAATCAGACGTTTTTTTGCAAAGTTCCGGCGTACCTCAGGAATCAATTCTTGGACCGCTATTGTTCAACATTTTCATCAACAACATAGTAACTAACATGGAGGTTGAATACTTACTTTATGCAGACGATTTGAAACTTTTCCATAAAATAAGTACTGTACAAGACTGTGAATATCTTCTGCGTAATTTAAACATCTTACATAATTGGTGCACTGCGACACAAAACGCCGTAGTGAGCGAGGGTTGGCTTCACTACTAAAAGTTAAATAGAATATTACTAAATATGAAATCAAACAAAAGTGAAGTGTCTCTTTTAAGATACTGAAGACCTTAGCGGCAAGGTAAAGCGCGCTAAAATATGGGAATTTAAACTGAATTACTAAAATACTAAGTGAGCAAACAAAAGCAAAAATTATATAAATTTTGTTTCTGTAATTAAGTTTGCTATGAATTAGGAAAAAAAAAAAACAAAAAATAAAGAATTTAATGTCAATGTCAAATTATGTCAAATATGTGCAATTTTATGATTGGGTCTGTTATAATACATATTTTAATTATTAACAAAATATGTATAGTTTTACAAGGAAGTCATGTGGTGTCCACATCAGATTTTTTTCTTTATATAATTTTTTTTTCTGTAAGTATTTGTGTGTTAATTTTCTTTCTATTTTAGTTTAAGAATGGAATTATTCATTATAAAATTGCACAAATTTAGGTTAATATATGACGTAATTGCCTTGCTATACACAAAACTGTTTGAGATATACTAATACTCAAGTTTTCATCAATACCAATGCAGTGGCGTAAATATACCAATGCAGCCAATGCGATTCATTGGAGTCCATGTTACAAAAGGGCCCATTTGCTGAATCTAATACATATATGTTAAATTTGTCATTAATTTAATTATTTATATCTGATAACTAACTAATATAAATATAATACTACGAAATATTTAAATTTCATATTCTACCCAATAGTTCAATTCAATAGCAATATAGTTATAATTGACTAAAATAACGTAAATCTGTTTTAACTTGCAGTAAATAACAAATTTTAAAAATGAATAATTCATAAGATATAAATGTATCGAATACCTAACCTATTATTAAAATATTACTGAACAAATTTTCTAAGTCTTACACATAAGATCGGCAGGTTGCGTTGTGATTTTCTTCATTATTTACAGATTTACAGAACTGTAAGACTTACAGTTTTGTTCAGAATGGGGCCATTAGTTTACATTGTTATTATTACTGACTAAAATGTACGTAATTCAAGATTTTGCTAAAGCCAAATCAATTATTTAAACAATTTTTTGTTTATACATTAAAAATTATAATACAATACAAGGAAATTTAATTTTTATTGGGGGGGGGGGGGTTTATAAGGGGCATCATATTAAATTCCACATTGAGGCATTGTCTAGTTACCCCTTAACTACTGACAGGAGTCTCCCAGACTCCTTGACGTATACAAATTCTTATTTCTTCCGTCACAATTGAGACAGAACGTCATATTCTTCAGTACCTTCCTAACTGGAGGCAAGGTTGCACGTGCTAAAATCTGAGTCATTTGCAGTTGACCGTTTGCTAGTTATACTAGCGGAGGGGTCTAAGAGACTCCGTGTCAGTAACAACGTTACAAAATTTACGTGATCATGGCTAGCACTTCAAAAAGAGTAAAATACACAGACATAAACTTTGAAGAAACAGTTAATAAGTGGCTAAATGAGATAGAAAGTGAATGTAGTGATATAGTATTCTAGGAAAATGAACTAGAATCCAAACTCAAGATGCAGTTCTTGAAATTAGAAAATACTGTTATATCTGTCATGCCAGATTGAGAAGAAAGACTTCTTATGCTTGTATTACGTGTAGAAAACCAATATGCATCCAGTGCTCCCGAAAACAATGCGTAGTATGCTGCAGAGATGCGCAAATTTTTGTTCTCTGGATAGAGTACTTGCCATTTTTTTAATTTTCGTTTGAAAAATGTGTTATTTACTTTTAATTTACTTGTTTTATATTATAATATTAATAATTTAATAGGAAATGCAAATTTTATTTTTATTTAAACCAAAATTTTATGTTTTATAAACTCATTGCAAATTATTGTTGAAAAAGCAACATTTTGTAACTGAAAGAATTGTGTTTTATTTGAAATCAATAAAGTCTGTATTATTATTTCCCTGGTATCTAAATAAAGTCAACAAACCATTTTGATGAACCAAATCATTCTAAATTATATTAAACAACTGTGGACCGCTGTTTTTATAAGGAGTCCCAGAGACGCAATGTCAGTGTTTGTGTTTGAAAATAAGTGTCAGTAGTTAAGGGTTACTCCACGGAATACCAATACCATACCAAAGTATGACGTGAAGACCAAGTGAGAAAAATCGGTGTATGGTATTCTCTCCTGAGGTGTATTATATTTATACTATTTTTCCGTGACCAGTGGTGGAAAACGTTATTTAAGTATTTTTTTTTTTATATTAATTTTAGAATAATTTCGAAATTTTGTTGTGTAACATTGAATGGGTAACTTATGATACGTTGCACTCGACAACAGAAATTTTGTTAACAGTTGGATCGCATATGACAGTAGAAATTTATTAAAAACTGCTTTCAGTCGCCTAGCCGAGCAAGTTGAGGCATCGTGTCACCGGCAGCACTTAAGCGACCTTCACCGCTCGGACCCTGGGGTCGTGGGTTCGATTTCCACCAGGGGCTTGGATGTTTGTGTGCGTCTTAAAAATACTTTATATAGTATAACGAAATGTAAAACAGAAATTATTAAATAAAGTATTTGGGGGCTATAAGTCGAAGGAGTTGGAAGCCGACAAAATATTTAAAAAAAAAATTGCTTTCAATAATTGTAATTCAGTTCAGTTCAAAAGAACTGCTTGAAGTAGATGAGGCTACCGGAGTAGTAATTTTGAACTTGCTACCCCGTAACCCACAGAATTGTAAGGTAAAGCCTTAAATGTCATTACTTGACAAAATAATAAAATTTTCTGTATAGCAAAAATGGCCATATTTTATCTCTAAGTGTAAAGTGGTGGTGATAATTTTGAATCAATAGATATTGGCATTTACTCTCGATCATGGAAAAGTACTATATTTTTCATGTTTGGGTGCAAAACTTGGCCAGATACTTATTTCAATATATGTGGCAAAAACATCGAGCGGTTATAGTAATTAACGTATCAAGGTTGTTATAAGGATAATAGCGCCTGAGGTCAACAGTGTACTTTCCGAGAGCCTCTGGCCCGAGGTGTGTCCGTTGCCCGAAGGGGTTATTGTTCGTTTAACACTCGTGGTGCGTTCAACGTTTAACGTCCGACCGATATATTAATTTAATAAAGATTTTTATGGACTTTTATCTTGTCATTGTGATTTCTATTAGAGAGATTAATCTAGTTGCTTAAATGCTGTAACGAGGAAACGCGATATTCTTATTTGTTTACAATACCGATTTGTTTATTTCGCTAATTTTATCTGTCAATAACGCCGCATTAGGTGTAAAATGAGTGAACTTTTTTTATAACACCCTAAGGTGTTATTTGGTATATAACAGCCCTGAAAACATGATTGTTAAGATAATAACATACCAGTCGGACGTTAAATTAAATTAATACGTGCCGCCTAGCGGATTTTTACGTAAAGTGTACAAATCGTGGACACATTTATTTTATAAAAGTTAAAAGAATTTGAATAACCTTCTTTGTTTTGAACCATATAGGTATGGTGACAGTAAATAAAACGCTTAGTTTATATTTCGATGTGTCCATATGCCACATTACTGCCAATGTTCATTGGTGGGTTCCTACAGCTCAACAAATACCACAATGGAAAAATTTGACCGTTATATTCACTCCTATTGCGTGGCTGTCAATATTAATAGTCTTTCTTATGAACGGAATAGTTTGGTGGGTCTTAGGGCGAAAGAAAGAAGGCCCATCTTACAAATCTTTAACTCTTTGTATAATGGGGTCGTTTTATATTCTACTACAAGGATCATTTGCTACGCCAAAGAGTTGGAAAATGCGAATGGTTCTCATAATTTGGGCAACTTCAAGTGTGATACTTTTTACTGCTCATCAGTGCGAGTTGACTGGTATTTTGACTTCACCGTTGTATAAACACCAAATATCAAATTTAAATGAATTAATTGCGTCAGATTTACAACCATCTATGCATCCTCCTTTGGCTGGAATGCTGGATAAGCAAAATCCCGCTCACAAGAAAATTTTGAGTAATGTTATTTATTGTACCATGACTCTTGAATGCATGAATCGTACAGCTTATCAACGAGACACAGCAAATTTGAGAAACCACATGCAGGTCGAATTCTGAATGAAGAAGTACTACACTCTGCCCAGTGGTAAATACATGCTGTATAAATTTAAAAATCCCCATTTTGAAGGATGGTGTAGGTTCTACATGAGAAGGGGTTTCCCGTTTTTAGATAAGATAAATTATTATATTCTGTTATTGCAATCTAATGGTTTTTATGCAAAATGGTTGAACGAAGTTTCTGCAAAGATGTTTACAACTACGGATAATGAATTAGAGGCTCTAAGTTTGAATCATTTGCAGTCAGCGTTCTACTTACTCTTTATGGGATATTTGATTTCGAATTGTGGTTTAATAGGAGAACATGTGCGTTACATGTTGAACAAAAAAAATACAAGAAGGGAAGAATAAAAATGTAGAAGATTAAACGTATGATAATCGTAAGTAACGAACTGTATCTATTATTGAATTTTTAGTACAAATTAGAGTATTTAAGTGAGGGGTTCGGAAGGAAAAATAATCGGACAAGCGGTCTGCAGTGAAATTATTTATTTCAAACCAACGTGTTGACTAAAACGTTAGTCTTCTTTAGGACAAGAAATGAAGACTAACGTTTTAGTCGAAACGTTGGTTTGAAATAAATAATTTCACTGCAGACCGCTTGTCCGATAATTTTTCTTTCGGGAGCCCTCATCCATTTCTCTGTCGATTATCGCTCAAGTTTATTAAAGTACATATTTAACTCATTACGATAATAACGCTTATTTTATAAACAGATATTTTTACTATAATTTCAGTCTACAAAGATGTAAACTTTTAAGTTTAATTTACAGAACTGTTTTTTTTTTCTTTTACTGTCTTTCAAAAACATGTCCAAAGTGATACGCGTTTTCATGCTTTTTCCGTTAGGGGCGCAACGTGGTCCGACCCAGCAGTCACTCGTTATTTTGAAAATAATATTTAGAAGATCTTACGAAAAATATACAAAACATAACATGGGGTATTTAGTTTTATCCACAACAGTCAAATAGTATACCCATAATTTAACCGACTTTTATCGATTAATGGCCCGTTACTCTTGCTAATTGAATAATATTAACAGTTCGATGAAATAATATTATTCAATCGTTACGTAAAATTTAATTCCTACCAACCTTTCAAAGAATACAAATAAAATTACTTTTTTCCACATAAAAAGTCAAAGTTATAGTAGTTTTTTCATTTCCATACTTTTATATTCTTTTTAAGCTTAAACTGTATCAAAAATATTCGGTTTTAAAATTTTCTGCTAAATGTCAAATCACTTTATAATTTTGTTACAATAAATAGTAGCTGCAACAACGATGATTAGATTTGTATATGTCTACTTATTTTTCAACACAAACATGTCACCGACATGTTATTATTTGATAGTTATGGATAAAGTATAGTATTGTATTTGCATATAATGGCTATTATTTATTCACTTTATTCTCATGAGTAATAGAGCATATATGCCTTATATTATACTATTGTTTTATAATATTATGGTATTTGAAATCATGTTCAAAACGATCATAAATTTTCTAATTTGAAGTTATAACATTTTGCTATAATTTTGACACATAATAATTCAACAATATTTACTGAACTATCAATTGCCAGTTAACACACGTGCTAGTTAGAATGGCCCATATTACAAGCACAATGTTGTAATAATAACCCTATTATGAAGCTCACTTTAACATTATATTCTTATTGTTTGATAGCACAAGCCTTGTTTTAACTAAAACGTTGTTTTAAAATATTTCAAATTTTATTTAATGCTAATAATAAATAATATAAAATTTATCAGAATATTATTTTAAAGCAGAACATGGTTTGTATTCAAACAAATATTTTAAAAAAATCGTTCTTTAAACACGAGTGAAATTAAATATTGAAATTTGAATTTGACACTTCTTAAATCAGTGCTTTAGTTAAAACAAGGCTTATGCTACCAGCCATTTTTTTTTTTTTGCAGATTTTAGAATATTAATTTAGTGATTATTTTCAAGGAGATCGCCATCAAATTATGTTGCTACGCGTTTGTTCAACGGTTGCCATGCGTTTGTTGAACATTTGCTATGTAAATAGCAACGCGCTTACCAGGTTGTTACCACACGGGCACTCATTGCTGACGTGGACACTAACATACTGTGCATTTTTGAAATACTCATCGAACGGACCTATTATAAATTAAATAAAAAGCAATAAAATAATAATGAAAATCAAAATATTGCAACAAACAGATAATTTTAGTGAACCCTTCGTCATAATACTTCCTCCTAGATACATTTTACTATCGAAGTTTAAAATAGTTTAACAATTGCGGAAAATCACCTATTGCCCATGAAGTGTTAACGGTTCAGCACAAGATGAGCGACACATTATACTTTTTATATGACCAGACTGTATATAAATACAGAATAAATAATTCATTTTTAATAAAGAACATAATTTTTTTCTCAATAATTAATTAAACTTCAAAGTAATTACGATAGTTACTTTTACTATAAATGATTATATATATATATATATATATATATATATATATATATATATATATATATATATATATACAGTGTAAACACTGAAAACCGTGACATAGGCGTTTAACATGGGAAAACAGTTTTTTTCAAATATTATCTGTCCCGTACGTCTATAGTGGGAGTTTTTGATATGGTTAGAAAGATTATTTAATTTGGCATCGAAGAATATCTAAATACTCCTAAATTAATGCCTTATTATTGAAATATTTACGAAAGTATAATTCTACTTGACAGTTTTTACTTATAATTTACTAAAAACAGTAATCATGGAAACGTATTCGGTAGCTGACACATTATACTTTTTATATGACCAGACTGTTAGATAAGAAATAAATAATTCATTTTTAATAAAGAACATAATTTTTTTCTCAATAATTAATTAAACTTCAAAGTAATTACGATAGTTACTTTTACTATAAATGATTATATATATATATATATATATATATATATATATATATATATATATATATATATATATACGGATATGTAATTACCAAATATTTTGTAATTTATAAATACATATTTAAATATTAATATTATAATTATTACAGTTGGCAACTTCTGTGAGAAAAGTGCAATTTTCTGTTCTGGTCATAGAAAAAATATATTTAATTAAGTAATTTAGTATTCGACAAATTCTGTATTAAATTTTATGTAACACAGTGATTATTCCTTATTACATTTATTAATATTGATCAACCTTACTTAAATGAAATATTAATGGAGCAAAACTAAAAAAATAATAATAAGTGAAAAGATGTCTTTAACTGATGCCCGGTCGACAGGTTTATAATAGACGCCTACAATTCAGGATCAAGTGTTTTCAAGGAAATCACATCTTAAAGAGCTGTTATCAGGGAGAATTTATGAACAAGTAGCGATATGGTATTATGAATATTAATAAATGTTTCCAAAATGTCAAAATTTTAGGTTATTACAAAAACTCTTGGACGCCACGGCCGATTTGCAAATAACGAACTTGGTTTATTATAAACCTCGGCTAGCTGCGTCCGATATTTGCTTTATATCTGCCTAACGACGTTAATAATAAGTATTTTATTTAGGCCGAACTATTATGACGAGCTGCTCATATTCACAGTGTTAAAATAATATTATTCTAGTTAAAAGAGACAGAATACACTAACAAATTTGTAAGCATTGTAAAAATAAATAAAATAAAATAATGTTGAGAGATTCGGTGGTAGGCACTTGGTGAAACATATTTAAATAACGAACAATTTGTTGAAGAAAACACTTGGTGTAAGTTTCACAAAATATTTATTTTAATACACTTAATCGATTTCGGTTTCTTAGACCATCATCAGAAGTACAATACAAGAATCTTAAACATTACAGCTTATATACTATGCCGTTAGGGTTACTTATGGTAGGGGGTACTTATATAATTTGGAAAGATTTTAAACTTCTTACATTGTTTATTGAACCATAAGTGATTATTGGTGTAAGTTAATGTTAGTAAGATTAGTTTTATAGAAGAATCTTACTAACATTAACTTACACCAATAATCACTTATGGTTCAATAAACAATGTAAGAAGTTTAAAATCTTTCCAAATTATATAAGTACCCCCTACCATAAGTAACCCTAACGGCATAGTATATAAGCTGTAATGTTTAAGATTCTTGTATTGTACTTCTGATGATGGTCTAAGAAACCGAAATCGATTAAGTGTATTAAAATAAATATTTTGTGAAACTTACACCAAGTGTTTTCTTCAACAAATTGTTCGTTAAATAAAATAAAGTTTATTTCAATAGTTCATTTCATCATTTACCTATACCTATACGAATACCAGATGTCCATAGAAAGCAGGGCACCCCTATTAACTTTTTTATGTAAAACTATATCTAATTAAAAATTTAATTACCTAAACTTAACATATTCGCACTTTGAAAACAAAAGTGACATTTTACAAAAAGTAACGTTTTACACTAGGGCATGAGTTAGTTTCATTATTTTTATTTTGTCCGAAAAAGACTGCTATTAAACTATTGCTTATAGCGATTCGTTTGTTATTAATGAGATAATTTATTATTGTTTTTATTTATTTATTAACCATAAGTTACATACATACATAAAATCACGCGTTTCCCACTTAGTAGGGTTAGCAAAAACCCGAAAATAATAAGAAAAGGGATGAAAGCAAGAGCTCCACAGAATCACTTAACTCTTAAAAAACATTCTTCTTCCGCCTTGCCCAAAATCATCATAACATTCATTCAAGAACATATTATTGTGACGGATTTTCGGTAGCGAATAACCGCATCCGGACCACAATAATAGTTACGCAACAATAATCTTTCGCTACACATTCCTGTACATACATACTTCATTCTTCTCGTCCACATAAAAGTTCAGCTGTCTCTCCATTCTCACAAAACATTCTTACTAACCATTCATCTTTACACCACAATAATTACGAAACAATCATCCTTCGCAACACATTCCTATCCATGCATACTTCTTTCACCACAGCCACATTCATAAACGTATTCATACATAATAACATATTAAAGTGACCGATTTTCGGTAGCGAATAACCGCATCTGGACCACAATAATAGTTACACAAAAATCATCTTTCGCTACACACTCCTGTACAAACATACTTCATTCTTCTCGTCTACATAAAAGTTCAGCTGTCTCTCCATTCTCACAAAACATTCTTACTAACCATTCATCTTTACACCACAATAATTACGAAACAATCATCCTACGCCACACATTCCTATCCTGGCAAACTTCTTTCGCCTCAGCCACATTCATTATCGTATTCATACATGCTCTTCTTCTCTTTCCACTCGGAAACTTACGCTTCTTCAAAACACTACCATCACATCTATCAACTTACACACTGGACGGCCACGCAATCGAACACCCTCAACTTTACCGACATATATGCATTTTACAAGCCGTTCACTTATCATTCTCTCCACATGACCAAACCATCTCAACTGACTCACTCCAACTCTCTTAACTACATTCTTCCTAACCATACATTCTTCATACACCAAATTATTCCTCACGCGATCCCGTCTTGTATACCCACAAACACCACGTAAATAACGCATTTCCACAGCAGTCACTTTCCTTTTATGCTTTCTCGTCCATGCCCAACATTCACTTCCATACATCAAAGCAGGCACCAGCACTCCATTATATACACTGAACCGAGCTTCTCTAGATACGTTTACGTTACGAGCAAACGTGCCCAGAGCACCCATTACCTTACATCCCGCACTCACCCTCCTATCAATTTCACGGTCAATTCGTCCATCCCTCGACATCATGCTACCCAAATATACAAACTCATTCACCTGCGCCAGTTTTACTCCATTCACCAACACATTGCACTCAGTCCTTAATTCACTCCTTTCAAATACTAACACCTTAGATTTATCAACATTCAACATTAAATTCATACTTTTTCCAACTTCGTTTATTCTCTCTATCATTCTTCTCAGTTGCTCTTCATTTTCACTTAAGACAACTACATCATCCGCATACGCTAACGCAGGCACAATACTTTCACCAATATGTACACCATCCAATCCACTCAACGCCTTCCGCAACAACACATCCATATACAAATTAAACAATCACGGAGACATACCACAACCCTGTTTAACACCTACATTTGTAAGAAAAACGAAACCAACTACTCAACCTACCATCTATTCTCACAGCAGCTTCACTACCCTCATACAACGCTCGAATCTCTCCCAACCAGTTTCTATTCACACCGTACTTTCTTAGTACACCCCACAAAGTATCTCGAAGAACACTATCATACGCCTTCTTTAAATCTAGAAAGCCACAGAACACCTTCTTGTTCTTGTCAAGTGACTTCTCTACAATCATACGAAGAGCAAACAATTGGTCGACACATCCCCTCTCAGGCAAAAAACCACCCTGAACGTCACTAATTTTTGAAATTGTTAAGATTCGCACCTTATGAATTAAAACCTTACCAAAGAGTTTCCCTACCACACTCAACAGACTTATCGCGCGAAAATTTGTACATTCACTCGAACTGCCTTTGCCTTTGAATAAAGGACAAATAACAGCATTTTTCCAATCATCAGGAACTACACAACGTTTTAGACAAAATCTAAATAAATACACTAACCAATCAAATACTTTCTCTCCCCCATACTTCAACATCTCATTTGTAATACCATCCAAACCCGCAGCCTTACCATTCCTTACACGCGCTAATGCATCACATACTTCACTTTCATCTATATCATAATCATCTTCATTATCATTTTCACTTGCAGCTTCGCTACTATCATCCCTCTCAATCTCACCTCCGTACAAACCCTTAAAATACTCACACCATCTATTCCTTACGTCTGATTCATTCCACAATAACTCTCAATTCGCACTCTTCACAGCTTTCACAACTCGACCACTTCCACCCCGCAGTCTCTTCACACTCAACCAAAACAATCGTTTATTTGTACTAAAATCATTTGTCAACCTTTCACTCAACAAATCATCAAATTGTTTTTTACTTTCTCTCACCACTTGCTTCGCCCATTTATTCTTCCTTCTATACTCTATCAAACATTCTTCGCGCAACCTCCCAGGCGAATCCTTAACATTTAAAAACTTTAAATACGCCCTCTTTTTCTCAGCAATCGCTTCTTTCACCTGTTCATTCCACCACGCATTTTTCGGACAACAGCCTAATCTGCTTTCACCACAAACTTCTTTTGCACATTTAAGGAGGGAATCCTTAAATTTCTTCCAAACTTCATTTATATTACATTCATAATTAGGCTCACATTCAGGTATGGATTCATTCAACCTATCACCAAATTTTATCCTAACATCTTCATTTAAAAGGGCACAGGATTTCACACGAAACATTTGCCCAGAACCTTTCTCCTTCACTCGCCAAAATTTATTTAACCGCATTCGCGACACAACCAAATAATGATCATTCGTACCCAATTCAGCGCCTCTTTTCACACGCGTATCTACAATCATACTCCTCAAACGCTCATCATAGATTACAAAGTCAATTACACTACGTTTATTTTGAACCACATTTTCCTAGGTGTATATGTGAGCTAACTTATGTTTAAAAATGGTATTTGAAATGAAGAGATTTCTTTCCAAACAAAATGAAGCAATTCTCTTACCATTGTCATTCACTCGACAATCACCGAAACGTCCCAACACATTCTCTGATTCACTTCGTTTTACACCCACCCATCCATTCAAATCGCCACATACTATCACCCTCTCACCCGGATCACGCAAATCAATTACATTATTTACCGACATCCAAAACTGATCTTTTTCAAGGTCATTTTCAGATTTTGTTGGACCGTAAGCGGACACAACGAAGATTCGTATATAGCCTACCTTGAATCTCATCCAAGAAATTCTCGAAGAAATACAACCATAACTTCGTATAAACGGCTTCATTCTTTCACTCACAAGTATACCTACACCATGCTTAGCATGCTCAATCTCTCGAACTCCCGACCACAAACAAAAAATGCCATCCACTTCTTCCTCACAACAACCTTTCCTCATTGTCTCAGTTGCACACAAAACATCTACACTGTACATTCGCACTGTATTCATCAACTCATTCTCTTTGCCATTCACACTTCTGACATTCCACGTCCCGAATTTACACTCATCATACATTCTCCATTTATTCTTCATTTTACTATACATAAAAGATAAGGACAGAGTAGACAGAAAACGGGTTTTTTCGGTAAGAGTAGAAGTCAAAGCAGTTAACCATAAGTTAAAAAATAATCAAAAAAACGGTCTTTTAACAATAAATTTTTGTACAGTGTAATTTTTTAATTAATGTTTAAAATAAAAATTTACTTAAGATCAATTTTTGTAAGCACATTTTTATTTATACATAGAAATATTCTAACCTAAAACTATAATACTGAACAAAACTAAGGGAACATAAAAATATTTTGACTTTAAACTATAATACTGTGCAAAAAAATGCCAACATAAATCTTAGCGCAGTCATGTTACAGTAGTTATTCGTTCCTTAAAAATACTTTCATAAAACGGATTATAAAACATAGGAATAAGATTTGCATTAACCAGACTTTTAAAAACGTAGTTTTCGTTCAGATAACTTCATTTTACTGGTATATAGCGGTTTCAATTCTTGGCGACCACAAAAACGGTTAAAATTTCTTTAAAAGTCATCAAAAACCGGTTTTTGTAGTATATCTTAATATCATTGATATCATGTTTTTTAATTCTTATAACTTTAATTTCTGATAGCTTGACCGTGTCTCCATCAACATTCTTTTTTAGTCCTGGACTTACTAAATTTTTTATGTCCACAAAATCTCTTTCACTCATTTCGTTTATGTAACAATCGCGACTGGGGTGCAACAGAAGTAGCGATGTTTGCGATTTATGTAGAGTTATACTAACATACTGTCTGTTGCGTCGGCCGGTAAGCTGATCACGTCACTGGGTGGGTAGCACAATTATATTAAACAATTTAGAAAAAATATGTCTTTATTTAAACAGTTAATCTAATATAATAAGTATAAAGTTGTTATAAGTTAATATAATTAAACAAAAAGATAATTCGAAAACAAGAAACTCAACTGTAAAGCAGTTGGACTGAGAATCAATTCGCCTGGCCACCACGATCATCTTCAGTCTTCAGTAAACGAACCAATTGCATAATCGGCAATATAACGCAATAGCTGATATTAGTAAAAAGTCAATTTGAGCGTGGCCATTACGAAACCATATTTTGCACAACAATCAAATTGTTACATTACCGCCCCCTTAATACTTAATTATAACCTCGCAGAGGAATAATTCAAGTCAACTGGGGATATTAGTCCGTTTAACCTCTTAATGCTAATACAACACGTGATGGTCAATATCATACCGGGGACAGGGGTGTTCTGAGCAGTTGGATGGATGCCGATCTTTGAGCTGTAAGGGCTGCACGGGCCGCTGGAGTGGCTGGATCTTGTATCGTGATCACTCGGTCCAATCTCCCCGTCTAATGGTACGCTGGTGGAGGGAGGGCGTCTCGACTATCTAGCTCATCTGGTGTTGGCGGTCGTGGCACTAAATAAATATATAAATAAAATAAATATATCATCACGGCATATTACCCATTTCTGGGTGTGCCAATCTGCTTTATCGCAGATATCGGTAATGATGATGACATATTTGTACCGTGCGGGCGCTTACCAGGCGTCACCTCACGGACACTCATTGCTGGCGTGGAGAGTGCGCCACAAGGATCACTTTTGTGCCATTCAAAATTCGAAATATTTGGCGTCGGTCGGGATCGACCAGACACTCAGGCACGAGGCTACGGGACCTCATAAATTGGCTAGCAAAAACCGGTTTAGCAGGCCATGCCACAGACTCGCAAAAAAAATTGATCGCCCTCGGGGTTGATGTTCGGTGGCTTTGCGTATTTTCCAGCAATTCATGGCTACGCTGGCGATGTAGGCTAAAATGGACCATGTAGTGTATATAGCCGCAATCACCGAAAAAATATGCCCTATTTCAGAGAGGAAACCCCATACTTTCTCGGCGGCGTCCATGGCCAGCTCGGTGAAATCTTTTCTGCTGAATATGTTGGGTAGGTGGTATCCCTGTGCATCCACTTCAGCCCCAGCCACCCTCCGTGTCACCAGATTCATGACTGCCTTCCTTTCGTTTGGAAAGAGTAAGTTGTGTTGAAATGCCTTCATATCCACCTTTGAATAGATAACACCGGAACTCAGGGGTGAAGTCTCCACCATCGGGAGGTTGTCGAGTTCCTCATCGGTGCTTAATTCAATAGGCGGCGGATTGGCTAATCGAGGTTCTGGGTTCAACTCTACCCACTTATCTTCCAAATGAAACATCGCTGGCAGTCGACCGTCGCAGTCCACATGGGTTCTATGATCTTGCAAGATTCGTGTTACCGGCGTAATGAATTTGGATTTATTTTGGTACATCACCGGTAACTCTTGGTAGCAGTATTCCGTCTTTCAGTAACCGACAATCTTCGGGTAACATTTGGCAATATACAGTACCTGTCCTACTACTCGTCCTGTGTGACCGGCTGCCTCCTTCACCAAGTCGCTGACTACATCGGGTGATTCATGTGCGAGAGCGAGACGATTACGTAATACTTGCTCTCGTATCTTACAACGTTTCAGGATGGTGTCGGAAATTAGGTCACGGGTCTGTTGTTTGACCGCAATCTCGAGGAAGAGTAGCTTGGAGAGTACTTGAGCCATGATGTCGGTGTAATGGTTGATTCTCCTCAGTTTTGGTAATAAAACCGAGAGATGTCTCGAAAATTACTATCAGACGTTTCTGCTCAGTTCTCCAGGCGTGCTGATGACACACTGCTTCAGGTGTAGTTAACCGCAGTGCAAACACGGTGTCCTGTGTTTCCACGACTACATACTTGGTGGCGGCAATCTTGGCTGTAGAATTGAGCACCAATACCGTAGCAGGCCCTTCATACAGCACGTCGATTCCTGTCGTTGAACAGCGATCACGGGAGTCAATCTCCCAAGTTGTCTCTCCGCGTAGCTCGTCAAAGCAATATTTTTCGTTATAAGGGCAAGCTGTACCTGAGTGGAGAATTACAGAATTCGACTCAACGTCCGCTACGGCTGTGTAGTCGGTAAGTTTGACAGCGATCGGCGTACTGACGGTGACATCTTCTTACTCGACCCCGTTATACGTGCAATGTATCCCTGCACATTTTCCGTTGGCGTCCAACTGCCCGGCTAACGTGGCTGATATATAAACGGTCCGGTTAGGTTCCAACCCTGCAATAATTCCCGCACCGATACCTTGAAGGTCGAGTCGTCCATAGCGGTGGGTATCCACACATTTCTCGCTGCGTATATAATGGACGTAATGGGCAAGTCCACCAGCATCTACTGAGGTGTGCGAACGCATGCCGCAGTGCATGATATTCTGCTGTATGGTAACAAGGCAAGAGTACATATGCACTTCTGTGTACCTTCTTTCCTGTATTAAATGGATTATGCGAACATGGTCGGGGCAGGGCTGGATTCATAACAGGAATACCGTCGTAATTTATGTTGCGGGGTCAGTACAATAATAGGCGATGATTTCTGCTGCTCCAAATGTCCCCAGTAGACATCCCCACGTCAAGAACAAACATTAATACAAAGACATGATAAACACAATTTATACAATTCTAATGTAATTCTTAATTCGTTGGTCGTACACCCAAGGATGATCTTGTACTGGTCCCCTACTGCGGGTGTTGTAACGAGGGGGAGCGGGCAGTGGGTCTATTTGGCTAAGCCCTGAGCTGTACAACTCTTCGCTGCTGGTAGTTCTGTTTGTGTTGGGGCCTGGACCTGACGGATGACTTCTGAAACTCGCACCTCCTGAAACTGAAGTTTCGTTACTCACTCATTATCAAGACTAGGAACTACCTCTTGCGTTGCAATATTAGCAGGCAAGTGTATCGGATGGAGACCTTATTCACTGTCACTTAGCCCGTGCTTGTCAACGTCCGATAGGGGTATGTGTCGTAATCTGTAATAATTATCGGCAAACGCTAAGCAGAGCTTTAGCCGATTTATATGCACTTTGTTCGGCGACCATGTATTTCTTTGATCACTGCGTTTACACCATCTAATTCCTCAACCTCATAAGGGCCCGACCAAGGTTTACAAAGCTTTTTACTAAACCCGAGTTTAATAGCCGGTGATTGTAAATATACCCTGTCGCCAACTTTGAAAGTGGGGGCTTTGGCTTTTTTATTAAATATTTTATGTACCCTGTCAGTGGTTTGATTTTGGTGGTTGCGTGCTTTTTTGATGTGCGATTTTCATGCGCTGCACAAACGCAACAGCGTAGCTTAGGTCAGTGTCATATTTTGTCTTTAGCGGTTTAAAAATGGCGTCAAATGGTAACTCAATATCCCTTCCGTATAGTAAATAGAATGGCATGTCACCGAGCGTAGAGAGAATCATGCTACAGTATGCTGACACTGTATAAGGTAGCCATTCGTCCCAGTCACGTTGATCGGGTGTTATGTAATGTGATAGTAAGTCTTTCAACATGCGGTACGTACGCTCTAAGCTACCATTTGTTTGTGAAAGCAGGTAAGTATAACTCTACTTAAATCGCAAACAAAGCTACTAGGGCTGTCAAAAGTATTCGGTTAACCGGTTAACCGGTTAATCGGTTAACCGGAAACCGGTTTTTCAATAATGAAATATTCGGCTAGCCGGTTAACCGGTTTTAGCCGGCTTTTAATCGGTTAATAGCCGGTTTTTAACCGGTTTATAGCCGGTTTTTAACCGGTCAATAGCCGGTTTTTAACCGGTTAGTAGCCGGTTTATAGCCGGTTTTTAATCGGTTTCTAACCGGTTTATAGCACCCTTTTTTAAAAAAAAAAAAATCTGTTGTGGCCAGCACAAGACCTTCCGTCAATTCCATGTATTTTGTACAAATCCCATACCAAAAGGTCCTTGGAACAGATTCTAGATAATATCATGTAAAATCGAACACGAACACATACTATTTTTTACAAATTCCATACCAAAAGTTCATTTAAAAAGGTTCTATAAATCCAATAATATTATAACATAAACTACACTAAGTAATGTCCTTCCATCTTCTCTTTGGCCTTTCTCTGCGTATCACTTGCGAGCAACACTATGACATACCAATTTTAGATCCTATATACTTGCACTTGCAACTGACATCTGTCAATTAAATTTTTTTGAATAATTATGTCAGCTGTTTCCATGATAAATAACAAAGCTGACTAATTTTTGAAAATTAATTTCTTTATAATGCTTTAACTCTATATCTATTGAATATGAAGGAAAATGAATAATCAAACCATATAGAGAAGAGTATTTTCTTTAATAAATATAATAACAAAATGTCAAAAAATAATATTTAACTGCGTTTTTTTAAGAAAAACTGTTAAAAACTTCAAATAAGGGTACTTCCGGTGGATCAATTATAACCAAAATCTAATCAACTCTTCATATGGATGTACAGAAGAGGAATCCGAAAGAATTATAATTTTTAGAATTGTAGTATTGGAGTTATCGTCGGAGAAAAAATTGTCACACACGGACACACATACACACACACGCACACACACACACACACACACACGGACACACACACACACACACATACATACAGACATCATCTTAAAAATAGTAAATTCGTATTGTAGGGACCCTAAAACGTGCTTATTCATGAAAAACTCACTACCGAATTTTTTGACCAAAGACAATACCTTCCTTACCTAAAGGTGACGGAAGGTAATAACTATAACCTAACGTCTAAATAGCTCTTGACAAAATGCCATATATCAAAATAAATAAATTTCAAATGCTTATTGAAACTGTCAATGTTACCAACCTTAATTTGTTATTATTTCTTTTAATAATATTTTTGAAATAAAAGTAAATTACATTGAAATAGGAAATAATTCATTAGTCACGTGATATGTTTTCCGCCAATCAACATTTAGAATTTCCATAGTTACATGTCTATCACAGCGATGATAAAACACAAAGAATATCACCTTATTTCTATTCGTTACTAACTGCTATGGCATTTTTACAACATTGACAGTTAATTTTAATAAAAATTCATTATATTCTCTCATTAAATATAAGCTCGTGATATTAATAATGAAGAAAGGGGTGAAAGGACCAAGCGTTGAATGGTTTATAGATGAAAACAAAAGGCATAAATGGTCCACGTGTATTGTAAAATTCTTTATTCGCAATCATTATAGTAATATACCGATTCCTAACCTTTTGGAGGTTGGGAAATACGTCATTCTTAACTTTAATGACATTCTCTTAGGTTGGAAATAACAGATTTTACCTCTTGGGTTGGAAACGTTTATGTAGAGGTTGCCTAGCAACATTGTCATAGATCCTTATAATAAAGTAAGTTGAAACAAAATTTAAGAGAGCTGTCAAAAAATATTAATAAAATTAAAGGTTAAAACTCATTGATTTATTTTGAAAATTATTGATTTAAAATGAGGATGATTGTGCATAAAATAAGATACATAACCTCGGTGGGAGTTTCATTACAGCCTCGCGCTTTATCTCATATACATAAGCCCTCGGATGTAATGAAACATTTCCCACCTCGGATGTAATATACTATTATTACGGACGCTTCGGGCTTAGGGAAAGCCCATCTTCAGCAATCGTTGAATATACAGTAATAATTAAAATTTATGACAAAATTTTTTTAAAGTTGTATTAGACGCGACGATCTATATGAACAACATCGAAAACAATTTTAAATACAGCATTTCAACAACCTTCCGAATCAATACGGAGTTGGTGAAATATGAATAATAATCGAAGATATTGCTCGCATACCATATATACGTATATCATATACCATTGCTAAACAATAAATTGTCAAGATTTTAGTGCACACAGGGAAACTTTGCAAAGTTTACCAAAATTTATTTCCCAAAGAAGAAGTACGATGTTTCCTAAAAGTTAACGGCGCCCTTAAAACTCGATACGTTTTGAGGAAACTTTTAAACATGCACCAAATTAAAGGTTATAAACCGGTTTTCTGACCGGTTAAAAACATGTTTTCCGACCGGTTAAAAACCGGTTTTTTAACCGGTTAAAAGCCGGTTTTTTGACCGGTTAAAAAACCGGTTTTTTGACCGACTAAAAACCGGTTTTTTGACCGGCTAAAAACCGGTTTTTCTGACCGGTTAAAAATCGGCCGGTTATTGACTTAAAACCGGTTATTCGGTTTTTCGGTTAACCGGTCTGTAAACCGACTGTTAACCGGTTAGCAATTTCACCAGATTTTGACAGCCCTAATCGCTACTTCTGTTACACCCCAGTCGCTATTGTTATAGTGGCGCTGCGGACAGGATCCAATTGTTAGATCAATTGGATCTTAAATATCGTCGTTTTTAAGAGGGTGATCACTTGTTCACTGTCACTGTTCACTTGTCTATACGCTGTTGTATGTAATCTCTCTATTTCCAAAAATTTGCAAATCTCTTCATGATTTTTGACAAGAATGTAGTCTGTCAATAGTTGTCGTGGGGTCCCGTGTGTGAGAATGATGCCTTTCACAAAATGTTTGGCAACAGTCTCAGCGGTCTGATCTTTCATATTAAACGCCTCCAAGTATCGCGTCGCAGCATCTTGAATTGTCAAAATGTATTTATGTCCCGAGTTAGTCTGATCAAGCGGCCTTACTACATCCATAGCTATACGATGAAATGGTCGCAGTACGGCCTGGAATTTTACAAGAGGTGCGGGGATGTTTTCCGTTGTGCGCAGCGAATACAAGCTTTTACATAATTTTTAACATCCGTACGCACTGTCGGCCAATAAAACCTAGAGCTAACTCGTTGTAATGTCTTATATATCCCGCCGTGACCTGAAAGAGGTGAGTCATGACATGCACGCATAATCGCTAAGCGCTGGGATTCAGGAATTACTAATTTATCTTCATGACGATTCGCACTCTTTTTATAAACTAAAACATCATCGTCCAAATAGTAATCGCTTTTAGGCAATCCAATGTCTTTCAACATGGTTTTAATTTCTATATCATTATTTTGATAAATTTTTATTGAATCACGGTCCCAGATAACTACGTCACAATCTGTGTGCCTTATCATTCTCACTGGGCTTATTCGCGATAACGCGTCGGCGTTAAAGTGTTTCGCGCCAGGTCTGTACTCAACTTTGAAATCGTACTCGGCTAACATTAATGACCATCGTATTAGCCTGTTATTCGTTGCTTTCATCTTCATCAACCATTTTAGTGGTTGATGATCCACAATCACCATAAACGACCGACCGTACATCGATAATTAGTTAGATCTAAAGTCGTAAACCGCTTTACCTAACTGGTCTAACGTGTCTTGTAAATTGGATATCGGGAAAAAATCCCGTTTAGTAACCGCATTCAGCGCCCGGTAGTGAATACAAAATCGAAATGAATTATTACCATCCGCATTAGTTTTATCTACTAGAACTACCGACGCTGACCAAGGCGATGTGGATTCGGATATAATATTGTTAAGCATTTCGTCGATTAAATTTTTCATAACTTGACGTCTACTAAATGCTACTCGATAAGGACCTCGAGATACCCGTGCACTATCGCCAGTTAATATTCTGCGTTGTACCATATGAGTTTGTTTTAGCGGTCCCTGCTTTGATTTAGAAATATATGTATATTCAAATAAAAATTTCGAAAATTTGTCTTTATCAGCTGTTTCTAAATGATCCAAATTAAACAACTCTGAAAATTCTTTAGTTGAAATCGCGTTTACGTTTGAATCTGACTGTTCAATTTGGAAATCTGCCCCGTCAGCAGGAATCGCGATGGCTATAGGTGTGTTTTTATCTAAGTTTGCACATTCAGGGCTAACATTTAAAATATTGACCAATAGTGAATTTTTCTTATTCATCTTTTTTTATCAAAACACGGGCGATTAGTACACCGTGTAATTCGATAACCTTAGGTTCAAGTACGTCCGTGCCGATCGGTGCACGATTATCAATAACTGCTGAGCAGGTAACTGCATGACGTGCGGGAATAGCTAGAGATTGCCTCGTACGAATTAGGAAATTATGCTCCGTTTTTTGACCTCCTGTTTTATCGGAATCAGTATTTGCTGATTCCGCTCGTTGATTACAAGTTTGTGACTCAATGATCTCCCCAATTTTTGGTTGATCGCCCTTTAACTCACCGATATTGGAATCCGAAATAATGGTTTATCGATCATGACTGTGCAATGATCGTCAAACCCGAAGTTAAAGGAGGTCTTCCCGAATTAACGATATTTTCGCCACGACTCTGTCGAATGGCTAACAAGTCCGAATTCAACGAATTCTCTCCGCTATTGACTGTTTTATCCCAACTCTGTTCAAGGATAAGACAGTCCGAATTTATCAAAGAGTTTTCCAAAGGAGTGACTTGTTGATCATTACTTTTTCCCATGAAACCACGTCCGAATCTAAAGTAGAATTTTTGGTCTCAGAGTTAACTGAACAAATGTTGTCAGTGTTATTTAATTTTGAGATTTTTGTCATAGATAAAATTTTGCCCATGATCTTAAATTCATTTGTTTCAACATTCAAAATTACGTTATGTGTTTCTAAAAAGTCGACCCTAAGTAACCCGTCTGTATTAAAATACAGATCATCTGTACATACCACGAAATGATTACGCTCAGATGCTCAAAGTGTCAAAAACACTGACAAATTAAAAAATAAATACTTTTTCTGAAAGCTGCGCCAATGCAGATTAATGTTTGCAGTTTTTCTTTTTCTTTTCGAGTTGATATTTTTGCATACTACACAATAAATATGTTTTAGTTTATGAATGAAGCTTTAATAAACCTATTAATCATATATTTTGGGTACATATATGTATTAAGTAATTATTACATAAGGGGTCACAGAGTTACCCCACTTACGTCGAGTAGAAACACTCAATTGGTTAAGGGTTAAGGCCGTCTCTCTCTTAATTGTATTTCTTAAATTTCAAGGCTCATTGTTATGAATGACTGGAAAATATTGGATGCCGCAATCTCTAATCTTAAGGCATATTTTCTGAGAGACTCGTCTTTTTTTCTAAACATTTTACAAAATTCTCGTTTCGCAGAGGCGGGGTCTGTTTTACGCCCGTAAAGATCAATCAACCAACTTCGAAAAATCGCCACAGTATTTGGGCGTCTATCGTGAGGTAACGAATAGTAACTACTAACGTTTACTATCTGTACGTCCGTCCAAACGTAACACTCTGCTACTGCCGCCACATTATCTAAAAAGGCCTGTAATTCAGATCCGCCTGAGTAAATCTCAATATTTTTAAGAGCAGACATTGTGTTCGGAAAATATTTGGGTGGTTGCGTGATCAGGGGTAGAGGATCCCGGTTGCTATAGGTGTGAACGGTGTTGTATGTTTTACATTATATGAGTACGGTGGTAGATGATAGGAATAGGGTTGCTGGTAAGATGTTCCTGGCCTGGGGTATGCATAAGGATAGTAACTTTGGGGTGGACCATGATTAAGTAAACGATAGGGATTCTCAGTCCCGAATGTTGAGGCAGTACTAGCGACCGGTGGTAGCGAATATGTAAGGCCGGTCGTAGTCGTTATGTCTCTAGTCGTAAATGCTACAGTTGTAACAGCCGTCGTCCTAGTCTGTGCTGCTGTATTTGTAGTAGTCATAATGTAATCAATTACTAGCTGACAGTGAACAAGTGATCACCCTCTTAAAAACGACGATATTTAAGATCCAATTGATCTAACAATTGGATCCTATCCGCAGCGCCACTGTAACAATCGCGACTGGGGTGCAACAGAAGTAGCGATGTTTGCGATTTAAGTAGAGTTATACTTACCTGCTTTCACAAACAAATGGTAGCTTAGAGCGTACGCAACGCACGTTGAAAGACTTACTATCACATTACATAACACCCGATCAACGTGACTGGGACGAATGGCTGCCTTATACAGTATCAGCGTACTGTAGCATGACTCACTCTACGCTCAATGACATGCCATTCTATTTACTATACGGAAGGGATATCGAGTTACCATTTGACGCCATTTTTAAACCGCTGAAGACAAGATATGACACTGACCTAAGCTACGCTGTTGAGTTTGTGCAGCACATGAAAATCGCACATCAAAAAGCACGCAACCACCAAAATCGAGTCACTGACAGGGTACATAAAATATTTAATAAATAAGCCAAAACCCCCACATTCAAAGTTAGTGTCAGGGTATATTTACACTCACCGGCTATTAAACCCGGGCTTAGTAAAAAGCTTTGTAAACCTTGGTCGGGCCCTTATCGGGTTGAGGAATTAGATGGTGTGAACAAACAAAGTGCATGTAAATTGGCTAAAGCACTGCTTAGCATTTGCCGATAATAATTGCAGATTAGGAGACATACCCCTATCGGACGTTGACAAAGACGAGCTAAGTGACAGTGAACAAGGTCTCCATCCGATACACCCGCCTGCTAATATTGCAACGCAAGAGGTAGTTCCTAGTCTTGATAATGGAGTGAGTAACGAAACTTCAGTTTCAGGAGGTGCGAGTTTCAGAAGTCATCCGTCAAGTCCAGGCCCCAATACAACCAGAACTATCAGCAGCGAAGAGGATTATTCCGCTTTTAGCTTTTCCCTTACTTGTACTACTGAGATTCGTAGATCTGTCATTTGGATTTTTCTTAAATTGACTCTGCAGTCTGAACGACGATGACCAGGTTTTCCACACCGGTAACATTTATAATTAAATTGGCTAGAATGAACTTGATTATATTTATTAGTTTTGTTTTTAAAATGATTAGATTTTGTATTAAAACAGCATCACCTTTATTAACTTTTATATCATCTTCTGCGATACCTTATCTTATCCTCTCTTCATCTAAAAGTCTACTTTTGACTTTAGCTACAGTTAATTGTTCCGGCTCAATTGTTTTTAGAGCTGTTATTAATGCTCATAGGATTTGGGTAAAGACAACAACAGCTGACACAAGAGTCTCTTTCTCTATTTTTGCTCCTACAGACTTTAACTCCCTAACCATTTTATCAAATTCCAATAGAAAATTTTCTATTGATTCATTTGCAAAAGTTTATTTCTTAAGAAAAGTTGAGTTGTAATTAACTTCCTGTGAAAAACAGATTCTGACTTTTGCAAAATATCTTTAGGAATTCTTTCTCATATTCTAAATGATTATCGCTTGATAATCATTGACTTTGCCTTTTCTGTTGTTTTGTCAAGACTTCGACGTATTTTTTCCTGTTTGCTTCTTCAACTACATCCTGAAGCGGTGTACCCATTCCGTCAGCGTCCAAAATTTCCTGAACTTTTCTCGTTGCAAATTCCAAGTCATGTTGATCCAAAATAACGTCTAGTATATATTTCCAATTACTGTAATTTGTTCCATCAAATAAGTACAATTTTTGAAATTCAAATTCACTCATTTTTCTAGTGCGGATTAATATTATAAATTAAAGCCTGGGCCGCATAAGCTGTACAAATAAATAGAAGCGGAAGAACAGTTTGAATAATATTTTATTTAAATATATTTTCCAAGTTGACACTTGACAGTATTTTTATAACAATAATAATTGAATTACTTTATAACAAACTGTATAGCATAATATCCTAGCAATTCCAGGCAATTCATGGATAACTATTTAAATTGGATATATAATAGTTTCGGTATTGTATCCTGCAAATAAGAGTTCGAATCAAGTGTCATCTTATCCTCATTTTTCAAAAGTTTTAAAGTACGATGGTTTAAATTTTCCGATGCAATTAAAAGATGTTCCAAAATTTTAAAAAATGAATGATTTGTCTATTAACATTTATACTTTAGATAAAATGGGTAAAGATAAAGTAAAATCGTGCCTGTATATTTATCAAAATTTAAAAGTATACAATTTATTTATTTATTTATCAATGATAAACTCTAGTAACTATTGCCAGTCTGAAGAAGAAATAGAAGTAGCCAATGATACAGTTAAAAGTATAAAGAAAAATACGAATTACCACTTTATGTGGATTAAACATTTATCCAGACTTTTAAGTAAACAAATTTCGGATCATAATAGAAACGTTTTATTTTGCGACAGATGTTTAAATTATTTTTACTCGAAAATTGCATTTGAAAAGCATACAGCTGATTGTAAGCTAATAAATAAATGTCGTGTCAAAATGCCAAATGAGGAAAACAAATTCTTAAAATTCAAAAACTTTCGTTATCAAGACACAGTACCTTTCATGATTTATGCTGATCTATATTACAGATAACTAGAAAACTGAAGATAATGAAAACAAATATTCAATTAAAATTTATAAACATGTTCCTTGTATTGCTTATTATATAAAATGTTCATATGATAACAATTTCTCTTATTTGAAATTAAACAGAAGTGAACACTGCATTGACTGGTTTTCAAATGAGCTGTATACTGTTGCCCATTTCATTAATGATAAATTTCAAAATCCGATATCTATCAAAATGACAAAAGAGCAAGAAATAGAGTTCTTAAAATCGAAAATTTGTCACATATGTAAAAAGAAATTTTTTGAAAATGATATAAATGTGCATGATCATGATCATTTTACTGGGGCTTATCGTGGTGCGGTACATCAATCATGCAATATAATTTTTAAAAAATCACATACTATTCCCGTTGTACTTCATAATCTAAGTAATTATGATTATGATAGCTACGAAATTACCCGGACGAGTTTCATTACTACCTGTGAATAAAGAAAGCTATATTTCCTTTACTGAGTATATTCAGGATATGAATATTAATTTTAGATTTATTAATACTTTTCGGTTTATGCCTAGTAGTATTGAAAAATTGTCAAGCTACTTAAAAGATGATGAGAAATCAATCACTCGAAATTTTTGTAAAGATATGTCAGTTTCAGTTACTGACAAGACAAGAATATGTTGACAGCTGGGATAAATTTGGAGAAAGTTGTTTAACTCACCGAAATGTCTCCTATAGCAGCTTAAAGAATGAAAATGTCAGTGACGATGATTATGAATATACAAAAAATGTGTGGGAAACTTTTAACGTGAAAACATTATGAGAATACTCTGATTTATATTTTGCGACAGATATTCACTTGTTGGCCGATATATTTGAAAAATTTCGGAGTAATTGCTTACAGACATACAAATTAGATGCCCTTCATTATTTCATTGCCCCGAGGTTGGCGTTTGACGCGATGTTAAAATATACAGGTATAACGCTCGAACTGTTAACAGACGTTGCAATGTTATTATTCATAGAACGTGGTGTGAGAGGAGGGTTTGTACAATGCAGGAAACATTATGCAAAAGCCAATAATAAGTTTATGTATGTATTTTGACGTAAATAACTTGTATCATATATATATATATATATATATATATATATATATATATATATATATATATATATACCTTGTGAATCTCCCAGAAAATTCGGAAATCGATTACATTTTCGAAGTTGATTTAGATTACCCCAAATCTTTGCACGAATTACATAAAAAAAAATAGTAGCAAACTTATATAGTAAAAAGAATTATGTTATTCATTATAAAAATTTGAAACAATGTTTAAAATTGGACTTACAAATTATGAAAATTCATAGAATTCTTAAATTTAAGCAAAGCTTTTGGTTAAAGTCTTATATTGATTAAAACACTGAACTAAGAAAACAATCAAAAATTGAATTTCAAAAAAAAATATTTCAAGTTAATGAATAATGCTGTTTATGGAAGAACGATGGAGAATGTACGAAAACATAAAGATGTATAATTAGTCACAAAATGGGCAGCTGTACTATTCTCGATAATGATGTAATACTTGTAGAAATGAATAAAAGGTCAGTTCTGTTCAATAAGCCTATTTATGTAGGATTTTGTATTTTAGATATTTCAAAAACATATTTATGACTTCCATTATAATTACATAAAACAAAATTTAAAGTCAAATACAAAACTGTGTTATACCGATACTGATAGTTTAATTGATTTATTTAAAAATATTCACATTTATAAAATTATGAAAAGAGACATCGAAAAGTTTGATACTTCAGAATACCCTGTAAATAATGTACAAAACATTCCCTTAGCTAATAAAAAAAATCGGTTTAATGAAAGATGAAAACAACGGTAATATTTATGACTGAGTTTATTGGGTTACGGGCAGTGTTGGGTCAGATAATGATTTTCGTTATCTGGATAACAGATAAAAGATAAATTGGCACAATATATCTAGATAAGGATAACAGATACTTTACATATTATCTAGATAAAAATTATAGATAGCACATAAGATACTTAAAAAGTAAGCAACCGTGATTTCTTACAACGCTTTCTTTAATTGTCTATGCTTGATTGATACGATGTGTGAAAAGGAAACAAAAAATAATGAGTGTACATATTTATTTAATAATATACAAAAAAAGATAGACATTATTCTAAAAATATCTATGTACATATTTTTTATAATAGTAAATAGTTGTTTTTTAAAAACAGTACTTTCTCAAAATTAGTATCAGATAGGCGATTGCGTCTTGGTGTGAGAATTTGCCCGCCTACACTGAAAAGCCTTTCAACGGGACCGGATAAACATTGTTTTATATTATTTACCTGCATAAAATTAAGCATATAAAAATGCCAGTAAATGAATATTTTCATAAATAATGTTGCTCACTATTGCTCACGAATCACGATTACACGTCACATCACACGGCACTATGCGATGCGGTAGGTTGTGCTTGTCCTAACTTGCTAAATAGTATTTTGATTTAAGTATAGATGGAGCTGACATAAATAATGGATATCTTATCTTTCTTCTGCATGTTATAAAAAATAGATATTAATTTTAAAAATATCTAGATATTAGTTAAAGATACTAACTACGTTATCTAGATAAAATTTTAGATAATCTTATCTAGATAAGCACAACACTGGTTACGGGCAAAAATGTATGCATATAAAATTTTTATAAATAACAAGCAAGAGGTAAATATGAAGGCAAAAGATATATCCAGAGCTAAAATGAAATCTATTTGTTTTGAAGAGTATTACAACTTTTTGTTTAATAATGAATGTACTCGTATTTCAAAACCGCAAATGCTAATAACTTCAAAACAACATAATGTATATACTATTAGACAGAATAAGTTAGCTTAAAGTGTGCATGATGATAAGCGAATGGTAAGTTTTCTTTCGCCAGACACTTATCCTCATAGTTATAGCAATATGTAAATATTTCTTCTCATATTAATGTCTGTAATATAAATTAGTAAATAAATGCAAATAAATAAATAATGTGTTGTTATTCTTTTAATCCTTACTCCCATTCCTAGTGAGTGCATAATAAATAGTGAACACCTGGATAATTAGTCACCACGCCGCGTGCCGGGGCGCATAAATTAGGTCAGAAACTGAAACATATGTAAAAATATGGGTTATATTTTAATTTGTGTATTTAAGTGTTAATGAGCAAGTGCATGGCGTGCAATATGCTTGGTAATGGGGTGAACACCTGCGGCTGATGTCGTCATCACCACTTGCATCTTACACGTCCCGGGCAGAAGCATATGCAGAAATGTGGGCTAACAAGTTCAGCTGGGCAGAAGCATATGCAGATATGTGAGCTAACAAGTTCAAACTTGTAAAGGGGTGAACACCTGAATGATGAGTCACCACGCCATATGCTTAGATGCTGGTCCTGGGCAACGGTCGCGTACTGGTCCTTATGTCAGTGAGACATCTAGGAAGGATCATATGGTTACATGCGGGTCGTCATCACCACAAGTTCAAACTTGCAAAAGGGTGAGTCAACGCAGAGAATGCCTGGCAACAGGACCAATGTCTTAAGGATCCCAGCAATGTCTTAAAAATTTCAGCAATGTGTTAAGGACCCAAGCAACGTCTTAGGAAATCAAGCAATGTCTTCCAGCAATATCTTAAGGACCCCGGAAATGTCTTACGAACCAAGCAACATCTTCAGGACTCCATCTTTGGCCACCCACCTCACAGATATGACGCAATAGATCTACAACCGCCATCTTGACAGACGCCATCTTAAACGCCATCTTGAATTTTAATTAGGCTGACGCCATCTTATATAGTAATTAGTCCGATGCATTGACGTATTATAATTAACGTAGACCCAGCACGCAGCCTTTGTTGTGATTTAGAGCCAGAGGTGAGCGGCAAGGGAGTGGCACAATCTGTATCGCGGGTCTGCATACATTGAACAAGTTATTTGAAATAAACTGAAGTCATCGCTTGGCGTGGCATAAATGAAGAAATATATTTATTTTTTCTTTAGACACTAATGCCCGTATTCATAAAAACTCGTACAAATTTTAAACGGTTCGTTATATTTTTTATCCAATAAAAACAGTCGACATTGAAAGAAAAATCGAAATTTTATCTGTCAAGTTTGATTCTATTTGTCAAAAATTATAACGAACCGTTTTGAAACTTTACGAGTGTTTATGAATATGGGCATAATTCACAAACAATCAAACAAAGATCACGCTTTGACATTTGCACTTCTCAAACTTGTAAACAAAACTATGCGAACCCGCGATACAGACTGTGTCACTACCCTCAGCTCTAACATCACAACAAACTGTGCAGCAGCATAGGCCGCGCTGGGTCTACGTTAGTATAATACTTCAATTGTCCGATGCCATCTTGAGCCCGCGTGCCCCTTGCAAATCGCACAACTACCCTTGCAACCCGTACAACTGCCCCTTGTAACACGCACAACTGCCCCTTGCAACCCGCACCACTGCGCCTTGCACCCTTGCAATCCACACAACTGCGCTTGAACTCTCACTGCTATACTACTCAGGTAAAAATGGATTAGTTAGGTTTATTATAATTTCAAGAAATGAAAGTCAAGTAAACTGTAAGACCAAGTAATATGTCTAAAAATTAAGTAATGGCCACTTATTTCTTAAAATTATGTATACTAAATCTGTTCTTACTACGTTTTTAATAGTTTTTTTTGCTAAACGTGCTACCTTGACACTGCGTTGCACTATATATCTCATCGAGTTTTTTTTTTTTTTTTTTTTTGTATTTATTATCTTCGGAATATTACTACAAAAATGGGTAATCTTACAACAACTATAAAAGAAACTATTGCCGCTTTACTCGCGGATAACTCATTTATCAACAAGCAGGTCGATATTGTTACTCAGCGCCTCGATAGAAAGCGTGAAGAATAAAAAGCTTACTATGAGAGAGCAGCAGGAGCAGTACTCCCGCCGAAACTGCATCCGCGTGTTTGACGTTCCGGAGATGGCAAACGAAAACACCTAGGAAGTAATGCGTGCTGTGTTCAGCAAAAATCTTAAAGTAATTGTGAGCCCTGATCAAACAGACTGATGCCATCGAACAGTTAAAAGAAATTAATATTCCATCTGCCAGTACTTCGAGACCACACCCTATCCTAGTTAAATTTTCTCCTTACAAAACTCGGTCTACAATTATTCATAATCGTAAGAAGCTAAGTAGCACTAAAATCAATATAAAAAAGATTTAACTAAAGCCAGAGGCGAAACTATTTTTTTAAGCAAGCATGCACTAAATTCGGTTTTCGAAATGTGTGGTCAGCATGGCAATTATCTGCGCTAAATCCGATGGCCGTATTAAAGAACTGCCATATTCCGACCTTATTTAAAATCTTTGTTAACATTATTACACAATTTTATTACGTACTTGTTAAATATAATTATTCGGGGAGTCATCAATGCCCATATTGCAGATATATTTTTATTTGCCAGCATAATATTCAATCTATTATTTTTATTTCATTTCTTTCAAACAGCTGCCTTCAACATTTCTGTACTCACACTTTCAAACAAGTGACATATGTTGCTGACGTCTTCGCTATTTGGCCCCGTAAATGTCAAAATTTATCGATTTTTAAAAACAACCTGAATAATATCCATGAAAATATTAAGTTCACTGTAGAAGTCGAAGAAAATGGCATCATTACGTTCCTGGATGTATTATTGGAAAGAAGAGAAGATGGTTCTTTACTTCATACAGTTTACAATAAGCCAACGCCCGCCAATCAATATATCAGTACCAATTCACACCACCACCCTTCTCAGAAATATGGCACTAATAAATGCCTTATGACAAGAGCTTCTGATATTTGTCATCCAAACAAACTAGAAGAAGAGATAAATGAAATTAAAAATATTTTTATGCAGAATAGGTTTTTGATTTCTTCAATAGAAAAATGTTTAAAACCAAAACAACAACTAATACTGAAAAAGAAAGGAAAGCGTTGTATGCTTCGCTTCCTTATGTCAAAAATGTAGCAGACAAGATTGGTAGAATTATTCGTAAGAAAAACATGAAGATTTCGTTTTCTCCATATATTAAAACTTTAACAAATGTTGAGACATAATGTAAAATAAGATTTAGTAGAAAATCTGATGGTTTTATGAAATAAGGATTAGTTTATTTTCATAAAAAAATTTTATTATTGGCAATCGATTTCGTCGCAACGGACATCATCAGGCCACAGCTGTAATACAATATATTTCTTGAAGAAAAACATATAAAATTTTTTACATATGAAAAGTTATATAGAATTATTTAAATGGTTAGGATAAATTTAGAAAAATATTTTAGTTTGTATTACAAAAATATAAATGTAGATAAATATATGGTTATTAATAATAATGAATGATAAAATGTTAGAAAATAGAAGACAGGTTTATGAGATGATTAAAATGGATTTGTTGAGACAAGTGAAGGACAACATCCCTCTTCAATTATCAGGGATTTATCGGGTTCCATGTGTCTGCGGGAAAGTTTACTTCGATCAGACTGGTAGAATTATTTCCACAAGAATGAATGAACATCAGCGTTCTATAAGATTGAACCAGCCTGGGAAATCATCAGTTGCAGAGCATGACCTGGAAGAATTCCACCAAATAAAATTTGATGAAGCAAAAATGGGGTCCTCCACCATAACAAAGTATTATAAAATAAACAAGTTGTCCTTAAAGTACTACTCAATAACTAGCAATTAAGATAAAAATATTTTTTTAATAATTACTTTACGATATATTTGATATTTGTTGACAGTGTCACTGTGACGTCAAACTATTGCTATCTTTTTCCTGCAACCTAATATAGCGGAGCGAGAGAAAGATAGGAGTGCCGCCGTATCGACATGCTGACATTGAAAATCAAATGCAGTTAAACAAATGACGATTCTGAAATTTTAATACTACGAATTTTTTAAAAATTAAACGAACTTTCATTTAAAATAATAAAAATATTAGATTTGAGGACCCCATTGTAGCAAGACCTAAAAACGTTAACAACGGATTAATTAGACAAGCCATAGATATTTACAAAACCAAGAAGAATAATCTTAATCATTGTATGTTGTAATATGTATACAATTTTATCTAGACTTTATGAAACATTTGTTAATAAAGGAGTACGGCCGCGGTATTTCGATACCGAAAAGGCGGCTCCGAGTTATATAGATCACATCTCTGCCAGTTTTTTGGATGCATGTTCGCCGTCCTAGTTAATGCCGGGCTGACATAATGTCTCGTACATTGTATACTTACCAAATAGATAAGATTTATGTACTTTTTATGTTACCTTGGTTACTTGTTTTTTCTTGTGTCTCGTAATTTATTTAAGGCATCAATCAATGGTGGCGAAACGTTGAAACTAATAAAATATAACAGAACGGAAACTAAAAAGGTTGTATTATTCCTAGTTTATTATGTGTTTTGAAAGATTTTTTAATAATTCCCTTATATCTTTATTATTAGAAAAATTATTCTCATTGATAATATTTAAAATTTAGTAAATAAAAGCTATGCATTTTCTAGTTAGCAATGACAAAAAAAAAAAAACGATTTTATCTGAGTATTTTTTGAGAGTGTATTAAGTAATAATAACGAAGGAAGAATTTATTAAAAATTTATGGATCTTATTAGCATTCGATCCCAAGAATCTGCTGTCTTTAATATAAGTCCGAATTTCATCAAAAATTTCTAATATTGTTCTCTTTGGGTTCAATGCCTTTTTCCTGTCAGCCATTTATTCTTATTTCGAAACAGGAAGAGTCAAAATTAGCCGAATATGCCGAAAGTGGCACATGTCTAATTAATTTATATCGGTATTCAAGAAGTTTCGTCATCGCAATTACAATTTATTTTTTTACTTTTCTATTTAAAACTTGGCTTTTATGTATAACTACTAGTGTACATGCTAGTGAACTGTTTCAATGATTAATTTAAAAGTTACTATCGTAAAGCACCACTTGAAGAACTTTAATATTCGCATAGTTATTCGGGTAACTATAACTTTAACTGTTTTTAAGGAATGATTGCCTCTAATCGCGTACAAAAATAATAAATAATACAAATATAATAAACACATTGAATTCGTAAAATATATATGTAATTATCTTCAATCGGGTCAGCTGGATTAGTTTCCAATTTATCCATTAATTCTGACGCTTCTTCTTCGCATATTAATTATCTCTTTCGTAATGTGTATTGGGGATCTAAACGCCCCAAGGAAATGAACTTTGCTAGCTATAATAAGCTTAAAAATACTACCTTTTATAGTTTCATATAGCAGCAAATGTGTTAACGCATTATGTGTAAAATCAAACAATAATTTATACATATTATTAAATGTAAAATTAATAATAAGCAACATTATCATTAACTTACCTGCCATTTAATAATACTTATGGATATGTAATTGATTTACAATACGCAAATATTTAACTCATTAGTGCATAGTTTATGAGAATAAGAAGTGATAATGAGAGAAAGCGTAAATGCATGTGCTTTTAAACTGATACATTAATTCATGACTTCTTGAACTAAGATCATGTAATAGAAAGTATAATTCGTATGTTTAACAATGTGTTATTTTGACAGCAAAATAATTATATGCATGAATTAACAACAGGTAAATGTTTATATGTATTTTACTAAAACTAACAAGCAAATAAAATGTACCGTAGTCTGACATCCCCATTTTTCTTTCATTCAGCGCGTTGTACCTCTTTGTGCTGCATTCAACAGTATACAGAAAAATATGTTTAATTTTGAAACATTTTTTTAATAGAAAGCTAAATGCGGCTTCACGTACGTAGTCTGTTGTGTAAGTTTTGTGCTTACAATTTATTTTATTCAATTTATGATTGACGAACAACTTACAAACTTTCTATGTCCATTTAAAAGTACACATTTTTATTAATATACGTTAGTAAAATGTCAAAAATTACTTATAAATAGAATATTCATATTTTTCTGCGCCCATTAAAAAATTACTTATTGAAAACAAGAAATGGGAGGCGTTCAGTTTCCAGCTATATAAAAAATAAGTAGTTAGTGAAGAACAATAGGTCATAATCATTTAAATATACTATAACTGTTAAAGTAAGACATCAAAATAATTAATAAAATGTGTTTCACAATTAAAATCCACATAATAATGTGGACAACAGGACGTGAATGCCGGCCAAACTTTCCGCAACTGCACTACATTCTGATAAAGAAAGAATTTTGCCTGGACCATGTTTTGTCATTGACATCAAACAAGAATTGAATTTATAGAAATGTAATGCCGATACAAATAAATAATATATATATATATATATATATATATATATATATATATATATATATATATATATATATATATATATAGTGTGAACATTGAAAACCGTGACATAGGCGTTTAACATGGGAAAACGGTTTTTTTGAAATATTATCTGTGCCGCAAGAGTATACTGGGAGTTTCTGATATGGTTAGAAAGACTATTTAATTTGACATCGAAGAGTATTTAAATACTTCTAATTTAATGCTTTATTATTGAAATATTTACAAAAATATAATGCTATTTGACAGTTATTACTTATAACTTACTAAAAACAGTAATCATGAAAACGCTGACTTGGTTAAATCAATCAGTAATAATTTTTCACTAGTTCAAATCCCTCCCGGTTTAAGTTAATATTTTTATTATTTTTATATTTATTTTGTACGATTTATTATTAAATAAATTACAAAATTAAAACAAATAATTTTTTGGTACATCAAGTATTTTATTGACTAAATGTACAAGAAGTGAAATAAATATGTAAATGTAAGTTTTATGTTCGTCATTAACGCAACCGGTTTTTTCAAATTTTAAAATGATTCGTCTAGTTCGTTCATGGGATGCAATTTGTCTATCAGAATATATCCTAGCAAAAAAGTCTCGAATTTCTCGTACTCATCCCTTGATAGTAAAATTTAATTATACCAATTTTTTCTTCTAATGAAAAATCCATTGGATTTACAAAGTTTCCGGAAAGAATGTATTTAATAATACAAAAATAAATATAAAAATAATAAAAATATTAACTTGAACCGGGAGGGATTTGAACTAGTGAAAAATTATCATGGAACCTTGATTTAACCAAGTCAGCTACCGAACACGTTTCCATGATTACTGTTTTTAGTAAATTATAAGTAATAACTGTCAAGTAGGATTATACTTTCGTAAATATTTCAATAATAAGGCATTAAATTAAGAGCATTTAGATATTCTTCGATGCCAAATTAAATAATCTTTCTAACCATATCAAATACTCCCACTATAGTCTTACGGGACAGATAATATTTGAAAAAAACTGTTTTCCCATGTTAAAGGCCTATGTCACGGTTTTCAGTGTTCACACTGTATATATGTATATATATATATATATATATATATATATATATATATATATATATATATATATATGTGGGTGTGTGTGTGTGTGTCTGTGTGTTTGTGAATCGGCACTGTGTTTTTTGGTTTTAGTAGATTATTTTAAAATCTGTCAAATACACGAAAGCTTGATAGATTTTAAAAGAACCTACTAAAACTAAAAGGCCCCAAAAACCTTCCACCGATATACCCACTAATTTTTTTTCTCTACCAATGCCGACTCAATACGACAGGCCTGGCCCAGCGCACACTCATTCTAATAATAGTGCGTAGTCCGTATAAGAACTGTATAGAAATCGTAACCCCAGTGTTTAGAAATCGTATTTCACTTCAAATGGGATCAAAATTCAAGTTAAAATCACTATAATACTCTACAAATCTTATGAAGTATTTTGTATTGAATATAAATATGTATAAATAATGAAAATTTCAAAATGACGAACCCAAAACAGCAAATATATTCCGTTTTTTTATTTTCTTATTACAATATTTATAAAAAAATCTATTGTGGCCAGCACAAGACCTTCCGTCAATTCGATGTATTTTGTACAAATCCCATACCAAAAGGTCCTTGGAACAGATTCTATATAATATGTAAACTCGAACACGAACACATACTATTTTTTAAAAATTCCATACCAAAAGTTCATTTGAAAAGGTTCTACAAATCCAATAAAATTATCACATAAACACCACTAAGTAAACACTTCCTTCATTTCTTCTTCAGCTTTCCCCTATTTTATTACTGGTCGCTGTTTCCTCTTCTCTTCCACTCATTCCTGTCCAACGCATCTTCTTCACACAGTCATTTCTTTCTCAAGTCTTCTGCGATACAGTCTTTCCATCTTCTCTGTGGCCTTTCTCTTGCGAGGAACACTATGACATACCAATTTTAGATCCCATACTTTCTAGATTTGATATTGCACTTGCAACTGACATCTGTCAATTAAATTTTTTTGAATATACCTATCAGCTATTTACATGATAAATAGCAAAGCTGACTAATTTTTGAAAATTAATTCCTTTATAACGCTTTAAATCTATATCTATTGAATATGAAGGAAAATGTATAATCAAACCGTATAGAGAAGAGTATTTTCTTTTTAATATGTATAATAACAAAAAGTCAGAAAATAATATTTAACTGCGTTTTTTTAAGAAAAACTGTTGAAAACTGCAAAAAAAGGTACTTCCAGTGGATCAATTATAACTAAAATCTAATCAACTCTTCATATGGTTGTACAGAATAGGAATACGAAAGAATTATAATTTTTAGAATTGTAGTATTGGAGTTATCGTCGGAAAAAAATTGTCACACACGGACACATATACACACGGACACACATACACTCACGGACACACACACACATACAGACATCATCTTAAAAATGGTATATTCGTATTGTAGCGATCCTAAAACGTGCTTATTCATTAAAAACTCACCACCGAATTTTTTAACCAAAGACTATACCTTCCTTACCTAAAGGTGACGGAAGGTAAAAAAAAAACAACTCAACAATGTATTCTCCAAGAAAATAACTCTTACAAAATAAAATAATAATAATAATATAATACTTGGATACAAAAAAGTCTCCATATAACAATAATTTCAATATATATTTGGAAAAGTAGCATTATAAACGTTATAACATATAAAAAAAATCTGTTGTGGCCAGCACAAGACCTCTCGCCATTTCCATATTAGGCTATATAAGTATTGTATTGCACTTCGCTTTCCAACCATCGTTTTATAACAAAATCTTACAGAACATTACCCAAATATTGTTTCTTACTATATTTAGCATGTCTTCTGCACACATATAATTCAAATTATATCTATTTTTCATTGTATGAGGAAGTTTCTAAATGTCAAATATTGTTCCAATTCATTAACCAGATTGGCGGTATTTCTGATAGACACACACACAATTTTACCTATAATTTCAAATATTTAATTAATAAAACAATAAGAAAAGTTAAATATACTTCCCAGGAAAAGCTATCAGAATGTCACTATAACTGTTGATATTTGACAATGACATGTGTCATGTTATAAACATTGGAATTTGTCAACTGGTTTCCTTAGTGCCTTGGCCTCTGCGATTAGTTTACTCTATAAATTATAGAGTCTTTATCTCTAAATCTATACAAGATATAATAAAATTTTAAGTGTATTAGATGGAGAACTTTATGTTCTTCAATATTTAATAAAAAAAACTCCCAAAAAATTATATTTAGAAGATTTTTTCTAAGAAACTACTACTTCCGGTTGTTCAATTGTTACCAAAACCTTTTCAGCTCTTCCCAGGAATGTCAGATTGAGGAAACTGCAGTTAAATATTTTTTAAGTCTTATAGTTTTTGAGGAATCGTGACTACAACATCCAGACATACATACATACATACACACACACACACACACACACACACACACATACACACATCCACACACACACACACACACACACACACACACAGACATCATTTTAAAAATGTTATAATCGGATTGTAGGGACCTTAAATCGTGCTTATTCAATAAAATCTGGATATGCGAATTTTAGCATGAATCCAATACCTCTCTTAGCGAGAGGTAAAAAAAATTATGTAGTCATTTTATTTGTTTTTTGGGGTAAACATTACAAGTATTCATAATTTCATGACAAAAGGGTGTCAATACGATAACCAAAACATTTAAATAGTAAAATAAAATAAATAAATATATCATCACGGCATATTACCCATTTCTGGGTGTGCCATTATCTACACATATGTAGACATCGGTAATGAAGACGATATATTTTACCGTGTGGGCGCTTACCAGGCGTCACCTCACGGGCACTCATAGCTGGTGTGGAGAGTGCACCACAGGGGTCACTTTTGTGCCATATAAAATTGGAAATATTTGGCGTATTTAAATAGTAAACCATTTATTTACGTTTTATAAAGAAATGTAATATTTTGATAGTTTTCCTTTAATTTTCCCCACAGTAACTAAGCAACGTGCCATTGAATACCAAATATTTGGTCACCGATGGCATAATGTTTGCCATTCTTCTTGTAATTTATTGTTAAAAAATGTTTTTGGTTTATATTCTTGTTTCTTCCAACAATGTGGGTGATGATTATGCTTATTTTCGATATTATACAATGCGAATTATTGGTCGTACCGTTCTCATGTATGAAATTAAAATTGTGTGCTAATCCTATTTTTCGATACCTGCTTTAAATTTGATTTTAAAATAAGACAGTAATCTTCGTTATCCCTGATTGGTGCAATAGTTACTTTTTTCTACTTTTAATTCTTTATTCGGTTTTCCAGTAACGTACGTATAATACAAACATATTAGATAGAAGGCAAAAAGTTTGGAGAAAATCTAAAATTTATGGCATTTAAAAGTAACAGTTTCAAATACGGCGGTGACAGCATTATGATTTGGGTTTTAGGGGTATATTTAGTCAGCGGGAGTACCAAAATTAGTAATTATTGCAACAATAATAAATAGCAAAGATTAACTCGATATTTTAAAACCCAATTTAAAGTAAAGTGCCCAAAAATAGGTCTTAGCTTGGGTTGCCAACTGACCTTTTTTGGAAAGGACTGTCCTTTCTTGAGCATATTTTGTTCTTGTCCTTTTTGAAACCAGGAAAGGACGCGATTTGTCCTTTTACAGTATTTTTTTATTATTAATAATATTTTTTTTGTTATTATATATATGAAAATAAAATAACTATTTCACATTTTATGTAATGTAATGAAATAACGATAGAATTTTTGAGTGATTGATGTACTGGTCCTATAATTTATATACTAACATTTAGTTTACAGTCTTCTCTAAAAGAAGACGGTAACAAACGCAGAGATGTATGCTTTGGTGTTTGGTGAATGGAGATAACTTCAGACCTTTAGAGCTCGTTTCAGAGTTAAAAATATCTGTGTCGGCTTCTCAAATTTTTTAATTGTTTTGTTACTCTCATGCACATGCTCTCCTCCTCATTGAAAGACTATCCCGCCCAAATATTACTCGTTAATATTTTATTACAGTTTATTAACGCTAAATAACTGCTTTGTCAGTTTAAAAAATTAAAATGTGAAGTTAGATATTAGTAGCTAACATTTTGAGGTTAGATATATTGTGTTTTACCTTTTTCGTTATAAAATATTGATTTTAACTTTTTAATAATTTGTTAAATTTGCTTCATTGTAAAAAAACTATATTATCTAATTTTGCATTAAAACACGTTTGACCTTGAAAATTTTCAAAAAATCCCCTGCGGCGCATTTTTCTTTTATAAATTCTAAATCTTACACATAATGCAAAAAAAGATTATCGAAAAAAATGTCCTTTTCTGCAATTTTGTAAAGTTGGCAACCCTACTTAGCAGATAATTGTAAAATCATCCATATACTCTGTACTTTAACAAGATTGAGATATTGGGTAAAATTCTTGAAAGAAACAAGAATGAACAAAAAATAATTTAACAATAAATTACAAGAATGGCAGAACATAAGGCCATCGGTGACCAAAAATTTGGTAGATTTAATGGCTTGTCAGTTATTAGAGGAAAAACCAAAGGAAACCATTAAAATATTATATTTCTTTACTATTTAAATGTTTTGGTTATCGTACGAAGACATTTTTGTTATGAATACTTGCAATGTTTAAGCCATAAAATATATAAACTATATCATGAGTTTATTTTTTTAATATATATATATATATATATATATATATATATATATATATATATATATATATATATATATATATATATAATAACGCAACATAATGCTTTTCATTTTGGATTAAATTTCTACCTCCCGCTACCCTTGGTAAGGGAGGTATAGGGATCGTGCTAAAAATCGCATATCAAGATTTTAGTAAATGACTACGTTTTAAGGTCCCTACAATTCAATTTTAACATTTTCACGATGATGTCTGTATATATGTATGTATGTATGTATGTATGTATGTATGTATGTATGTGTGTGTGTGTGTGTGTGTGTATGTGTATGAATATTGTCCTCGCTCTAACTTAAATACTGTGATTCAGAAAATTCTGAAACCTTGCATTTCTACCCTATTCTAATATGAAAAGAAACCATTAGATTTTGGAGTAAATCGGATAAACTGAAATGGCACTTTACTTGAAGCTCATAATAGTTTTTCTTCAAAAAATACCATTAAATGCCATTATTTCGCATTTTATGTCATTATGACAATTAAAGAATATTGAATTTTCTATAGGCATCCATTAATACTTTTTCTATATATTTCACAGATAAATTTAAAATTCATTTTTTATATAAACTCTGAAGCCTAAGATAAACACAATTCCTTTGTTACACAGTTCATATTTCAAATGAATGTAACTGACAGGTAAACGTCACTGTCAAAAAACTAATCACTTCAAATTAATAATAGTGACATTTTAAAAAGAAAATAGTAAATAAAACAATAGTTATATGCAATGGAACATAAAATAGTTTACGTAGGTATGTATTTAAATTAATAAAAATTAAATAGCGGGAGATTTTGTATTGACCACATCAGATTTTTTTTTAAATATTAGGGTTTGGAATGCTATTTTTCCTAAAATAGATTGAAACTACTGTTGTGCAGAGACTTTTTTGTATGACTACATTCAACTATTTTCCCGTCGCATCAGTAAGGGTAATCAACTTTGCGTTTTGTTTTCTAAATTTCCACTTGTTTTCGTTGATGCATCATCCTACTTAATTTTGACATAATTATTCAATGTAATAGGAATAGGGTATTATATTAATATTTAGTAATTTACAAACCGGGTGTAATACGACAAGCCGCAATTAGCATGGGAAAATAGTTTTTCCTTGGGCAACAGTGACCTATTAATTACACACAATATGTTGTAGAGTTTTAAATTCTTTATCCAATTCAACAATCACATTGTATTTTGCACTTTTCGTAATCGAGTAAATACAATTTAAGATTATATAAAAGTTTATTCTTTATGCTTAATGTTATGTCACTGCATAATCTAAAACACAGCTTTTATTTCAACAATAAATTCAAATACATAGCTTGTAGTAATGTAATGACAAAATAAAGATGACTGTCTTGTACAATGATCTCAGTGTTACCAACTGTGTTATCAATTCTGACCCTACTTACATCCCTCATTAAAGAAAATGATTTTATACATACATATTACAAATTTAATTTTTGAGGTTTAATAATTCTTATTCCATACTTTGATTTCGGTATTGGGTCCTTCTGGGTTGGTGGAGCTTCTGTCTCGACCGATGGTTCTGATGTTTTAGTTTCTCCGTTAGGTTCGCTTCTTTCTTCGTACTTTGCTTTGCTCTCCTTTTCGCCTTGGTTGAAATTTCGTATGAACCAGGAATTTCTTCGGTATTTGTTTCCGTTTTTTGTTTCTATAATATACACATAAGATCTTGGTTCCGTTTGTTTTATGATTTTACCTGATAACCATTCATTCTTCTTGTTTCAGTAGAGTATTTCTTCATTTATTTCAAATTCTCGTTCTTGTTTCTTTCTTACATTTGCGTACTGTCCTTCTTTCTCTTTTTGTTTCTCTAGATTTTTAGTTACTTCTTTAACAATTTCTGGTTATAACAATTTATTACGAGTTGGCATTATATTTTTCGTTCTTCTGCTCATGAGACGCTGTACCGGTGATTTTAGGTTTCTTCTGGGAGTATTTCTGTGTTGAAGCAGCGCTAGATATATATCTGATTTATCTTCTGAGCATTTCTTGATCAAATTTTTGGCTTCTTGAACGTAACGCTCAGCTAGACCATTTGATAGTGGGAATTTCGGACTAGACAATCTGTGTTTGAACTTCCATTTTTCTCGGAATGTTTGAAATTCTTCACTTACGTATTGTCTTCCGTTATCGGTCTGTAGGACATCTGGTATACGATGCTCTTAGAACCATCTTTTAAGCGCATTAATTACTTCTGTACTACTGATATTTCTCAGTTGTTGGAAGTCAAAATAGGCTGAATACGCATCTGCTATCACGATGTAATGCTGTCTATTTATTTGGAATAAATCAGACGCTGTTATAGACCATGGCCGTTCTGGAACTTCTTGTGGTATTATCGGTGCCATTGGCTTGCCCTTGTTTAATTTTTGACAAACTTTGCATTGTTTTACGTAGTTTGTGATGTCTTTTTTCATTGTCGTCCAATATGCATAGTCGCGTGCTAGACGCAAGGTTCCAGTTATTCCTTTATGACTTAAATGGCTTGTTTTTACGACTGTTTCAATCATTGTCTTTGATATGAATAATCTATTGTTTTGAATATTAACACATCATGATAAGATGCTGTTCTCTGTACGGCCAATATTTTTGTATTTCTTGCGGATGTTCATTTATGTTTTCCTTCCAACCCTCTTGTATTTGTATCTTTAACAATGTTAGCTCTTCACTTTTATTACTACATGTCCTCTATTTCCTTTTTTAGTTCGCAGTCTCTGCTACATAAAGTTCTGAACCTTTTTTATAGATTACTTTGGGATTATAAGGCATTATTTCAATCAGCATTCTTTGTAGCCGGGCTGGTGTTTCATGGATCGGTTTTTTAAAAATAACCTCTAGTGGTTTATGATCTGTTTCTGTTTTCAGATCCTTGTTTCCATAAATGCATTCGTGAAATTTCTTACAGTCTGATAAGATTTCGTATGTTTCTTTTTCCAGCTGACTGAATTTTTGTTGTGTAGCCGTCAATGCTTTTGCGCTGTATGCAATCGGTCGTTCATTTTGTAAAGCTACTGCTCCAACAGCTCTACTACTTGCGTCCACTGATAATATTATTGCCTTGGTTGGGTCGTAATAACTTAATTGTGGTAGTTTCTTAAGTTGCCCTTTTAACTCTTTAAAAGTTTCTTCTTGTTGTCCGTCCCAAAACCAATCTGTGTTTTCCTTGAGGAGTATTCTCAATGGAGCATTTAATTCTGATAAATTCATTATGAATTTAGATAAGTAGGTGACCATTCCTATAAATCTCTGGAGCTCTTTAATGTTTGTGGGTCTTGCACTTTTCTTGGTTTAGTTTCAGCTCTGCTGACTTGATTTTCTCCATTGTTTTTTGAGTTCTTTCTTCTAATTCTTCTCGTGTACTAGCATGTACCAATATGTCGTCCATCGAGCACTCTACTCCTGGTAAATCTTTTAAGATGGTGTACATTATCTGCTGGCACACTTCCGGGGCTGATGCTAACCCGAACGGCAGCCTTTTGCAACTATATCTTCCCCACGAAATGCTGAATGTTAGGAATTTTGCTGTTCGATCTGTCACTTTAATTTGCCAAGAACCCTTTCGGCAATCAAGTAATGTAAACCACTTTTCTCCACTGACCGTTGCGATTTCCTGTAATGTATTTAGCGGGAAGTGTCGGCGTATTAGTTATTGTTGATGTTACGTGGGTCAATACAGCTTCTTAGTTTTCCATTTTGTCTAACTGGCGATACCGCTGGTGTTGGCTCTGTTATCGGCTCTATTATTCCCATTTTCGTCATTTTTGCTAATTCATTCTTCACTTCTTCTTTTATGGCATACGGAATTCTTCTAGGAGGACTAATTGATAATATAGGATTTTCAATCAGGTCAATGTCGTATTCGAATTCTTTGAGACATCCTAACCCTTCGAAAACTTCATTGTTTATCGTTTCTATTCTTCGTATTAAGCCTTTTGCGTAAGTGTTTTTACCTAGAATTGGCTGGACGTTGTTTTTTACTATTATAAAATTGATATTTTCTTTTTTATTTCTGAATTCAACTTTTGTTTTGCTCTCTCCACTAACCTTTAATTCGTGATTTGAAAATGATATTAGGTTCTTTGTTTTTGATTCATTAATCTTTAATTTCATTTTCCTGGCTATTTCCTTGGATATTACATTACACTGTGCTCCTGAATCGAGTTTGAATTTTACTGTGTGTCATGCGGAAGTTTTAATATTTCATACCAGTCTTCTTCGTTCATTGTCTCGCTCTTTACTGTTGAGACATACAACACTTCTTCGTTCACGCTGTTCACCTGTCTTCTTTTGCAGCATTTCGCGAAATGTCCCATTTTCTTGCATTTCATACATTTCTTGTTAAAGGCTGGACAGCTTTTTCGTTCATGAGTCGTGTCGCACCTTTTACATTTAAATGTTTCGTTTTTATATTCTAGTTTCTTCTTGTTTTTGTATTCGCTTGTTTGATCTGGCTTTATCTTTTATCTTTATCTTTTATCGTTTGTAGATACTTTCGGGCTTGTTCACTAGCTTTGCATATGTTTATAGCTAGTTGAAGATTTAATTTATCTTCAGCTAATAGTCGTTCTCTGACGATGTCGTTGTTGATACCATTCTGTCACAGAGTAAACTGTCTTCTAGTTTACCAAACGGGCAATTTTTGCAACCGTTCCTTAATCTTGTTAAGAAATCGTCAAAGTTCTCGTATTGCCGCCTCGGTGGTCGAGCGCGTTAAGGCAGCACTCAAGCGACCTTCACCGCTCTGCTCTGGGGTCGTGGGTTCGATTCCCACCAGGGGCTTGGATGTTGTGTGTGTCCCAAAAATACTTTCCTTACAAAATAGCTCCGGGCCAATGTACGAAAGTACGAGGCCGAACCCAATTAAAAAAAAAGTTCTCGTAGACTTTCTGCTCAATTTTGTTAAACATATATCTTTCATACGTTGTGTTAATTTTAGGTACGTGGCCGCGTGCCTGAGTATCTGGTCGCGAACCTGAGGGAACCGGGTTCGATCCCGACTGATGCCAAATATTTCCAATTTTAAATGGCACAAAAGTGCCCGTGAGGTGACGCCTGGTAAGCGCCCACACGATAAAATATATCGTCATCATTACCGATGTCTACATGTGTTGTAGATACTGGCACACCCAGAAATGGGTAATATGCCGTGATGATATATTTATATTTATTTAATGATGTTCAAACTTTTTTATAATCTTTTCCAAATCTTTTTTTTCGGCTTCTGTTAAGGTCGAATGAGTTGTAAATGTTTACCGCCTCGGGCCCAATAATAGTCATGAATGTTGCTATTTTTTCGTACCATTGGTATTGTTGAATCCATTGTTTCCAAACTACTGCCATGTTTCCTTGAGCATCTATTTGTAGTTCTTTTGGAGGTTTTAGTCCAACCACGCCCATGTTATTGTTCATATTTTGGTGTTCTATTTCTGCCATTTTCCTTTGTTATTATTTTCCACTGGGTTTCGGCCAGTGTTGACTCAGATAATGATCTTCGTTATCTGGATAACAGATAAAAGATAAATTTGCGCAATATATCTAGATAAGGATAACATATACTTTACATGCTATCTAGATAAAAATTTTAAATGACAGATAAGATACCAGAAAAGTAAGCAAGCGTGATTTCTTACAAACCTTTCTTTAATTATTTATGCTTGATTGATACGATGTGTGAAAAGGAAACAAAAAATATTCAGTGTACATATTTATTTAATAACATACAAAGCAAAGATAGATAATAGTAAATTATTGTTTTTTGAAAACAGTACTTTCTCAAAATTTGTATCGGATGGGCGATTGCGTCTTGGAGTGAAAATTTGTCCGCCTACACTGAAAAGCCTTTCAACGGGATCGGAGCTTGGTATAGAAGTATTATACTTCAAGAAAATTCTTTTTATTGTAGGGTATTTATTCAAACATTCTAAATTCTTACTTTTATCATCTAAATAGGATGTTAACGGTATAGGCTCGTCTTTCTCTTCCATTATGCCAAAAATAATACAAAATTAAAATATTAACCGTAAACTGACAGGTTAGTTAATAAAACAATGAAAATATGAAATATTAGGATTAAAATGCATTAACTTAATAAACACTGTTTTATATTATTTACCTGCATAAAATTAAGCATATAAAAAATGCCAGTAAATGAATATTTTAATAAATAATGTTGCTCACTATTGCTCACGAATCACGATCACACGTCACATCACAAGTAAGTTTACGCAGGCAGACACACCGGCGACGCAGAACACACGACACGGTACTATACGATGCGGTAGGTTGTGCTTGTCCTAACTTGCTAAATAGTATTTTGATTTGAGTATAGATGTAGCTAACATAAATAATGGTTATCTTATCTTTCTTCTGCATGTTATAAAACAGATAAGATAATAGATATTAATTTTAAAAATATCTAGATATTAGATAAAAGATACTAACTACGTTATCTAGATAAAATTTTACATAATGTTATCTAGATAAGCACAACACTGGTTTCGGCACCATGTTATCTCACTGTATAATCTAAAACACTCGTTTATCTTTATATAGCTTTTATTTCAACAATAAATTCAAATACATAGCTTGTAGTAATGTAATGACAAAATAATGATGACTGTCCAGTACAATGATCTCAGTGTTACCAACTGTTATCAATCCTGACCCTTACTTACTTAATCCTGCACCTTTCTACCCTCACGGGTGTAAGGCGTTCCCCCGGCTTGCGGGGGAGGGGGTTGAGTTCTGGTTCGTTGGTCTTCTCCATATTTCTTTCCACTCTGCTCTATCTTGTGTTGCTGTCTTCGTTTCTTCCCAAGTTAAACCTCTTCTTTGCGCTGCCTCCTTTACTTCTTCCAGCCACGTTCTTCTTGGTCGTCCTCGTGGTTTCTTTCTTCCAATTTTTGCTTCAAACACTTTTTTAACTATTCTCTCCTCTCCCATCCTTTCTACATGCCCATACCATCTCATCTGTCCTTCTGCTATCTTATCTTCTATTGCTTTTACTTTTAAGATTTGTCTGTAGGTTGTGTTTTCAATTCTGTCCAGTCTTGTTTTCCCCTCTATTTTTCTCAAGAATCTCATTTCGATAGCCGTAATTTTTTCTTTTTGTCTTTGCGTTAATGTCCATGTTTCAGCTCCGTGTATGAGTATAGGTGTCACTACTTTCTTAAATATTTGTACTCTGGTCTCTTTCGGTATTTCTTTCTTTCCTAAGAAGCTGTGTTTGATGCTATTGAATATTTTGCCTCCTGTTGTTCTTCTTTCTTTTATTTCTTCATCAAATCTTCCATCTTCTGAGATCATTGACCCCAGGTATTTCAATTTTTGGACTTGCTGTAGATTTTCATTTTTTAGTTGTATCGTGTGGTGTTGTTCATTTCTTCCTAGTATCATGGTTTTCGTTTTTTCTTTATTGATCTTCATGTTTAATTTTTGTAGCGCTTTGTCATATATTTCTATATTCCTTGTTAAGGTTTTTTCGTCTTCTGCTATGATGACCATGTCATCTGCATAGCATAGTTCTGCTATTTCCACTCTACTCAATTTCCAATGTCCTATGTAGTATTTCTTTACTTCTTTCTTTGTCTCTTTTATTCCTTCGTCAAGAATTAGCGTAAACAGAAGCAGGCTCAAAATGCATCCTTGTCTTACTCCGGCTGTAGTTTCAAATGTATTGGAGGTCTCTTGTTTCACTCTTACATAGCTCTTAGTCTTTGAATATAGGCTCTGAATTCCTGTTATTAACGTATTTGATATTCCCCTTTTTCTTAGCGTTTTCCATATGTCTTCTCTATTGATTCTATCAAACGCTTTCTCTAGATCAATGAAGCACACATGTACGTTTCTCCCTTCTTTTATTGCCTTTTCCCCTATTTGTCTTAGTATGAATATCGCATCATTTACGCCTCTATTTGGTCTAAAACCAAATTGAGTTTCCTCTAACGATTCTTCCAGCTCTGTTCTTAGTCTACTCTCCAAGATTCTTGCATATATTTTGGCCACTGTGCTTATTAGGGTAATTCCTCTATAGTTCTGGCACTCTCTGCTACTTCCTTTTTTAAATATTGGTGTTATGATACCTATTTGCCATTCTGTTGGTGTTATTCCTTTTAGCGCATCATTCATTATGTCTTTAAGTTCCTGTAGTGCTGATTCGGGTAGTGCTTTCAGCATGTCTGCTGTTATTTTGTCATGTCTGGGAGCTTTTCCTCTTTTGGTTTTTCTTATTACTTCTATTATTTCTTTCAAGCTTATTTGTTCTTCTTGTGTTATTTCTGTTTCCTTTGTTCGTGTGCGATGACTTTCTTGTTGTTCTTCATCTTTAGTATCATTTCCCTCTAGTAGTTCTATGAAATACTGTCTCCATCTGTCCATTATTCTGTCTTCTGCTATCGTCTTTCCTTCCTTATCTTTAATGTTCGTAATTGTTGCTGTCTTCTTTTGTCTTATATTTTTAAGTGTTCCAAAAAATAATTTCTGGTTTTCATTGTATGTGTTTTTCATTTTTTCACCAAATTCTCTCCATGCTTTTTCTTTTTCTTCCTTTATTACTCTTTTTACTTTTTTCCTTTGTTCTTTATATTTTTCATAGTCACTAGGTTCTTTCGTTTGTAGATATTTATTCCACTTGTTCTTTTTTTTCTTTCACTGCAACTTTTACCCTTTCCGACCACCATCTAGTTTTGTTTGTGTTTCTGTTCACTATTCTAGTCGTGCCGCAGCTTTTTTCTGCTGCCTCTAGTATTATCTTTTTGAAGTTCTTCCATTTCTTTTCTATGTTTCCTTCTTTTTCTTTTGCTTTTTTCTTAAACTCTTCGTTGACGTTCTTTTGAAATTTTTCTTCTATCTCTTGTCTTCTAAGTTCATGGCATTTTATTTTCTTATTTACTATCTTTCTTTTGGTTTCGTTCTTTGTGATTACTTCTTGCTTTAGTATCATTGTTACAAGGAAATGGTCGCTTCCAATCTCTGGTCCTCTTTTTACTTTTATGTGTTTTACTCTATTCCAGCTGTCAATGTTAATTAGGAAATAATCTATAATCGACTTTTCATTTCTGCTTATAACTTGTCTAGTTATTTTATGTATTTCTTTGTGCTTGAAGTGTGTATTTCCGATTTTAAACTCATTCTCTACGCAAAACTCTATTATTCTTTTTCCGTTTGTATTCATCACATTCTCTCCATTCCTTCCTAAGCACCACTCTTTTCCATCATTCTTATTTCCTACCCTCCCGTTAAGGTCTCCCATTATTATTACTCTCTTTTCACTTCTGTCTACTATTTCTTGTAGTTCTTTAAAGAAGTTATCTTTTTCTTCTTTTCTTGCGTCCTCGTTTGGTCCATAGCCCACAATTAGCGTGTATTCTTCGTTTTCGTCTCCTTCCTTAACATTTATTGATAGTAGTCTTTCGTTCAATAGGTTTTCTTTAGAAACATATTTTATCTTATCCTCTTTAATTAAAATTGCCACCCCTGCCTTGGCGTTTTCTTTTTCCGATACTCCTACCCAGTACATCCAATATCCATTTTGTGTCTTTGTGATTCCTTTGCCTTTCCTCTTTGTTTCTGTTATACCCACGTAGTCCATATTCATTTTTGCCAGTTCCTCTGTTAATTCATATTCTTTCCTTGTTAAACTTTTTACATTCCATGTTCCAAATTTTATTATTTTCCTTGGTTTATTTACTCTATTTTTTATTTTGCCCTTCCCGTACTTAATTATATGTGTTTTGTTTTTTCTTATCGTATCCTTTTCCTTTGCTTGCGACGTCTTTCCTTTTTGTTGCAATTTTCCTCGTTTTTCCCTTAGTTTTTTGACGCAGTACCTCCTTCTTCTTTGACCTCAATTAGCTTCTTTTCTGTTTTGTCCCATTTCCATTCCTTTCCATTTATTGTTATTTTCTGATAGCCTATCTTCAATATGTCACCTGCCTTTTTATTCTTCTCCGCTAACATTTTTATTTCCTTTTGTATTTCGCGCTCGTTTCTTGTTAGTTCGTTGTTTATGAAAATTTTGTCCTTTAAAGTTCGTAGGTTCTTTTTATTCGCCATTACTTTTTGTTTATCTTGAAAATTTTCCATTTGTACCTTACATGTCTTCTCTCCTATCTTTAGTGCTTCCTTCACTTGTACATTAACTCCAATTTTCTTGTGTATGAAATCTTCCACGATGTTTTTTAGGTCTTTTCTGTTGATTGAGTCTGTTCTTAGCCCTACAATCACGAAATTATTTTTGATTTTTTCTTTCTCTAATCTCTCGATTCTCTTTTTCATGTCGTTCAATTCTTTTTTGATCTCTATATTTCTTCCTTCAGCTGTTCATTTATCTGTTTCATTAGTAGTAGTTCTTCTTGATATTCTTTCTGATCCTGTTTTATCTCTTTTGTATCATTCTTTATTTGTAATATAATTTTCATTAAGTCTCTTAGTTCTATTTTATCACTTCCTTCTTTGTTACTTTTGTCCGGTGTTCTCATAGTCTTTTTACTTCTTTTTGTTATATCTTGGCCATCTGTACTCTCTCTCTTTCTTTTACTGTCATCCGACGTGTAATCTTCTCTATCCGATGACATTTTTTGCACAACTTTCCTGAGTACGGGCCTGACTAAATTTTTATCTTGTTATACACGCTCTAGCTGCTCCGCCACTACTCTACGCTTGCTTACCGCTGTATTGTATGTCCTTGGCTACTGTCTCGCCACTGTATACACTTTTACTCTAATTTAGAGCTTCTAGACACTTCTCACTCCACTTTCTTTACTCACAACACTATCTTATTTCACCAGAGTTTACTTATTTCATATGGCCGCGAATTAATGCGTGATAGCTTTCGTTTATCGAATTTGACTATCGCCGCATGATCGACACAACCGTATTCACTGCCTGCCACAACTCATATCCTGACTCTACTTACACTTAATAAATAAAATTGCACAGAAAACAAATTCTGCTTTATATTGGGAGCATACAGCACATCATACAAAGTACCTGGCAACCATTTTCCACCAGCAAATGTCAAAACTTCAATATTTCCTTTACCTAAAACTTCTACATGATCCCCATTTGCTATACGAATGACAGATGGCATTTCAAATTTTTGAAAATAACTAAACCATTCTTGATTATGACATATATGGTAATATATATAAACAATCAGCCAATCTTCACTACTAACTTCATTAGTTGTACCAATAAATGCGTACTTCATACTCGTTGTCTTTGCTTGTTCCTGGATTGTATTCTTTCTATTTGGACAATTCGTTTGTATGTGCCCTTTAGAACCGCACGCAAAGCAACCAGAACAATCTTTACAAACATGGCTCATTTTACCACAAGTATAACAACGGATTTTTTTTTGTTTCAATATTCTGCTCTCTTCTGTAAAATTTTTTATTCTCGTTATTATTCAAATTTGTCTTCGAGAAAAGTGCCGCTACTTCAGCTTCATCTGCAGTTTCTTGTTTTTCTAAACGAAATTCTTCAGGTAACAGCCGTGTTGTCAAATTTTCAAGAGTTCTTTTTGTTGGATCTGTTGAATCCCAAGCACTGTGAAAATGATTGAACTATTGAAGCCGGTACACCAGTATTAAGTTTCTTCAAATTATTTGTTAATGTTTCTATTTTTGAAATATGCTGTGAGACATTTCCTTCCATTTAAAATCAAAAAATTGTTTCTGGATCATTAGCACATTTTTTTCACTTTTCATGTCATATACTGCGTAATTTGTCCACATTTCATATGCTTCTTCTCAGTTCATTAGAAATTGTAATGGTTTTAATTCAACGATTGTTCCAATAAATCCTCTTGCTGTTTTATCTGATTTCTTAGTCACTGCCATATTCTTCTCTTCTTCTTTTGGCATCTTCAGCGTACCATCGCAGATATCTAGAAGATCTTCACTATCCAATAAGATACGCATAACAAATTGCCATTGCTGCATTTTCAATTTTTGGTATATCACTCTCCATATTGGTGACTCAAACATTAAAACGTCCAAATAAACAGAGAAACTCGAAACCGATAACTTCAAAAGTTTTTACATATGCTACAACAACTGCACCCGTTCAAAAAAATCTAATATATACCGAAAGGAATGCTAGGCCCCATAACCTATTAAAGAATTTGAGTGGATTGGTATATAAGAGTTTATTCGAACACCAAAAAATTGAAAAATTATAAATATGTCATAACATATCAATCATATTATATTAACAACTGAAATTATTAACCACTTGATTACTTTACGTGAAAGTTAAATTTACTAGATTTTCAAAATCTTAGCAGTTAATTTTAAAAATGAAAACACAATATTCCTTCATACATTATAGATCACAATAATGAATAAAATAATTAAACTTGAAAAAACAAATGGAACATATTGATTATGACAATAATAATATTTGTTGGTGACAACAAATTATATATACTATAAAGTAAAATAGTTTGATTCATAATTATATTATTAAAATATAAGTATAATACTGAGAGATGTTGAATTTACGAATATTATTGCTAATCCATTTAATGTTGCTCTTGCACTAATTGTTGTTGTAACTTTCTCTTATAAATTTTACATCAGAACAAAAATCTTTCGACTAAATTTCGAATTACCATTAGCATAAAATCTTAATTGGTCAATTAAATTGCGATATAATAGATACCTAATACAGTTTTCAAATAAGGAAAACGTTATAAAAAAAGTTTATTATAATCAATCGGTTGGATACTGCTTTTTCTCTCTCTCTTATACACTAGATAAAGATGAAACATATTAGTAAACCAAGTAAAAATGTTAATTTGAAAAGTAAATACTCATTGCCCGCACGTTAAAATAATGAATAAAGTTATTAAAATTGAAAACTTAATGGAACATATGAATTACAACAGTAAATATTTCTTGCTGCTGGTGACAAAAATTTATATAAATATTATAGATTATAAAATGTTACAATTATATTAATACAGTATAACAAAACAAGGAAAGACGTTGAATATGGAATATTCGGATAATATTGGTAATCAATTAGAATAAAATTATTTGTACAACAATATACAAAATTCCTTATCTAATAATTAACAATAAAATCCATCTTATCTCAGTGCTACTATGATACTCGTACATCGAAGGCAGTTCCCTTTTTTTGTTAAATATTTGACATCCAAGCATTGAAGGTTTTTGCAGTTTCTGCACAGTATAAAAAAATACATTTATTTATTCTGTGGTTTCAGTTTCTAATATAGAGTTAGCTGCAAATATACAAAGTAGTAAATAGACTGTATATTGATAAAAAGTAACAGTTTTATAATTAATTTAAAAGTTACTATTAACTTTGTTTGTTGTTAGTAATTTTTACCCTTGCATTCAGCCCTAAATTATATATTAATTATTAACTGAGTGTTGTGTTGAATAATTAATCAAAGTTATTTCTATATATTCAAAAAATCAGCGGGGGAAAGTTTTAAAAAACCAATGTGGCAGAGAACCAAACATTATAAATACAGAAAATTTATATTTTAATACCGTTACGCCTAAATATTGTTTGCTGCAAATATTTGCAACGTGTATAGCTAGTTTAACATAAACATTGATCGAAAATTTTAATAATATTAAAAATAATCGAATTATTTAAAACAAAGCGATAGACCACCTTATATATTAAGACTATTGCCTTATTTTAAAATATATAAATAAATAGAAAAGAAAATAAATTTTAATGTTTAATACTAATGTCTCATTAATTAAAAATGCTGTACAGTAGTACAGTAAAGCGCAAAATTTAAGTCAAAACAGACTGTGATTTTCCAGCGTACTTAGTAACCACATTCAGCTTTTTCTGAAAAAATAGTTTAAATATTAATAACAATTATTTCTTTGTAAGGTACATATTGCACAGTGCAAAACAAAAGAGGTACGACGACTACGACGTACTGAATACAAAATAAAAGATATATTGATACAGGTTCTTGGACACATTGACAGATATATAAAAAGAAACGTTTAAAATGTTTGATCACAATTTGAAAATTTTCGCAATACTTGCGTTAGTAACATTGTCAATATTACCAATTAAAACCGAAATCGATTTCAACAATTTGATAAATATAAATCAAAAGAAAGTTCAATTTATGCAAAAATTATTACATGAATTTCAAAAGGATAATATATTATTAATATATTTTTATCAAAATGAAGTTACTGAATATATAACAGCAAAAGTGCAATTAAAAACTTTAATATCTTTAAATACGACAAATATTTTTGAAAAGTTTCAAAAATTTAATACATATATCATAACAATTAAAACAATCGATAATATCAGTTTTATTTTAAAACAAATATATGATCGTAACATCTGTGACCACTTAGCAAAATATATCATCATTACTGAAGCAGTAAAAATGGAAGATATTTTTGTAAAAACATGGAAATATTATTTACAAAATATAAATATTATCCTGGAAACAAAACTGGAGTTCCAAATATATACCCATTTTCCGTACGCTAACGGAAGTTGTGGTTCAAATTATACTCCTGTTAAAATAGAAGAAGATTCGGAAACTTTCTTTCCGCAAAAAATAACCCAAATAAATGGTTGCAAAATAGATATCTTATCTTTAGGAGTAGAACCTTACGTGATCAATATCACAGCACCTAAACAAAAACCTTACGAAGCTGGAATTGAACTCACAGTCATAGATACGATTTTGGAGCAAATAAATTCTACAAGAAATTATATTCAAAGTTCTAGTACTACTTGGGGATATCTTCTTCCAAACGGAAGTTTTACAGATATGTTCAAATCTTTGAATAATAGCGAAGCCGATATTCTAACAGGTATGGTATACTTAACAACTAGCTCAAAATAAATTTCCGCGATTAATACATCTTACATAAAAATCCGCTACGCGGCGCACCAATCTTACCGCCCGAAATCATTCTGACATAAAATACATGTATATCAAATTTATTCAAAATCGAGCTATTCTTACCATATATGAAATAAAAAAAACCTTTATACTGTTTAAAATATCTTCAAATTTATTGTATGTGCAAGGAAAAAAAAAAAAAAAAAAAAAAAAATAGGCAAGTTCATTTTATATTTCTCATATTAATAGGGTTTTCCAAGTTCTACGTCCTTTAAAAATTTCATATTGGATTTCAATTTTCATTGTTTTTAAGTAATATTAAGGTGTTACCCTAATATTAAAATAAAACTTTAATGCATTTAATGCGAGCACTTAAACTTCAGTATCAGCCATGTTTGTGACGTGCTGCACACTGGTTTAGCTAATGACTGTTGGAAGGACAAGTGGTGTCTATTAAAGTTGGTCCATAAAGACCTACATCAATTTTCTGTTGCGCGCATATTAAGAAAGTTTTTTTTTAAATAAGGAACTCGAACGTATTCCAGTCTGTACGGTACCGGGGTTTAATAACCTAGATGTTGGAAACCCCCCAAATTTTTAAATAAAAAAAGTTAATATACATTTTTTTAAATTTCAAAATTAGTCAACTGAAAGCATATTTTTATTCGTACGCCATGTAAGTACCAGCTGATTAGTAAGGTTAAATATATTCAATTCTGATTGTTTCACTTTGTTTTCGATTTTGCTTCATACGCATTTTACTATATTTAACTTTTTTGTACTTTATTATTATTGTTGACATTTGGTGTATAAATCTGTATTTTTCAATACAAATAATATACATTTTTCAAAAGAAATGAATACCATCTTTGGATAAAGTATTGCAGGTAATTTATTATATTACTGATTTTGAACAGATATTGTACATAGTTGATTATTATACACTGGTCAAAGTTTTGAAGAATTATGGATTCGTACCGGAGAAAGGGTCTGTTACTACAAATTGCTGATATTGGGTTATGGCGAAGACAATATTTAACCAAAATTCAAAAACACCGACAGGAAGGTCGAGTTATTTATTACCTGGACGAGACGTGGATATACTCGGCTATAATAAAACGAAAGTTTGGAAAAATGCAACTGTCAGCAATGCACGCTAAGTCTTCATAAAAAAACTTATCTGTAGGGCTAAAAAATCGTCTGGTAAAGACCATCGACTAATAACAACACATAGTTATTTAAAAATGATGGATTACTATTATTTCAGTCTAAAAAGATGCAAGCGATTATCTGGGGGCATGAAATCTAATATATTTGAAGAATGTATAGCAAGAATTCTACTATATTTAAGTGGAAAATAAGTAATTGTGATAGTATATCGTATTCTTGTATATTTTATATTTAAAATACTTTTTTGAACGTAGAACATTGCTTGTAACAATAAATTTACAGTGTCGTTATAAGTTTCGCTGTTTGTACTTTCTCTTCTGTTTTATAATGTGATTGTTGTTAACTATTAAAAAATTCTTGATGTACATTTGTTAATTGTATTATTAAATTACTTAGTGTCATTCCTTATTATTTTCTTTATGTAATAATTTTTCTGTAAGTATTTGTGTGTTAATTGTCCATTATTGTATTGTACAGTATTTGGTAGTCCTAATTAATTTCGATTTTTCATTTTATTACAAATTAAATTAAAATCAATTTCTTAAATATAGATATGTAGTCTTCATTTTGCCGTAAAATTCTAACAATTAATTGAACAAATACTAAATTACCAGTTTTGTATTTTAATGTAACTAGATTTTTTTTTCTGTTATATTAGAATCTTTTCAGTCTTGTTCGAGCCATCGTAGAGAACGGACGTTTATCAATTGCTCCCACTAACTCTCACACAACGTAATATTACGTGGAGGAACCTTAATAGCTAATTTATCATATTAATCATTAATATATAAACAAATTTTCTAACAAGTGCTAACCAGACAGTAGGGGTTCTCCGCTGGAGAACCATGTCGTAATGTTATCGTCACCAACACCTACACCCATTAACTTAACGCAACAGAAACAAAATAACAACAAACGAACGAATCCTGAAGACAACTCTTTTGTTCCAAGCCAGGGATACATAATAAATATACCAACACAAAACAAATTCAATATTCTAAATAATCAAAATTAATCACCTAGTACATCGTCAAGCTCACAAGATCAAAATATTAAAATTCCTCCGTTATTCACCAAGGCAAACAATTACCAACAATAACTCTCCGACATCAGAGAACTACGTAAACATTCAAATTTCACAATCAAATTAATTTGGACCACAGACACTAAAAGTAAATTTAAATACAGGTAACGACTACAGACGAGTAATAGAATATTATGACACCCTGAAAGTGGAGTACTACTCATAACAGGCACCTGAAAACAAAATGCTATCAATAGTTATCAAAAATGTACCTACTTCAATAACAAAAGATGAAGTATCTGAAGGAATAAACACGAAATTTACAATCCATAAAGTCACCAGGCTACTTAATAAGTCCAAAGATCCTATTCCAGTAATCGCAATGGAACTACCGAAAACAGATATCTCCAAAGATATGTTCAACTTAAAAAATATTATGAATGCCATAGTAATAGTAGAAATGAGACGAAAATCTAACGGTATTTCACAATGCATAAACTGTCAACAATTTGGGCATACGAAATATGACTGTCGAATGCAATCAAACTGTCATAAGTGTGCCAGCCAACACCTTTACTCTAAATGCACAAATTCTAAAGAAGAAAATACACATGTGTAAACTGCGGGCAAGCACACCCAGCCAACTATAGGGCTGCAGCTACTACAGAAACATAAAAGAGAAAATCAACAATACGTACCACCCACAAATCACAAAACAATAGTATATTGAAATAAAAGTGTTACAATGACTCTTGTAAAAATGAGTACAGTTTGAGTAAACGAGCCGTTAGGCAAGTTACACACTGTACGAAAATAACAACTGGTCATTGTAACACATGTTTTTCATACTATTTTTCCTATTTCGCATAATTTATTTTAATTTGAAAAAAAAAATAATAATAATATGTAGAAATATTGAATGTCAAGGATGGAAAGACTGATAATTCCAATAAAAACAAATTACGTTTATTAAGAATATATCCGGAAGTAATATCTAAACAAGATTTCTATCTCAAAATGGACGGAGAATTACAATGCGCTCCTTTTGAGTTAAGAAACATTGCCTCTAATTAGTTAATATATAATTACCAGAAAAATCAAAACCAAAATATAAAAAGGGATATCAAAATTTTTGCGATTGGTGCAATGAAAATAATGTAATAACTATAACAGAAAATACGGTATTTGCATATTTTAAAATTATGAGTAAAACGAAAAGGCATCTACATTATGGGCCAATTATTTCATGCTGAGAACATGTCTTTCGATTTATAAAGATAATGATATTTCGAAATATTTTAAAGTAATTGCCTTTTTAAAAAGAATATCTGAAAATTACCAGCCAAAGAAATCAAAAATATTAGATCCTGAAGAAATTATTAAGTTTATAAATAATGCTAATGATGATACGTTTTTGTTAATGAAGGTAGGTTTGTTGATGTAATCTTTTCCCAATATATTTTAAATTAAATATTACATATATCATACATCATAATTGATTTAAAATTGTTTATCATAACAGTAAATATACCAAAAACAAAATCAAAAATTTTACGGCTATTTGTAATAGCAGAAGTATCATGGATTGCTCTTATTATGGAATACGTTCAATTACGACCGGCATACACTACACACACTCGATTTTTCGTTACGTACAGAAAAGTTAGATGCACAACATCTCCAATTGGAATAAAATTGGCGAAGTTCCCAAAAATATTGCACACTTTCTCAAATTGTCCAATCCTGAACTCTACATTGGCCACTACCTTCGTAGATCATTGGCCTTACGTATTACAAATCAGGGTGATGATTAGTGACATTAAAAAAGCATGGTGGGTGGAAATCCTCAGCTGTTATGTGGATACATCATTAAAAAAGAAAATTGAAGTTGCATAGATGATTTCAAATTTACCACAAGCTTCCACTTCTGCTGTCGTAAACTTAAAAAAATCTGTTACAGTACTTCAAAATAACTCCCAGAATTCTATTCCTGTACAAGAAAATGTGCTAAACGCAAATGAAACAAGTCACTTTCTTTTATCCGAACAAGCACTCTTAAGAATTTTTCTTCCTGCCAGTAATATCGCTAGTATTACTGTAAAAATATATAACAATTGCACTGTAAAAAGTGATTAATATCATATGTATACATTTTATTACTGTTTCATATTTTAGTTTCTCAATTGCGAGTGCACCCATGGTTGAGTATGAGTATAAGAATCATATTAAGTTAGGTTAAGATTAAAATTAATAATTATTGTTATCAAGTTAAAAATAAACACTTTAATGTTAATAAATAAATCCATTTCACAGTACGATGTATTTATTTTACTATAAAATAAATTAAATTGCATTATTTTTACATATACAATAATGGCCCTAGAAACAACTGTACAAAAATTTTCATTGTATCACTGTTTTAGAAATAAACACAGTAATCGCGAAAAAGGAATAAAAGATCTAACCATCATGAACTGGAATGCAGACGGTTTAAAAACAAAAAGGCGATTACTTAATAGTATCGTAAGATCTAAGTTAGAATATGCTTTCATTGTATGGAATCCGAATTACAATGATACCATTAACTTATTAGAAAATATTCAAAAAAAAAATGTCAATATTCCAGGTTATTCTGAGAGATTGCAATATTTCGGTATTGTATCACTTAGAAAAAGAAGATTAGTAAATGATGGTCTTTTCATACAAAACAATCTTTATTTCATATACAACAGTCTAACACAAATAGTTCAAAGTACCCTGGAATCAACAGAATTATTAATTCATATAATTCATTGTTCAATCATATAGATATATTTCACCTTTCTTTTCCGCAATTCAAAACTGTTATTATACATGAAATCTTATAGATATCACAAGCACACGCACAATATTTCCTTTTTTGACTGATTGAGATTTACTAGCAATCACGTTTCCGTCACTACCTAACTATTTGATTCATACAAACATCAAAATATGACGTGGAGACCAAGTGAGAAAAATCGGTGCATAGTATTCTCTCCTGAGGTGTATATGTGTACTATTTTTTCTAGAACCGGTGGTGGAAAACATTATTTTCACAAAAATAGAGTATAATTTCGAAATTTTATTGTGCAACACATTTAACGGGTAACTTTTGAAACGTTGCACATGACAACAGAAATTTGTTAATAGTTGTTTCGCACATGACAGTAGAAATTTGTTGACAGTATGTTGAAAACTGCTTTCAATAGTTGTAAATTAGTTCAGTTCTAAAAAACCGCAAGAAAGAGATGATGCTGTCAGAGTGGTAGTTTTTAACTTGTGAATCTAGAGAATTGCAAGATAAGGCATAAGTGTTAAATTAATACTTGAAAACATAGTAAAATTTTTCATAGGGCAAAAATGGCAATATTTCGTCTCTAGGTATAAAGTGGTGTACTTGTATTTTAATTTTGAATTCATAGAAATTGGCATTTATTCTCGGTTATGGAAAAATTCAATTTTTTTCTTATTTGGGTGTAAAACATGAGTAGATACTTATTTTAATGTATATGACAAATCACCGGGCAATTAGATTGCTGGACTGCCTAGCGGATTTTTACGTAGTGTTCAAATCGTGGACAGATTTATTTTATAACAATGAAAATAACCTTAATAACCTTCATTATTTTGAACTATGTAGGTATGGTGACAATAAACGAAACACTTGATTTATATTTCGATGTGTCCATATGCCACATTACTGCCAATGTTCATTGGTGGGTTCCCACAGCTCAACAAATACCACAATGGAAAAATTTGACCGTTATATTCACTCCTATTGTGTGGCTGTCAATATTAATAGTCTTTCTTATGAACGGAATAGTTTGGTGGGTTTTAGGGCGAACGAAAGAAGGCCCATCTTACAAATCTTTAACTCTCTGTATAATGGGGTCGTTTAATATTCTACTACAAGGATCGTTTGCTACGCCAAAGAGTTGGAAAATGCGAATGGTTCTCATAATTTGGGCAACTTCAAGTGTGATACTTTTTACTGCTCATCAGTGCGAGTTGACTGGTATTTTGACTTCACCGTTATATAAACACCAAATATCAAATTTAAATGAATTAATAGCGTCGGATTTACGACCATCTATGCATACTCTTTTGGCCGTAAGGCTGGACAAGCAAAATCCCGCTCACATGAAAATTTTGAGTAATGTTATTTATTGTACCATGACTCTTGAATGTGTGAATCGTACAGCTTATCAACGAGACACAGCAAATCTGAGAAACCACATGCAGGTCGAGTTTCTAATGAAGAAGTACTATACTTTTCCCAGTGGTAAATACATGCTGTATAAATTCAAAAATCCCCATTTTCAAGGTTGGTGTAGATATTATATGAGAAGAGGTTTTCCGCTTTTAGATAAGATAAATTATTATATTCTGTCATTGCAATCTAATGGTTTGTATACAAAATGGTTGAACGAAGTTTCTGCAAAGATGTTTACAACTACTGATAGTGAATGAGAGGCTCTAAGTTTGAATCATTTGCAGTCTGCTTTCTATTTACTCATTTTGGGATATTTGATTTCGTTTTGTGTTTTCATAGGTGAACATGCAACCCAAAGTTACAGACGAAGATTAACGTATAACAATTATATGTAACAAACTGTATTCATTATGAATTATATATTAGAAATGGGTACTAAAAAAACTTGCATGTATTTGGTCATATTATGAAAATATAACAAATTTTAAATGATTTTATACCAAAACATTTTTAAAATTCGTTCATTTTAATAATAAAATTTTTTTTTGGCTCTTTAACGATATTACGATATTACGTTATTTGTGAAAATGTGAAAATGTAATCCGTACGATTATATATATATATATATATATATATATATATATATATATATATATATATATATATATTTATAAACTCTCAATCATAATAATTATTGAAGAAAAAAACTTTCATTTTGTTATTTTTGATAAAGTTGCATGCTTATTGACACATAAATGAATGTTTATAATTAAATATTTTTGACAGACATACTGTTTACGTTTTTCATAAATAAATCTTAATATAAACTTTACTGTACTTCATTTTATGCAAATCATTATTTCAAAAAAGGTAACAGGTGAATTGCAACGACCAGTTGCACTCGCGGATAGAGCTACAGGTGAACAACGAGCTCAGTATGAGGTACAATTGAAAGTATGGGACAAAGCGGACCGAGCAGCTAGTCAAATTATTGTACGATCTATAGAGTCAGGAGTGATGGCGCTGTTAATTACTTGTGAGCCTGCACGAGATATGTGGGTGAAATTGCTTGCCGTATTTGAACAACAGACGAAGCAAGCTACACACAGTGTTCAAACAGAATTTTTTGGTTTTGTAATGGAACCTGGTGATAATATGGTTACACATATTGCAAAATTTAAAGGTCTTGTATTGCGGATGCAGAATTTAAATGTAAAACCCGATAATTCTTCAATTCTAGTTAAATTTTTGGATACGCTACCGGAAGAATACAAGAGTCTACGTCAGGCATGGTGGGCAAGAGCGGAGGAGCAACAAACGTTCTCAAATTTAATTAGTTTACTAACATCAGATGAAAAACGACGTCAATTGCAAGTAATCAAGAAAGAAGAAATGTTAGCGCTGGTGGCAGCAAGGTCAGCAAATATTCAAAAGCGATATGAACGACGAACAAATTTCGACAGTAAGAATAAATATCCAGAAAGAAAACCAAGCAACAGAAACAAGGTAAAACATAATAATTTCAAATGTTACAAATGTGGTGAGATAGGTCACATTAAACGAAACTGTCAAGATTCAAAACATAATAAACAAAACGAAGCAAGCAACAATGACAGTGCATTTATTGTTGAAGTTTTAAACATGGTATGTGACAACGATCTGTGGATAGTAGATTCAGGGCCAACAGATCATTTAACTCACAGAAAGAAATGGTTTTCATCTTTGGAGTATTTTATAAACCCAGTTAAATTCATATTGGTGGTAAGTCAACTATGAATGCTGTAGGAAAGGGTATAATAAAATTTAAGGCAGAAGTTGATGGAAATTGGCTACCTAGTGTAATGTTGAATGTCCTTTACGTTCCTGATGCTAGAAGAAACTTATTCTCTATAACGTCTGCTCTTGGCAAGAAGATGCAGTTCAAGTCTACGAGGGAATCATGTAAATTTTTGCAAGAAAATATTGTCAAGGCTCGTGGTGTTCGACGTGAACAGCTGTTTAGGATGTTGATTCGAGTCAAAGAACCACCTAGTTTAGTAAATACTGAGGCAAATTTGGTATCAAGGTAAACATTGCAGCTTTGGCATGAGAGACTAGGACATCAAAAGAAACGTCATGTTCATCGACTACTTAAACTAAAAGAAATTGATGTACCTGCTGACAACGAATTCTGCGCGGTTTGTGTTGAAAGAAAACAACAAAGGAGTAGTTTTGAGTCAAGAAATCAGCGAAATATAAAACCAGGTTCTCTGATTCACGCAGATCTTTGTGGTCCAACGGAGTGTACCTCATTGGGTGGAGCAAAATATGTCATATGTTTCACTTGTGACTTTTCACGATTCCGTATTGTACATTTTCTCAAGGATAAATCGGAAACTCCACAGAAAATATCTGAAATGATAAAACTTGTAAACAATCATTACAAGTTGAAAGTACGAACATTTCAATCAGATGGAGGTTTGGCGTTTAACAACGACAGTGTGAAAAATATTCTGAAGTTGCAAGGTATAAAGTTTGTTGTAGTAAATCCATACAGTCCGGAGCAAAATGGCTGTGCTGAGCGCACAAATAGAACCGTAGTGGATTTTGCACGTACAATGTTATTGTCAAAGAGCTTACTGAAGACTCTCTGGGCAGAAGCTGTTAATACAGCGGTTTACATGCTTAATCGGACTGAACCAAGTGCAGTTGATTTCAAGACACCGTTCGAACTCTTCACGGATGAAACAGTGCATTTAGAAAAGTTTCACGTATTTGGTACTGAGTGTTATGTTCACGTACCTGATGAAAAAAGAAAGAAATGGGATGAAAAAGGACAACTTGGCGTTTTCGTGGGATATTCAAAAGATATTGATGGTTACCGTGTTTGGATGAAATCTGGAAAGAAGATTACTCAAAGTACTCATGTCATTTTCAAACCTGAAAAATGTGGAAACGTGGTAACTCTGTTTGATACAAAAACAAGTAATCAAGCTGAGTCTATCGTAGAAGATTTGACAAAACATATTACTGAAGGTAGTGAAAGAAGCATTAACCAGTTAACGAATAATTCAAACGACACCACTGGAGATGGAAAAAAATTGTCTTTGGAAAATGAGATGCTAAGTTTATCTTTGAGAGATAGAAGAAAGATTAAACCACCTGAACGTTTTATGGAAGCAGTATTAGCAGAGGTTAAAGAGCCAAAAAGTTATAAAGAAGCCGTAAATTCACAGTATCATCAGCAATGGAAAGATGCTATGAAAGAAGAAATGAAATCCTTGGAAGAAACGTCAACCTGGAGTTTAGTTAATTTGCCACCGGATCGAAGAGCTATTTCTAATCGATGGGTGTGTCATGTAAAGCGTAATGTCGATGTACAAATTAATCCTTTCAAGGCTCGTCTAGTTGTTAAAGATTATAGCCAGCAAGAAGGCATTGATTATAACGAGACCTTTAGTCCAGTTGATCGTTTTGACATGATTAGGACTATATTGAGTGTTGCTGCAAACGAGCATCTTGAATTGGAGCAATTTGGTGTTAATACGGCATTCTTGAATGGAGTACTCAACGAAGAGATATTTATGGAACAACCTTAGGGTTATAAAGACTCCACGTCACGGGTATGCAAGCTTCATAAAAGTTTATATGGACTGAAACAGTCACCCAGGTGCTGGAATGAACGGTTCATGAACGTATTAGTCAAACTTGGACTTGAAGAAAGCAAGGTAGATTCTTGTTTATTCTACAAAATAATGTCGACTGACAAATTGATAGTAGCAATATACGTGGATGATGGTCTGTTTGCTGCAACTAAAAGAGCTCGCATAAAGATATTTCTACAAGAGTTTGAAATAAACACTGAACCAATTGGACATTATCTCAACATGCAAATTGAACGTTGTGATGATGGATCTATTTTCATAAACCAGAAAAGGTATGCAGAAGAAATATTGAAGCGGTTAAAAATGGATAATGTTAATCCAGTAAATACTCCAATCGAGGGTTATGTACAACTAGGGGAAGCTGAGAGTACAGAATTTTTTCATGCTCCATACCGTAAGGCGATTGGTTGTCTCATGTACTTGGCTGTTGTTTCCAGACCAGATCTTTCATTTGCAGAAAATTATGCATCGCAATTTTTGGAGGTATTGGAGAATTTTTAAATATTTGAAGGGTTGTACGTCTCTCGGTATTCTGTATCAGTCTTCAATGAATACAGGTGAGTTTAAGATTTTTAGTGATTTAGATTATGCAGCAGAGCCAACGTTGAGAAGGTCAGTCAGCGGGATGGTATCAATGTACAGTGGAGGAGCAATTTCCTGGATGAGCAGACGACAGCGATGAGTGCTGCGAGATATTTCTACGTTAAAAAATGTACCTGTTTTGTACTGTGATAATGCGCGTGCTGTAAAATTGGTCAAAAATAACGAACTTCATAACAGGTAAAAACATATTGACGTTCGCTATCATTATGTTCGGGAACTTTTAAAGTTTAAAAAATTAACTATAGAACATGTTGCAAGTAAAAATCGAATTGCAGATATTTGTACGAAACCGATACAACATAAAATTTTCACTAATTTGTGCAATTTGTTGGGAATGAAAATTAAAATGTAAAGTTTTAGGAGAAGTATTGGAGAAAAAACTTTCATTTTGTTATTTTTGATCAAGTTGCATGCTTATTGACACATAAATGAATGTTTATAATCAAATATTTTTGACAAACATACTGTTTACGTTTTTCATAAATAAATCTTAATATAAACTTTGCTGTAGTTCATTTTATGCAAATCATTATTTCAACAAAAATAACTTTGTCTCAACAATAGTCTAATCTCACTGTTTAGACCCTTAACTTATATGGATGCTAAAATATTCCTTGAAATAGTGGCAACATCTCTTGCCGCGGAGTGCTAGTAAAGCAATTGTAGAAGTTTTCCGATAAGTTAGTTTTCTTTATTCATAAGATTTACAAATTGTGGGAAAAGGAGGGAAAATATGAGCAATACAATTTATAATGAGAATATCTCGACTTTTGTTTTGTTTACTGAAATCTAACAAATAAAAATTTATTAATACCTATATTAATAATTATTTGTATACTATATAGACTATAGTACGATGTCAAATACATAAATTAGCAGCTTTTGAGTTTTTTATTATTAGATTGACCAAATTTTCTTTAAACAAAACTGAAATACATTGAAGAAATAATTAAATATAATGGGTACCCGATTAAAACCATCGATAAAGTAGTCCATATATTAGAAATCGTCAATCCCTATTGGATTTCACAACTCTAACGTCAACTAATAATAATAAAAAATATATAACATTACAATATGAGCAATACAATTTATAATGAGAATATCTCGACTTTTGTTTTGTTTACTGAAATCTAACAAATAAAAATTTATTAATACCTATATTAATAATTATTTGTATACTATATAGACTATAGTACGATGTCAAATACATAAATTAGCAGCTTTTGAGTTTTTTATTATTAGATTGACCAAATTTTCTTTAAACAAAACTGAAATACATTGAAGAAATAATTAAATATAATGGGTACCCGATTAAAATCATCGATAAAGTAGTCCATATATTAGAAATCGTCAATCCCTATTGGATTTCACAACTCTAACGTCAACTAATAATAATAAAAAATATATAACATTACAATATGATAATGCCACTAAAAGTTTAAATAAATTTTTTTAAAATCAAAATTTAACGGTAACTTATAAATCAACACTATTAAATCATTATTAGGTAACCCTAAAGATAAAACAAATAATAATAAGAATCTGGTGTTTATAAATTTGAGTGTAAGGATTGTACTAAAGTTTACATCGGACAAACTAAAAGACAAATTTATACTAGGTTTAAAGACCCGGCAATCCTGATAAATCGAGCGCAGCACAACATAATGTTTATTAACAATGCTAATATACAATTATTAAAACACGTTGATAATAATAGATATTTAGACGCACCCGCGAGTTTGATAATACACAAATTGATAAATTGATAAACCTGGATCTAGATCCCATCCCAAATTCTAATTTATATGAGTTAATATAAAAAATGCCCTAAAGATGTGTAAACTAAAATCCAGTAATAATTCACATTCAGAAGATATTCGAAAAAATAAAAATTTGCAAAATTTACATTTTCTTTTTGCACTTTTCTTGAATAATAAAACACCTTTAAAATGACATCCTAATGTGGCAATTTTCGTCTAACTTAACCGACTTCGTATAAACCCAAGTCAGCACATAAATAAAGTCCAAATTAACCTAGTAATATGTTGAGTTGAACAATCATTTATAAGTAGGCAATTGTTGAATATATATTACTTAATATTATGAACTATCAGACCTCAATTTCTTTGCTAACTTAGCTTTACGTAAATATATATAGTCGGCTGTTCGACAGGTCAGGGGGAAGTCGAAGTCAAAGTAAAGCTACAACATTGTAGCCTGCTCGTTACAGTCGACGCGTTTTATATTCTCTATCTTCATTTACATTTTGTATAATTTACTTAATAATAAAAGATATGTTTTTTTGTAATAAAACTCTGTGTGATTCCAACCCTGAGCGACCCATTCCAGAAGCTGCAACAAACACCTCGCTACGAAAAGTAAGTAATTAATATTCTTTATTACGTCACTAATTAATTTGATACGAAACGTAACTTCCAATCTGGCAAGAACCCTTTCTTAAATTTTATTTGTTAATTCGCCTCATAAAGGCGGGCTACAAATTGGTGGCAGCGGTTTTGGGAAATTCTGCCAGATCAGGATGGCCAGTATATCTATCAAGTTCCAAACAGGCGGCCATTACAAGTCAAGATAAGGATGCGGGAATTCAAAATATGAAAAATGGTGACCCTCATCAAGAAAAATCAGTCACACAACCCAGTCCAGGATTCTGATCAATCCCGGATAAGATATTGTGGTGGAACCAGTAGAGCTGCGGACCCAGGGGGTTATGACGGCAAGAGTCATAACAAAAGCTGAAAAAGAAGTGCCAGTAAAGTAAATGAACTTCACAAATCAAGAACTAACATTAGGGAAAAACATGTTAGTCGGCAAATCGGCCGTACTTGAGAAGCACGGTGATGAAAATCAACATGCGCATGACGCACAGCATTCGCCGACCGGGTCAATAGGACAAGTCGGAACAGCTGTAGGCGGGAAGAAGAAAAAGAATTGTCAAAGGAAGGGCGCGAAGAATCAATTGGCTCAAGATAATGAAGGGCAGTATCCACCGACCATACCAAGAAGAGGGAAACAAGTCGAGAAGCTGAAGAATAAACCGTAACAAGCCGAATTCTCGGAAGGGAAGTAAACAAGCCACGCCAGCTGTAGACAAAAAGCAGCATGCAGTGTGCTCTGTGAAGGTTCAAGGAAAGAAATGCATCGAGAATCAATTCAACATGGACCATTTAGCAGAAGATGTAAATTATTAAATTTGCTGATAGAGTATGAAGACATCTTTCAATTGGATCAGTTGGGAAATGCAAATCTATTCACTACCCTAGATTTAGCATCTGGATATTGGCAAGTACAACTGGATGAACGAGATAAGGAAAAGACAGCATTCCCAACAAATGGAGAACACTATCAATTCACAAAGATGACGTTTGGGCTCGTAAACGCACCTAGCACATTTCAACACCTCATGAACAGTGTGTTATCTGGGTTAGGAGGTGAACAGTGTCTAGTATACCTGGATGACGTCATCGTGTTCAATGAGAATGGAGCAGACGAATATCTGGAACGACTCAGGGAGGTTTTCAATAGACTGAGAAAAGCTAACCTTAAATTGCAACCCAGTAAATGCAATTTTTGGAAAACTGAAACAAAGTATTTAGGCCATATCATAAATGGGGAGGGTTGTAAACTGGACCCAGACAAAATTTCAGTCATACAGGACTATCCAAGACCAAAATCAGTCAAGTCAAGTGGTAACGATTTCGACGAACATTTTGCTTATCTGTTTTGATGTTGTACAAGCGTGGCTTTTGTCGACGATTAATGATTATTCCAAATCGTTTTAAATCAGATATCCATACTTTGTCTTTTTCTTTCAATTCTGACAGTTTTCGTACTGCGTGACGTCGATCATAATTCGTTTTTTGTTTTACTCGTCCAGTTTCTTCTTTTATGTATATTTGTTATTGATTTGGTACCTTCGGTGTCAGTTGTTCTGTGGTGATCGGCAATGACGTCCGTAATTTTCTTCCCATTAACAGTTCAGCGGGCGAGTACCCGTTTGTGAGATGTGTTGCCTTATAGTTCTGCAGGGCTTTGTACGTGTCCTTACTTCTACGTAGGCAATTCTTTATTGTCTTTACTAGTACCTCTACAAAACCATTGCTTTGAGCAAACTTTGGGCTAGATGTTATATGTGCAAATTCCCACTCTTTTGCAAATTTGGAGAATCTCCGGGTATCGGGAGTAATAGTCTACTACAACGTGAAAATTCTTATTATTAAGATAAAATAAATCAATAGCTTTGTTCGAGCAGCAGTCAGAAACTGTCACGAACTATCAGAAGCATCCGCATAAGAATTTTGGCGTTCCAGCAGCGGTAAATCACAAATTCACACTAAGAATTCGGTGTTCGTGCAGCGGTTTGAAACCGTTGGGGACGGTTTAAAACAGTCAGGAGAATTTGAGGATTGTTTTCAAATTTTAAATCCGTGACATTGCGCACTAGCATTTCTAACTCGCATGGGAAAACTTCGGTGACTGGGTGACAGCAAAGATTAGTAAGGTTATTTATTTTTAATTTTTAAAATGTCTGATTTAAATACATCAAGCAGTGACTCTGAGTCGAGTATATCAATATCTTCAACGTCATCTGAAAATACCTAAAAATACCTCTCATTATTTCAAATTAGTGTCTTAACATGACATCAGCCAAAACACCAAACAGCTAAGAAAAACAATAAAGAAAACAGCTGGTGTCAACAAGAGACAACTACCGCCGGTAAAAGGAACTTGTGCGTTCGAGCAACGAAAATTTCAAACTAATTTGAAACTTTTAGAGTTGGGCGCATGCGCAGTACAACAGTACGTCAAACTGTTGCAATTTGTCTGCTCGAACAAAGCTAATAGCAACCTTCTGCCATGGACGTGATGGGAACTCTGATGGTATTAAAAGCTCATGTCGATTGATTGTATCGATTACACATTTAGAGCAATTTTTAACCATCAACTCGATGTCTTTTGTAATTCCAGGCCACCACACGGCTTCTTGTACTCGTGCTCTGCATTTGGCGATACCTAGATGTCCCTCGTGGATCTTTTCCAAGATTTCTTTACGAAGGCAGGGTGGAATTATGATTCTAGTTCCTCTTAGCAGAAGTTGTCCTTCAATACCGATTTCAGATCGATGTTGCCAGTACGGTTTGAGGTCGATACGCAATTCTGTCGGGTCTGGCTATTCCGTTCGGCAAAATTCGATAAGTGATGAACATACTGTCGATTTTCTGTTTCTCGATAATCTGGCGAATCCGATCTTCTGATGCCGGAAAGTTCGAAGTTATCATTTGTACAAATGCTGTGATATGCTCTTCGAAATCGTCGTCATCATTTGCTTCGCCTGTCGGTCTTCGTGATAAGATATCGGCAATTCCAAGTTTTTTACCTGGTACGTGTCTTACGTTGTACGAATATCGAATCAGTCGGAGTCGCATACGTTGTAATTTTGGTGTTAAATCGTCCAGATCCTTTAAGGTGAATATTGAGACTAGTGGCTTATGATCTGTTTCAAGAGTGGCTTTCAACCCGAGAATGGAGTCTTTAAATTTTTCGCAAGTCCATACAAGCGCATAACCTTCTTTCTCTATTTGAGGCCAATTACATTGATGTTTCGTAAATGTTTTTGACGCGTACGCGACTGGTCGAAAACCACCGTCTTCCTGTTTTTGTTTCAGTACAGCACCTACACCATATGATGAAGCGTCTGCTGCGATGACAGTTTCGCGCGCAGAATTGTACCACGCTAAGATCGGAGCACTAGCTAAGTCTTTCTTGATTTGGTTAAAAACTAATATTTGCTCTTTCCCCCACGTAAATTAGATTTTATCGCTTAAAAGTTCATTGAGAGGATATGCTTTCGTCGATAGGTTTGGTACAAATTTCGCGATATAATTTATGAAGCCTAATAAGCTTCTCAATTCCGAAACATTTTCTGGTTTGTCCATCTGTAGGATTTAACTAACTCTATCTTCGTCTATACGAATACCGTTTCCTTCGATGCTGTGTCCAAGGAACTTTATCTTCGTAACTCCAAATGTACACTTATCGATATTAAGAGTTACCTGTTTTTGCAGGAGACATTTGAGGACATTATGGAGTCGTCGATCGTGTTCTTCGATTGTGTTTCCATACACTAACACGTCGTCCATATTTACCAGTACCCCATCGAGATTATTCAGTATTTTCGTTATTCTTTTTTGGAAGAATTCGGGTGCGGTTGAGATACCAAATGGCAATCGTTTGTATTTATATCGTCCAAATGGTATGATGAACGTCGTCAAGTTGTGATGATTCGTCGAGATCATATTGCCAGAATCCATGATTGGCATCGATTTTAGAGAAAATTTTGGCTTCTCCCGGTCGACCCAAAATGTTCTCAGTCACTGGCATAGGATGGTGTTCTCGTTTCACAAACTTGTTCAAATGTACGTAGTCGACACACATGCGGATCGATCAATTTTTCTTTGGAGCAACTACCAGTCCAGCACACCAATCAGTTGGTTCTTCGACTGGCTCAATGACTCCCATTTTTCCCATATTATCTAAATTGGATTTGATCTTCTTCAACATCGGAATGGGTATTCGTCTGGGCTTCTTCAGATTGTACGGTATAGCATCTTCTGTAAGAACGATCTTATACGGAATTCGTATTTTCCCGAGATCTTGAAATAATTTAAGATATGTAGTAATTGGGTTAAACTACATTTTTATGGAATCGCTATTTACGGCCTGACATCTTTTAATAATTCCTTATTGCTCACTTGTTTTACCATCAAGTAATAGGCTTGTGAGATTTTGTATTACATAGATATCCGTCAATGCGGTTTTTCCGTGATATTGAATCCTGCCTGAAAATATTCCAGTTGTGTTCATAAGTTGATGCTCTGCGTTGTACAGACGAATTGGTGATGGTTTCAATCGTATGTTCGAAAAATATTCTTCATAGATTTTTTGTGAAATGCACGTAATGTCGGCGCCTGTATCAATTTTGAAACTAGTCTTCACATTTCGTATGTCGACCTCTGCTTGCCAACAGTGTGTTTGCTTTTTCAAACTTCCTACTGCATTTATGGTACCAATAAACGAATCTTCGGTTTCGTTAACGTTGCGTATGTTACAATTTCGTTGACCATTTAAACATACTCACGCATAATGTCCTATCTTTTGACATTTGCTGCATTTTTCTTTCCGTGTCGGGCATCGCTGAGTGTGAGCCGCTACCGTATCGACTACATCGATTAGATTGGTTGGTCGTTGTATTATTTGATTGCGTACTCTTTCCAGATATCTTCCCCTCCTGGCATTTGTTTCGGCAAAACTCGTTCATTCTAAACTTTTTCGTTTCGATGCGACTAACTTCGAGTTTCTGGAGTTCGTTTTGTAGCTGGGATAGTTGCGCTTTCACTTGCTCGCTTTGTTTAGCCATAAAAATTGCATCATAGAGTTTTAATTCCGCTTGAAGTTGCATTCGTTCAGCTAATTGTCGATTCCTAATTCCTACGATTATTCTGTCTTGTATCAGTTCATCGCGTAGCTGTCCGTAATTACAGTGTTCGCTCAAAATGTAAAGAGCCGTAACGAATTCTTCTATTGTTTCGCCCCAGTTTTGTATACCTTGGTTGAACAATACTCTTTCGTATATGATATTTCGCTTTACTACAAAATGCTTTCCGAATGCTTCTATAACTTTTTCGTATTTCTTACTGTCTTCCTCATTAAGGTTTACGGTCTGAAATAAGCCATTGGATTGTTTACCCATACAGTAAAGTAGACTTGCGATCTGTCGACTTTGCAATATTGTATCCAAACCTGTCGCTTGGCGGTACAAATCAAATCGGCGGATCCATTTCGGCCATTCATGTGCCTTTGCAAAATTAAATTGACTTGGAACTTCAAACATTTTAATGCCTTCCATTATTGTTGTCAATCTATATATGTAGGTTTTTCTCGCTGTCACCATGTATTGTGTGAGGTTTTAATATAATAAATAAAAGATACTTTTGCTTGAAACGTCTTTATTACTGTCAATATTTACATGTCAGTTTCTATTGTCAACTCTAAGCCTACTCATCATACAAGTGCCATATTAAGTCAAAAATGCAATAGTTATGAGAGGCCGATATCTTTTGCAAGCCAACAGTTAAGCAAAGTTAAACAAGGCTGAAATAAATTATTCCACAACAGCACAAGAATGTCTTGCAGTAATTTGGGGTGTAAAACACTACAGAGTGTACTGTATGGAAGAAAATTCACCATCATAACCGGCCATGAAACTCTTAAGTGGCTATTCTCTATCAGTACTTACTCTCCAAGAATACGACTTCAAAATTGAACATAAACCGGGAAAGAAACATGTAAACGCAGATGTATTATCAAGAATACCCATAAACGCCGTAGAAGTCGAAGATACATAAGAACCAATATGGGACAGGCACATAATAGCCTATAATAGGGTATTTCACGGATTATGAAGGTTTAATATTCAAAGAAAAATCAAATAATGAGCGTCATCATCAACTTGTAGTATCAGCATCCATGAAATTAAAGGTAATGCACGATTGCCACAATCTACCATATGCGGGACATCAGGGGTTTGAGAAGACATATAGTCGAATCAAGAATTTTTTTTTTTGGAAATCAATGACCAAGGACATTGAAGATTATTGCAAGAAATATCTTTCATGCAATGAGAGGAAAACGTCTCCGCATCATAAGCCTGTGCCACTTCAAAAATCGACCAATGGAAAGAGTCGCATTGGACATCGTGGGTCCATTAACAACAAGTATGAAAGGGAACAAATACATCCTAACGTTCCAGGGCCACTTTACAAAATATCCAGAGGCATTCGCAATTCCAGACCAAAAGGCATCAACCATTGCAAGAATATGGGCTCAAGAAATTATTTCAAGACACGGGACCCCGAAACAACTGCTGACAGACCAAGGCGCAAATTTCACTTCTGAATTTTTTAGAGAAGTTTTTTAAATATTAGACGTCGAAAAACTGCAAACAACAGCATATCGCCCACAAACAAATGGGATGATAGAACGAAGTCATTGAGTTTTCAAGGACTTTCTGTCTCATTTTGTAAATCGAGATCAGACCGAGTGGGATGAATGGCTACCTTTCGTGCTACTAGCCTATAGAAGTAGCGTGCATAATAGTACAAACAAGCCACCATTCTTCTTAATGCACGGTCAAGATATGGAGTTACCTTATGATGACATAATAAGACCTCAAGATTTATGGTATGACTATGCACACAATTAAGCGTCAGAATTAAAGCAAAGGTTGCAAATTGCTTTCGAGGCAGTAAAACAAAACATCAACAAAGCAACAGAAAAGACATATAAACAATTCAACAAAAATACAAAGTCAGCAGTGTACAAAATCGGTGACGCAGTATACTTGCATTACCAAGCCATTTATTCAGGTACGTCCCGAAAACTACTTAAGCCATGGACAGGACCGTACTTCATCACGGAAATTATGGGTCCCGTGACATATAAAATTAAATAAGAAAATTCCTACTAAATTTTAACGGTGCATATAAAACTTTTTTTGTTTGATAATATTGAAGATCATTCGAATATTCAACTAAAACGATGGCTGGAGTGTAGCGGTCTATGGCTGATGACAGGTCTTTGTTTGGACGTGGTAACCATTGCAACATTTAATTCTATGCTTTGCCGCAAGATGTACTGTTGCAAATTGCAATTGTGTGTCTATACATTCAAAAATAGTTCACAAAAAAAAAAAATGAAAAAGAAGTAGACAGACGGCCTTAATATAAATTTTTAAATTGAATTTGAAAAAATAAAAATAAACAATTCCTTGTGTCAAAATGTATTTTAATGACAAAACCGTTGCTATGCAGTAATGGTTGCTATGTTGTAAAGTAACCCATTACTGTACGATTTTCAGTATATTAAAATAGTACATTAGTGTACAAAATACGAAAATAGTATATTACGTTCCAAGTTAAGAAAAGTGAAAGTTTACCAGACGAGTATGGCAAGTTTGAGTACGAGCGATAGCGAGTACTTAAATGCCATACGAGTACAGTAAAATCACTTTTTTGACGCGGTGCGTACACTATTTTTTCGTATTTTATATTAGTATTAAAACTTGTATTTTTTCCGGCATCTTTTATTCTAAACGGGTACATTCACTATCTATATATATATATTTTCTTTAATCACGACGATCGGGGAAATTTTGCTCACCTGTACAGACTAAACGGTGCGAGTGATTTTAATGAAAATTTTTCTGGGATGTAGAGCATAACTCAACTTGATTTCCTGGTAATAGGTCATTTTTCTGTACGGTACATAGTTTTTGTGTAAAAAATTTTTAAAGGTCGTATTTTCGCTTTTTGAAACAATTTGAAATCAAAAATTTAGTATTCTTTGAAAAATTTAAGACGAAGAACGTTTCTTTGACATGTCAATCAGAACATTTAAATGGAATTATTCATGAAAAGAGGACAATTTGAAAGAAGTTAAATTCATAAACATACATTATGGCAATGGGCGGTTATTCCATAGTATTTTAAAAGGCCCTAAAACATTATATTTAAAAATTAAAATTTTTGAAGGTTCATGTCCGTGATACATGTACATTTCGAAAGTGTTACCAAACATCCCATAAATAACTAAGTAAAAAAAAATATTCCAATGTCAAAAATTTGACAGCTTGATTTTTGCTTAAAGTTGTCAGAACCATGTCGTGTTTGGTATCAAATGAGAGGTAACGACAAGGGCTGTCATGCAGAAGTGTCAAAAATTTGACAACTCGATCGGCTTTTCTTTTTTGCTTAAAGTTGTCAGAATCATGTCGTGTTTGATATCAAATGAAAGGTAACGTCAAGGGCTGTCATGCAGAAATGTCAAAATTTTGACAGCTTGGTCGGCTTTTGTTTTTTGCTTAAAGTTGTCAGAACCATGTCGTGTTTGGTATCAAATGAAAGGTAACGTCAAGGGCTGTCATGCAGAAATATCAAAAAATTGATAGCTCGATCGGCTTTTGTTTTTTTGCTTAAAGTTGTCAGAACCATATCGTGTTTGGTATCAAATTAAAGGTAACGTCAAGGGCTGTCATGCAGAAATGTCAAAAATTTGACAGCTCGATCGGCTTTTGTCTTTTGCTTAAAGTTGTCAGAACCATATCGTGTTTGGTATCATATGAAACATAACGTCAAGGGCTGTCATGCAGAAATGTCAAAAATTTGACAGCTCGATCGGTTTTTGTTTTTTGCTTAAAGTTGTCAGAAGCATGTCGTGTTTGGTATCAAATGAAAGGTAACGTCAAGGGCTGTCATGCAGAAATGTCAAAAATTTGACAGCTCGATCGGTTTTTGTTTTTTGCTTAAAGTTGTCAGAACCATGTCGTGTTTGGTATCAAATGAAAGGTAACGTCAAGGGCTGTCATGCAGAAATGTTAAAACTTTGACAGCTCGATCGGCTTTTGTTTTGCGTGGGCATTTTGGGTAGGCAGGTTGAGTCGGCAGGTTGCGTGGGCTGTTTGGGTGGGCATATTGCGTGAGCAGTTTGGGTGGGCAGTTTGGGTGGGTAGGTTGCGTGGGCATTTTGGGTGGGCAGGTTGCGTGGGCATTTTGGGTGAGCAGGTTGTGTGAGCAGTTTGGGTGGGCAGGTTGCGTGTGCATTTTGGGTGGGCAGCTTGCGTGAGCAGTTTGGGTGGGCAGGTTGCGTGGGCAGTTTGTGTGGGCAGGTTGCGTGGGCATTTTGGGTGAGCAGTTTGGGTGGGCAGGTTGCGTGGGCATTTTGGGTGGGCCGTTTGGGTGGGCAGGTTGCGTGGGCATTTTGGGTGGGCAGGTTGCGTGAGCAATTTGGGTGGGCAGGTTGCGTGGACTGTTTGGGTGGGTGGGAAAAAATATTTTGAAAGACCCTTAGCGTTAGCACTTTGCGTTTAAATTGTTCCTAGACGGATTGGACGTACGTAAAACTATTAAAAAACACTATCGGCGGAGCCCTAGGGAATACTCGGCGTAGCCGAGTTTTCGCTAGTCTTTTATTCTAAACGGGTACATTCACTATCTATATATATATATATATTTTCTTTAATCACGACGATCGGGGAAATTTTGCTCACCTGTACAGACTAAACGGTGCGAGTGATTTTAATGAAAATTTTTCTGGGATGTAGAGAATAATTCAACTTGATTTCCTGGTAATAGGTAATTTTTCTGTACGGTGCATAGTTTTTGTGTAAAAAAATTTTAAAAGTGGAAATTTGGCTTTTTGAAACAATACATCGAAGTCTACATGTACAAAATTAAGAAGAAAAACGATGTCATCTATCACATTTGACATGTCAATGTTAGTGATAAACCATTATAAGAAATGTATAAAGATTAGTTAAAAGTGGATATATATTTTTTATGGAACGATTATTATGCATATAATACTATAATTAAAGGTATTTTATAATTATTTTCTCTATTTAAATGGTAATTAATCATTCATATATATCCTTGACGTTAAATTTGAAAACATGTTCATCTATAGGTAATACTGTTTGCTTTTTATAACAGAGAAGTTGAAAAGGTTATAATTCAGTGATTATGACCGTACAGTAACACATGTAACGCATGTTTCCGTTGACAAAGTAGTTGCTGAACGACGAAAAAGGCATATATTTAAATGGAAACTAATTTGGATATAAAATTGATAAAAATGGTGCCTAGACGGAATGGACGTACGTAAAACTATTATAATACACTATCGGCGGAGCCCTACGAGAAAGATTGTTTGACATGTCAATCAGAACCTTTAAATGGAAATATTTTTGAAATGAGGACAATTTGAAAGAAGTTAAATTCATAAACATGAATGATGAGAATAAGCAATTATTTGACAATAGTAAAAATGGCCTAAAACATATTTAAAATTTATAAATTTGATGGTTCCTGTCCGTGGTTCATGTCCACTTCGAAAGTGTTGCCAAACATTCCATAAGTAACTAGGTAAGTACAGTAAAATTTTTTAAAGAAGTCCGATCAAGGACATCAGTATGATGAACGAATTTACAAGTTGGCATATATTTATCTCTCTCATAGTTGCTAGACAACACGCGCGCGCGAAAGGGATGAATATAAAACGTTTGTCTTTCAAAAATTTATATTGCTTAGACAAAGTTACGACATGCTATTTTATAATAATGTTCGTTGTTCTTAATACTGTTGCTGTATCATAAGTTCCACGTAAGTTCATTTATTATTTCATAAATAATTACTTGATCCATAGCCGTGCGTTCTTTATTTTCTGTCAGTGTCAGAATTTGATTTATAACATATTTCAATTTGTATTTTTCGTTCGTTGTAATCAAATTTATTTCTGGTACCAGTATGAGCAAAAAGGGGAGAACACTGAGAAAGCAATCTCAGGAAATGCTAATTAATTTGCATGATTATTTTCAACGTAAAGAAGCGAATGGAGGACCTCTTCAAAATATTCATTCAGTTAATCAGGTGTGTAATTTAAAACATTTCTATAAGAATGATACAGTTACAGTATCTTATGTACTCCCATAAAAACTAAGTGAACGACGCTGCTGAATTTGTCAAAATCTTATTTCATACAATTCGAAGATGACCTTGATCGGACTTCTTTAAAAAATTTTACTGTACCTATAAAAACAAATATTGCTAACTAGATCAATGTGAAGTCGGTACACAAGTGTTACCAAATATGCCATAAGTGAAAAACAAATATTCCTAATTGCATTACTGTGAAGTTAGTCAATTAATTTCCAAGCTACTAATAAAAAATATAATAAATTTTAAACATAAATATACGAGAAAGTGTTGCCATAAGTAACTAAGTAAAACACAAATACTCCAATATCAAAATTTTGACAGCTCGATCAGTTTTTGTTTTTTTTTTTACATAAAGTTGTCAGAAACATGTCGTGTTTGTATCAAATAAGACGTATTGTAAAGGATTGCAATGCAGAAATGTTAAAATTTTGACAGCTCGATCGGCTTTTGTTTTTTGCATAAAGTTATCAGATCCATGTCGTGTTTGGTATCAAATGAGAGGCATCGTCAAGGGCTACCATGCCGAAATGTTAAAAATGTAACAGCTCGATCGGCTTTTGCTTTTGCGTAAAGTTGTCAGAACCATGTCGTGTTTGATATCAAATGAGATGTATCGTCAAGGACTACCGTGCAGAAATGTAAAATTTTTGTGAGATCGCTTGACTTTTGACCATCAGCTTTGGTATCAAATGAGAGGTATCGTCAAGGGCTGTCATGCTGAAATGTCAAGTAATAGAAAGCTCGATCGGCTTTTGTTTTTTGCTTAAAGTTGTCAGAACCATGTCGTGTTTGGTATCAAATGAAAGGTAACGTCAAGGCCTGTCATACAGAAATGTCAAAAATTTGACAGCTCGATTGGCTTTTGTTTTTTGCTTAAAGTTGTCAGAACTATGTCGTGTTTGGTATCAGATGAGAGGTATCGTCAAGGGCTGCCATGCAGAAATGTTAAAAATTTGACAGTTCGCTCGGCTTTTGTTTTTTGCATAAAGTTGTCAGAACCATGTCGTGTTTGGTATCAAATGAGAGGTATCGTCAAGGGCTGCCATGCAGAAATGTCAAAAATTTGACAGCTCCATCGGCTTTTGTTTTTTGCTTTAAAGTTATTAGAATCATGTCGAGTTTGGTATCCAATGAAAGGTATCGTCGAGGGTTGTCTTGCAGAAATGTCAAAAAATTGACAGCTCGATTGGCTTTTGTTTTTTGCTTAAAGTTGTCAGAACCATGTCGTGTTTGGTATCAAATGAGAGGGTTTGTCAAGGGCTGCCATGCGGAAATGTCAAAAATTTGACAGCTCGATCGGCTTTTGTTTTTTGTTTAAAGTTGTCAGAATCATGTCGTGTTTGGTATCAAATGAGAGGTATCGTCGAGGGCTGTCATGCATAAATGTCAAAATTTTGGCAGTTCGATCGGCTTTTGGGTGGGCAAGTTGCGTAGACAGTTTGAGTGGGCAGGTTGCGTGGGCATTTTGGGTGGGCAGTTTGAGTGGGCAGGTTGCGTGAGCAGTTTCAGTGGGCAGGTTGCGTGGGCTGTTTGGTGGGTGGGAAAAAAATATTTTGAAAGACTCTTAGCGGTAGCACTTTGCATTTAAATTGTTCCTAGACGGATTGGACATACGTAAAACTATTATAAAACACTATCGGCGGAACCCTAGGGAATACTCGGCGTAGCCGAGTTTTCGCTAGTCTTTTATTCTAAACGGGTACATTCACTATCTATATTGAATTCATCGCGACGATCGGGAAAATTTTGTTCGCCTGTACAGCTTAAACGGTGCGAGTGATTTTAATGAAAATTTTTCTGGGATGTAGAGAATAACTCAACTTGATTTCCTGGTAAAAGGTCATTTTTCTGTACGGTGCATAGTTTTTGTGTAAAACATTTTTAAAGGTCGTATTTTGGCTTTTTGAAACAATTTTGAAATCAAAAATTTAGTCTTCTTTGAAAAATTTAAGACGAAAACCGTTTCTTTGACATGTCAATCAGAACATTTAAATGGAATTATTTATAAAATAAGGACATTTTGAAAAAAGTTAAATTCATAAACATACATTATGGCAATGGGCGGTTATTCCATAGTAGTTTAAAAGGCCCTAAAACATTATATTTAAAAATTAAAATTTTTGAAGGTTCATGTCCGTGATACATGTACATTTCGAAAGTGTTGCCAAACATCCCATAAATAACTAAGTAAAAAACAAATATTCCAATGTCAAAAATTTAACAGCTATATCAGCTTTTGTTTTTTGCATAAAATTATCAAAAACATGTCGTGTTTGGTATCAAATGAGAGGTAACGACAAGGGCTGTCATGCAGAAATGTCAAAAATTTGACAACTCGATCGGCTTTTGTTTTTTGCTTAAAGTTGTCAGAACCATGTCGTGTTTGGTATCAAATGAAAGGTAACGTCAAGAGCTGTCATGCAGAATTGTCAAAAATTTGACAGCTCGATCGGCTTTTGTTTTTTCCTTAAAGTTATCAGAACCATGTCGTGTTTGGTATCAAATGAGAGGTATCGTCGAGGGCTGCCATGCAGAAATGTCAAAAATTTGACAGCTCGGTCGGCTTTTGTTTTTTGCTTAAAGTTGTCAGAACCATGTCGTGTTTGGTATCAAATGAGAAATATCGTCGAGAGCTGTCATGCATAAATGTCAAAATTTTGACTTCTCGGTCGGCTTTTGTTTTTTTCTTAAAGTTGTCAGAACCATGTCGTGTTTGGTATCAAATGAAAGGTAACGTCAAGGGCTGTCATGCAGAAATGTCAAAAAATTGACAGCTCGATCGGCTTTTGTTTTAAGTTGTCAGAACCATGGCGTGTTTGGTATCAAATGAGAGGTATCGTCGAGGGCTATCATGCATAAATGTCAAAATTTTGACAACTCGATCGGCTTTTGTTTTTTGCTTAAAGTTGTCAGAACCATGTCGTGTTTGGTATCAAATGAAAGGTAACGTCAAGAGCTGTCATGCAGAATTGTCAAAAATTTGACAGCTCGATCGGCTTTTGTTTTTTCCTTAAAGTTATCAGAACCATGTCGTGTTTGGTATCAAATGAGAGGTATCGTCGAGGGCTGCCATGCAGAAATGTCAAAAATTTGACAGCTCGGTCGGCTTTTGTTTTTTGCTTAAAGTTGTCAGAACCATGTCGTGTTTGGTATCAAATGAGAAATATCGTCGAGAGCTGTCATGCATAAATGTCAAAATTTTGACTTCTCGGTCGGCTTTTGTTTTTTTCTTAAAGTTGTCAGAACCATGTCGTGTTTGGTATCAAATGAAAGGTAACGTCAAGGGCTGTCATGCAGAAATGTCAAAAAATTGACAGCTCGATCGGCTTTTGTTTTAAGTTGTCAGAACCATGGCGTGTTTGGTATCAAATGAGAGGTATCGTCGAGGGCTATCATGCATAAATGTCAAAATTTTGACAGCTCGATCGGCTTTTGGGTGGGCAAGTTCGGTAGGCAGTTTGAGTAGGCATTTTGGGTGGGCAGGTTGCGTGGGCAGTTTGAGTGGGCAGGTTGCGTGGGCATTTTGGGTGGGCAGGTTGCGTGGGCATTTTGGGTGGGCAGGTTACGTGGGCTGTTAGGGTGGGCAGGTTGCGTGGGCATTTTGGGTGGGCAGTTTGGGTGGGCAGGTTGCGTGGGTCGTTTGGGTGGGCATATTGCGTGGGCAGGTTGCGTTGACTGTTTGGGTGGGCTGGGGAAAAAAATATTTTGAAAGACTCTTAGCGGCAGCACTTTGCGTTTAAATTGTTCCTAGACGGATTGCACGTACGTAAAACTTTTATAAAACACTATCGGTGGAACCCTAGGGAATACTCGGCGTAGCCGAGTTTTCGCTAGTAATATACTAAAATAAAAACATCTAAAATCATAGTAGTCTCTATTTATTGGAACAACAAATTAGATTTTGTTTACAAACGATCAACCGGAAGAGATACTTTTCTTAAATCTCATTGCTATTTCAAACATGGAATTGATTGATAATCGCAACTTGTTTTTTTTTTAAGTCTAGGGCCCATTTTCCACAATAATTAAGAAGCGAAAATAATACTTTCACAACACAAGAAATAACACTTTACAAATAACATTTATTAAATTTTATTCATATTGTACAAGGGTGGAGCTTAATATTAGTTGAACGATCTGCCACTAGGGTTGTTAGCTCCTGGAGAAATTCCTTGTAGAAAATTAAGGATTTTTCTCAATTTTTCTACATATTTTGATAAATTATATACTATTTTAAAGATAAAGAGTTTATCTAGAGACGTATATTATTAGAATTTGAAAATTTGATTATATAATACCAAAAAAATTACTTCAAAATACTGTCATTTTCAACAAGTAAAATATATAAAAAGCAATAAATTTTCAGAAATAATAATGTAAAGCTCTACAATGAACATTTTACTTGTCAATAGTTTTTAAAATTTTACACTTGAATACATAGTTCAGAAAATATTGCGAATTTTCAAAACTGTCTTTTTCCCGCATTAGATTGGGGGTTACACATCCTCTTAAACAATTTGCTTCAAAATTTTTGTGAAGAGGAACATAAGTTTGTTATAGTATAAATAAATAATATGAAATATATAAGATACACTTTATTATTTTATAACATTTTATTTAAACAACAATTGAAAGATTTCATTTCTCACTCGAGGACTTTTGTGAGTGTTATTGGAACTAACCAATTGTACCATTCAGAACATTTACCACTTCTGTTACTGCATCCTGAAAAATATAACTTGCATTGAAAATATGCACCTACAATATAATTCCCCCAACCCCGGTGGTGATTAATGACATAATGCCAAAATCAACAGTATTAAAAATAAATTATAATTTGTAAAAGTTTCGTCAATTGAAAACAATGTCTACGGTTTATGACACTACACAAAAGCAATATTATATTATTCCTATTCTAGGAAAAAAATTGTACGAAATAAATTATTAAATAAGGAATGTTTCTGCGAATGACGACTGAGGAGAGTGCATTTTATGTTGGAAGTAGTTATAAAGGAATACGGGATTTATTTTACATAAGTTAGCTTGACGTTTTATATTATTTATAAATAACCAGAAAAAGAGAAAGCAAGTGCCGTGGCTAATGCTACTATACATACGACAGAAATTTTTAATTTTCTTTTTAAAATGGTGAAGAAATGAAACATAATAAAACATGTTAAATAGTTTTGTATGTAACTTTTAATTCTGTATAACTTTGCACTTCGCAATATTTGCAGAAAAATGTACAGGTAAGTGGGATACTGCATAACTCTGAAAACGCATTTAAATCCATATTATGTTCCCCCTAACCGCCTTCATCCTCTAATACCAAGAAATAACGAAACTTCCAACGCACAATGAAACACAAATTATAAACTCCAAAATCACCTTATCACCACATGAATGACAGAAAATATTGAAAAATGACTTTCGTTATCGCGATTACTCTTCCGTTTTTATATAATTTTTTGCGACTGATTAAACGAAGGTACCAAATATCCCTCTGTAATACGTACGATAATGAGATATCGAGTAAAAGACTCATATATGCTAAGTGTGATGTCATTATAAACAGATGTAAGAATATATAAAAATAACTTGCATTGATAATTAATGTAGCATTTGTTACAGTGCCTTGCAAATCTTCAGCTGGGCTCCATGCTTCCTGAAAAATATAGCCAAAATTAAATTAATCAAATTCGGTTGATGGAAATTGGCAACCTTGGCTAAAGCAATTTCTATTTCTTCAACCAAGTTGCAAAAATTAATTACAGATGTCAACTTATTTCTGCTCAGGTATTTGTTCAGGAACAATTTTTATTAGTAATGACTGAAATAACTGAAAAAAATCGTGAGATTGGTAAGTGTACAATAAATGTTAGTTTATTCCACAAAATATCATATTTCTCATAAATATTCACAAATTGACTTATCATCCGTCTTACTTTTCCATGTATGATTTTACAAGTTTAACCGTCTAATGCCCAGTTGTAAGAACTAGACTTGAATTCTGAATGACCCTTAAACATAAAAATGAAAATCGAAATTTAGACCGCAATGCATAATAATACATTTGACATTTCATTTCGATGCAATATTGTCAATTTAAGAAACGCTTATAATTTAAGTTACATTACATTGGTGCAACCGGCCATTAGTCTAAAGAAGTAAATAATTCTTAAAAATAAGAAATAAATATTGCATTTGCAATACGAATGGTGGCAAAAATTGAAAATTTTGTATATTACATATCTCAATTCCGCAAATGTAACCTCGAGTTAAGGAAAACTTGCAACTAAAGTTGACAGTTGTTGATCATTGGTTGATACAGTTGCCAGTTATCTATGCACTGACAACTGCTGCTATATTGCATTAAAATGTACACCTGTCGAATAATACATATACACCGATTTTTCATATTTGACCGTTGCGTCATTAATTACTGAACAGCAAAATAACAAGTAATTGTATGTTTATCTCTGTCTTACTTATGGTTTCCTACATTCTGTCTTCCATACGTATATCTAATATACGAACATCAAAGTATGACGTAACGGTCAAGTGTGAAAAATCGGTGCGTATTTCCTTATAGTATAGTAATAATAAGAAATAAACTGCAACATCTTACCAGAATTTCGAAACAGCACACAATTACAAATATGAAAAATAGTACGGCGAAATTCATTTTGTGTTATCGGGTAAACTAATGGTTAAACTGAAGTGATAGCTGTGCATATCAGAAAGCTTATATACTATGTTGATTTATAGAAAAAAATGTTCAATTTAATGAATATAAAATATCATAACCATGATAATAACATCACAATGTCAAATTTTCACAAAAAAAATATATAAACGAGTCATTTATAAAATTTGCTTCCTGTATAGGCGACTGACAATAACGAAAAATGAAAAAAATTCATCGTGAAACACATTGGATAAAAAATAAATGTACCATCATTGCTTATTACACATATTTCATATATTTTTAACTACGATACATATTAAGGCATTTGTAGCAAGTCATTATGAATACATTAGATTTGAAAATTTTATAAGGCAAATTCTTATTGGTTAGGTAAAACGTTGTACAAGTTCAGATTCAGAGAATTTCTTGCGCTATATAAAATGCGATTATGCAAAATTTAAAAGTAGTGTCAAAAATATTTCTTCACTTTAAAGTAAATTTTTATTCCCACGCCAATAATTGAGATATTCATCTTCGTGGTAACGTTAGATTTGGTGTTAATTATATTTGGAAGTAAATACCTACTTTTAGATTAGATTCTAGAAACAAACATTACTGTATCGATATAGTCTTACGTAAACTAAAACGTAGTTTTGGAAAATAATCTAATTTTACTAGCTTAATTTGGATATATTCTCAACCTCATTTATGTGCTGACTTAAGTAATAAAACTAAATATTTAAATGAATCTTTTTTTCTACTTATCGCCATTCATAATTAAATATCACTATATTCAAATTTAGCGTTTAATATTAGAACCAAAATGTACCATTTCTATGGTGTAAATCTGGCTTATAGTTATTGCATTCTTAACTGGAATGAACCTTAGCTTCTTACTTGAAGCTATTATCGGTTTCAAAAGTAAAGTCCTCTGGGTTTGAAATGTAATAACTTTCATTGTAATGAACAGAATATAATAAAACAAAATTTCTACGAAGGCTACAACATATTTTTTAATATATCAAGAAATGATTGTGTATTACAGAACATAGTCTTGTATAAATAAATAAAATGTAAATTAGGAGCATGAAATTTCCATTTTTTCCTCGTTAGATCAAATTCTATCCTAAATTAATCACAAATTATTCAATAAAAAAATCATGTTTCTGATACAATATAAAATGCACATTAAACTTTAATTTTAAGTTTATCTTATTTGCTGTTTTCCATGAATTAAATAAAATGTAACAGAAGAGTATCTCGAATACCTATTCTTTAAGATTTTTTTTTTGATATTCTGTTAGTAATAAATATTTTAAGCGCATTTATTTAAAAATATAAATAAAAACAAATGATATAATGCCACAATATAAACTTTACAATTTTCTGCTTTCGGCTGAGCGAATACGTATTCTGCGCACAGCAAAGCGGCAAACTTGTATATCGCCATTATAAATTTTTGTTATATTTTAAATATACGGTCATCTGTGGTCGTGCGACTATAGTCCTTGCCTGGCAACACAAGACTGCTCGTGTGGGACAACGTTCAAATCCCGCACGAGTCAGTTTTTAATAAAAAAAAAAAGCCGACACACCCAGATGAGCCCGAGTGGCAGCAGAGGTCACTATAAGCTACTCTGCATGCAACGAGAGTGCCAATAGAGGGCACTAAAAATATATGCAAAACTTGTAACATACATGTACGATAATTTGTATAGGTCAAAGGACCTAATGACAAATAAATACATTATTATTATTATTATTATTATTATTATTATTATTATTATCATTATTATTATTATTGTTATATTTCAAATATTCAGTGTGTCGCTATTTAACAAATTTATTATTATACTTCACATTAAACAAATAAAAAAAATTGCTTATTTATTATGAAATTAAAATAAATGACTAAAAAGAATGATAAAGTAACAAATAGATAGTATAGTTTCTTTGTGGAACAATATTATTTACTAAGGACAATATCTTTGTGTTAATAATCTACAAATTTAAAAGAAGCCTGAAAAGGGATTAAAACGGTTAATCAAAGGAACCTAGCAAAATTTTTCTTGTTCTTGATCATTAGGAATTTCGTGGGTTTGCAAAGATTCTGAGAAGCTATTTACCCCTTTATCATTTATTAATAATATCTTTGTATTCATATTCTACAATTTCTTTTTTTTTTAATCTGGTAACTACGGATCGCTTTCTTTTCCATAGTTACTTTACTGCAAGGAATTGAACATTCGACATTCTTGTTCCTTGGAGGAACAAACGTGCAATAATTTTGCTAGTGAAACTTGCCGCCCTAAACACTTTGGGACCAAACATCTTTGACTCTCAACGATAATAGACGAACGTTTATGAAGTTTGTAAGCCGGGACTCTGTCTGACCCCGAGTGGGAGAAGAAACAGTAAAACTGAAAATGTTGCAACTTCCTCGGTTTTAACAATTAATTGCAAATTAATTAAGAAGAGATGAGTGAAATTAAAAATATTTTTATGAAGAATGGTTATTCTGTGTCTTCTATTGAAAAATGTCTTAAAGCAAATAGAGCAACAAACAATGAAGAAGAAAGGAACGTATTATATGCATCGCTTCCTTATGTTAAAAACGTAACGGACAAGATTGGTAGAATTCTTCGTAAGAAGAACATGAAGATTTCGTTTTCACCATATGTTAAACTTCGACATATGTTGAAACAAGTGAAAAACGTCATCCCTCTTCAATCATCAGGGATTTACAGAATTCCATGTGTTTGCGGGAGAGTTTACATCGGCCAGACTGGTAGAACTGTCTCTACAAGATTGAGCGAACATCATCGATCGATTAGATTGAACCAGCCTGAGAAATCGTCCGTTGCAGAACATGCATTGGAAGAATTCCACCAAATAAAGTTTGAAGATACGAAAATTATTGCAAGACCTTCTCGACTTAACAACAGATTAATAAGAGAAGCCATTGAGATTTATAAAACAAGAAATATCAATCTCAATCATTGTGACGGATTAGAACTTAGTCGCGCATGGCTTCCAATATTAAATATATTGTAATTTGTAATATATATACAATTTTTTATAAACTTTTTCCAACATCTGTTTATAAACAGTACGGCTGCGGTATTTCGCTACCGATAAAGCGTCTCTGAGTTATACAGATCACTTCTCTGCCAGTTTTTGGGACGGTTTTTCCTCTGGCAAAAGGAGATTTTTTCCTGAGAAGATGCATGTTCGCCGTCCATGTTATTGCCGGGCATGCATATATTGTCTAGAAATTTGTATACATAAAAAAGGTAACATTTATGAATATTTCTTGTTACCTTGGTTACTTGTTATTTTTGTTAATTAAAAAATTAATGTCAATGTATCCCCTGAAGAAGGCACCAGTTTATGGTGCCGAAACGTTGGGTTTAAATTAATAAATACAGAACATAAACTAAAAAAGGTAGTATTTTTCCAATTAATTGCACATTATTGACTTGCTATTATATTATATGTAATTATTCTTACGTTTTTCTTTAAAATAAATAAATATATCATCACGGCATATTACCCATTTCTGAGTATGCCAATCTGTGTTGCACACAGTTTTCGATAATGATGATTTTTCTTCATGTAAAATAGAAATAGTCATGGAATATCATCGTGAAAACCGCGATTTCTACCTCCCGCTACCCTTGGTAAGGGAGGTATAGGGATCGTGCTAAAAATCACATATCGAGATATTAGTAAATGACCACGTTTTAAGGTCCCTAGAATCCAATTTTAACATTTTCATGATGATGTCTGTATGTGTGTGTGTGTGTATGTATTTGTGCGTATGTATGTGTGTGTGTGTATGTGTATGGATTTTGTCTTCGCTCTAACTAAAATACTATCATTTAGAAAATTCTGAAATCTTGTATTTCTATCCTATTCTAATATGAAAAGAAGCCATTAGATTTTGGTGTAAATCGGATTTCTTCAAAAAATACCATTAAATGACATTTTTTCGCATTTTGTCGTTATGAAAATTAAAGATTATTGAATTTTCTACAGGTATACATTAATACTTTTCTATATATTTACAGATGTCCTTTGTTACACAGTTCATATTTCAAATGAATGTAACTGACAGTAAATGTTACTGTCAAAATGTGCGTAGTTTAAAAAATCTGATGTGGCCAACACAAAACCTCCCGCTATTTAATTTTTATTAATTAAAATACATACCTCTACGATTTTATTAATGCTGCAACCTATATTATGTTCCATTGCATATAAGTGTTGCTTTATTTACTATTTTCTTCTTAAAATGTCACTATTATTAATTTGAAGTGATTATTTTTTTGATAGTGTTATTTACCTGTCAGTTACATTCATTTGAAATATGAACTGTGTAACAAAGGAATTGTGTTTATCTTAGGCTACGGAATTAATAAAAATAATGATTTTTAAATTTATCTGTGAAATATATAGAAGAAGTATTAATGTATTCCTGTAGAAAATTCAATTATCTTTAATTTTCATAATGACATAAATTGCAAAAATATGTCATTTAATGGTATAATTTGAAAAAAAAAAACATTATGAACTTCAGATAAAGTGCTATTTCCGGTTATCAGATTTACACCAAAATCTAATGGTATATTTTCATGTTAGAACAGGGTAGAAATACAAAGTTTCACAATTTTCTAAATGATGGTATTTGAGTTAGAGAACCAAGAAAATCCACACACATGCACGCACATACACACATATACACACATACAGACATCGTCGTGAAAATGTTAAAATTGCATTCTAGGGACCTTAAAACGTGATCATTTACTAAAATCTCGATATGTCATTTATAGCACGATCCCTATACCTCCCTTACCATGGGTAGCGGGAGGTAAAAATAAATTTCGGTGTGCGAATCTGATTTCGATATTATAAGTTTAAGCGAAACGTGGTTATCGAATAACATTTCATCCAATGAATTTCTTCCCCCGGAGTCCTACGCTGTTTTCAGGAAAGACAGAAATTTTTCCGTATTAAACGTGTCTCGTGGTGACAGTGTGCTTCTCGCATTTAAACACAATGTAGATGTCGAAAGTTTAAATAAAGAACTGTCAGACGTGTTACCTGCGTTTGATATAATTTGTTGTAAATGTATATTTAATTCTTTCAATGTTATTGTAGTAACTGTTTATATTCCGTATACCCCAACTTTATCAAATTTGCAAACGTTTTTCAATAAATACCTACATACATACATAAAATCACGCGTGTCCCACTTAGTGGGTTAGCAAAAACCCGAAAATAATAGTAACAATAAGAAAAGGGATAAGAGCAGGAGTTCAGCTGACTCACTTCACTCTTTAACAACATCCTTCTTTCGCCTTGTCCACAATCATCATAGCATTCATACATAACAACATATTAAAGTGACCGATTTTCGGTAGCGAATAACCGCATCCGGACCACAATAATAGTTACGCAACAATCATCCTTCGCCACATATTCTTATCCATGCACACTTAAGTGACCGATTTTCGGTAGCGAATAACCACATCCGGACCACATAAAAATCATTCTTCGCCACACATTCCTGTACAAACATACTTCGTTCACCTCGTCCACATAAAAGTTCAACTGTCTCTCCATTCTCATAAAACATTCTTACTAACCATACATCTTCACACCACAATAGTTACGAAACAATCATCCTTCGCCACACATTCCTATCTAGGCACACTTCTTTCGCCTAAGCCACATTCATAATCGTATTCATACATGCTCTTCTTCTCTTTCCACTCAGAAACTTACGCTCCTTCAAAACACTACCAATCACTTACACACTGGACAGCCACGCAACCGAACACCCTCAATTTTATCAACATATATGCGTTTTACAAGGCGTTCACTCATCATTCTCTCCACATGACCAAACCATCTCAACTGACTCACTCCTACTCTCTTAACAACATTCTTCCTAACCATACATTCTTCATACACCAAATTATTCCTCACGCGATGACGTCTTGTATACCCACAAACACCACGTAAATACCACATTTCCACGGCAGTCACTCTCCTTTTATGCTTTCTTGTCCATGCCCAACATCCACTTCCTTACAACAAAGCAGGCACCAGCACTCCATTATATACATTCAACCGAGCCTCTCTAGATACGTTTACGTTACGAGCAAACGTACCCAGAGCACCCATTACCTTACATCCCGCACTCACCCTCCTATCAATTTCACGGTCAATTCGTCCATCCCTCGACATCATGCTACCCAAATATAAAAACTCATTCACCTGCTCCAGTTTTACTCCATTCACCAACACATTGCACTCAGGCACTAATTCACTCCTTTCAAGTACTAACACCTTAGATTTATCAACATTCAACATTAAATTCATACTTCTTCCAACTTCTTTTATTCTCTCTATCATTCTTCTCAGTTGCTCTTCATATTCACTTAAAACAACTACATTATCCGCATACGCTAACGCAGGCACAATACTTTCACCAATATGTACACCATCCAATCCACTCAATGCCTTCCGCAACAACACATCCATATACAAATTAAACGGAGATATACCACAACCCTGTTTAACACCTACATTTATAAGAAAAATGAAACCAATTACTCAACCTACCATTCATTCTCACAGCAGCTTCACTACCCTCATACAACGCTCGAATCGCTCCCAACCAGTTTCCATTCACGCCGTACTTTCTTAGTACACCCCACAAAGTATTTTGAAGAACACTATCATACGCCTTCTTAAATCAAGAAAGCCACAGAACACCGTTTTTGTCAAGTGACTTCTCTACAATCATACGAAGAGCAAACAATTGATCGACACATCCCCTCTCAGGCAAAATACCACCCTGAACGTAACTAATTTTTGAAATTGTAAAGGTTCGCACCTTATGAATTAAAACCTTACCAAAGAGTTTCCCTACCACACTCAACACAATCGCGCGAAAATTGGTACATTCACTCGAACTGCCTTTGCCTTTGAATAAAGGACAAATAACAGCTTTTTTCCAATCATCAGGAACTACACAACGTTTTAGACAAAATCTAAACAAATACATTAACCAATCATATACTTTCTCTCCCCCATACTTCAACATCTCATTTGTAATTCCATCCAAACCCGCAGCCTTACCATTCCTTACACGCGCTAATGCATCACATACTTCACTTTCATCTATATCACAATCATCTTCACTATCATTTTCACTTGTAGCTTCGCTACTATCATCTCTGTCAATCTCACCTCCGTACAAACCCTTAAAATACTCGCATCATCTATTCCTTACGTCTGATTCATTCCACAATAACTCTCCATTCACACTCTTCACAGCTTTCACAACTCGACCACTTCCACCCCGCATTCTCTTCACTCTCAACCAAAACAATCGTTTATTTGTACTAAAATCATTTGTCAACCTTTCACTCAACAAATCATCATATCGTTTTTTACTTTCTCTCACTACTTGCTTCACCCATTTATTCTTCCTTCTATACTCTATCAAACATTCTTCGCGCAAACTCCCAGGCGAATCCTTAATATTTAATAACTTTAAATACGCCCTCTTTTTCTCAGCATTCGCTTCTTTCACCTGTTCGTTCCACCACGCATTTTTTGTACAACAGCCTAATCTGCTTTCACTACAAACTTCTTTTGCACATTTAAGGAGGGAATCCTTAAATTTCTTCCACACTTCATTTATATTACAATTATAATTAGGCTCACATTCAGGCATGGATTCATTTAACCTATCAACAAATTGTATCCTAACATATTCATTTAAAAGAGCACAGGTTTTCACACGAAACATTTGCCCAGAACCTTTTTCCTTCATTCGCCAAAATTTATTTAACCGCATTCACGACACAACCAAATAATGATCATTCGTACCCAATTCAGCGCCTCTTTTCACACGCGTATCATACTTCTCAAACGCTCATCATAGATTACAAAGTCAATTACACTACGTTTATTCTGAACCACATTTTCCCAGGTGTATATGTGAGCTAACTTATGCTTAAAAATGGTATTCGAAATGAACAGATTTCTTTCCAAACAAAATGAAACAATTCTCTTAACACTGTCATCACTCGATAATCACCGAAACGTCCCAACACATTCTCAGATTCACTTTGTTTAACACCCACCCATCCATTCAAATCGCCACATACTATCACCCTCTCACCTGGATCACACAAATCAATTACATTATTTATCGAAATCCAAAACTAATCTTTTTCAAGGTCGTTTTCAGATTTTGTTGGACCGTAAGCGGACACAAGATTCGTATGTAGCCTACCTTGAATCTCATCCAAGAAATTCTCGAAGAAATACAGCCATTACTTCGTACAAACGGCTTCATTCTTTCACTCACAAGTACACCTACACCTTGCTTAGCATGTTCAATCTCTCGAACTCCCGACCACAAACAAAAAATGCCATCCACTTCTTCCTCACAACAACCTCATTGTCCCAGTTACACACAAACATCAACACTGTGCATTCGCATTGCAATCATCAACACATTCTCTTCACCATTCACACTTCTGACATTCCATGTCCCGAATTTACACTCATCATACATTCTCCATTTATTCTTCATTTTACCATACAAAAAGATAGGACAGAGTAGACAGAAAACGGGTTTTTTCGGTAAGAGTAGAATTCAAAGCAGCTTACCAGACTCGTCTTTGACTGAAGTATAAGAAAAGAAAAGAATTTGTCAGCCTTTAATTTTTACATTAGTTTCCTATAAAATTTGGATATATGTACCTACTTATTTTATTTATTTATTTCTTTATCTTTATAAAAATTACTATTAAAAGAATTTATGTATGTATATATTTCTGTAATTTGGCAGCTGTCAAACTTTTAAAAATATAATAAATTATAATCTAGGTGGCTAAAACCGTTACTAATAAACAAAATCAAATTTTTGAAAATTTAAATAAATATATATATATATATATATATATATATATATATATATATATATATATATATAATATAAAAATTAATCGTAATATGAAATGTATAAGAAAGATAATACTCATCTGATAAACTTTGCAGTTGCTGATGACAAGAAGACCAAAATAATCAATTTAAAAGGCTTCGGTAATAAAAAAAAAACGGGCCGATGAAACCAGAAGCTGACACAAACCAGGCTTGTTTGTTTCACAGCACACGTTATTTTGAATATATGGAACAATTATTATTAAATGGAAAACATGTAATCTTATTAAGTGATTTTAACATACTTTCAATGCATACGGAAAGGACACATTGAGAAAGTGTGTAATTAATTTTATGTTTTACATGAGTTATAAACAGTGTAACAATATTTGTAATAATGATAATAATTTATTAGATCTGTAAAGCTCTAATATTGTAGCCTGCTCGTTCAGTCGACGCGTTTGTATTCTCTATCTTCATTTACTTTTTGTATCATTTACTTAATAATAAAATATACACATTTTTGTAGCTGCAATAATCACCTCGTTAAAAAGTTAAGTAATTAATATTTTCTTAAATTTTATTTGTTAATTCGCCTCATAAAGGCGGGTTATATTAGATTATTTTCCAAAACTACGTTTTAGTTTACGTAAGACTATATCGGTACAGTAATGTTTGTTTCTAGAATCTAATCTAAAAGTAGGTATTTACTTCCAAATATAATTAACACCAAATCTAACGTTACCACGAAGATGAATATCTTAATGATTGGCGTGGGAATAAAAATTTACTTTAAAGTGAAGAAATATTTTTGACACTACATTTAAATTTTGCATAATCGCATTTTATATAGCACAAGAAATTCTCTGAATCTGAACTTGTACAACGTTTTACCTAACCAATAAGAATTTGCCATATAAAAATTTCAAATCTAATGTATTCATAATGACGTGCTACAAATGCCTTAATATGTATCGTAGTTAAAAATATATGAAATATGTGTAATAAGCAATGATGGTACATTTATTTTTTATCCAATGTGTTTCACGATGAATTTTTTTCATTTTTCGTTATTGTCAGTCGCCTATACAGGAAGCAAATTTTATAAATGACTCGTTTATATATTTTTTTTTGTGAAAATTTGACATTGTGATGCTATTATTATGGTTATGATATTTTATATTCATTAAATTGAACATTTTTTTCTATAAATCAGCATAGTATATAAGCTTTCTGATATGCACAGCTATCACTTCAGTTTAACCATTAGTTTACCTGATAACACAAAATGAATTTCGCCGTACTATTTTTCATTTTTGTAATTGTGTGCTGTTTCGAAATTCTGGTAAGATGTTACAGTTTATTTCTTATTATTACTATACTATAAGGAAATACGCACCGATTTTTCACACTTGACCGTTACGTCATATTTTGATGTTCGTATATTAGATATACGTATGGAAGACAGAATGTAGAAAACCATAAGACAGAGATAAACATACAATTACTTGTTATTTTGCTGTTCAGTAATTAATGACCCAACGGTCAAATATGAAAAATCGGTGTATATGTATTATTGGACAGGTGTACATTTTAATGAAATTTAGCAGCAGTTGTCAGTGCATAGATAACTGGCAACCGTATCAACCAATGATCAACAACTGTCAACTTTAGTTGCAAGTTTTCCTTAACTCGGGGTTACATTTGCGGAGTTGAGATATGTAATATACAAAATTTTCAATTTATGCTACCATTCATATTGCAAATGCAATAATTTCTTATTTTTAAGAATTATTTACTTCTTTAGACTAATGGCCGGTTGCACCAATGTAATGTACCTTAAATTATAAGCGTTCCTTAAATTGACAATATTGCATCGAAATGAAATGTCAAATGTATTATTATGCATTGCGGTCTAAATTTCGATTTTCATTTTTATGTTTAAGGGTCATTCAGAATTCAAGTCTAGTTCTTACGACTGGGCATTAGACGGTTAAACTTGTAAAATCATACATGGAAAAGTAAAACGGATGATAAGTCAATTTGTGAATATTTATGAGAAATATGATATTTTGTGGAATAAACTAACATTTATTGTACACGTATCAATCTCACTATTTTTTTCAGTTATTTCAGTCATTACTAATAAAAATTGTTCCTGAACAAATACCTGAGCAGAAATAAGTTGACAACTGTAATTAATTTTTGCAACTTGGTTGAAGAAATATAAATTGCTTTAGCCAAGGTTGCCAATTTCCATCAACCGAATTTGATTAATTTAATTTTGGCTCTATTTTTCAGGATGCTTGGAGCCCAGCTGAAGATTTGCAAGGCACTGTAACAAATGCTACATTAATTATCAATGCAAGTTATTTTTATATATTCTTACATCTGTTTATACTGACATCACACTTAGCATATATGAGTCTTTTACTCGATATCTCATTATCGTACGTATTACAGAGGGATATTTGGTACCTTCGTTTAATCAGTCGCAAAAAATTATATAAAAACGGAAGAGTAATCGCGATAACGAAAGTCATTTTTCAATATTTTCTGTCATTCATGTGGTGATAAGGTGATTTTGGAGTTTATAATTTGTGTTTCATTGTGTGTTGAAAGTTTCGTTATTTCTTGGTATTAGAGGATGAAGGCGGTTAGGGGGAACATAATATAGATTTAAATGCGTTTTCAGAGTTATGCAATATCCCACTTACCTGTACATTTTTCTGCAAATATTGCGAAGTGCAAAGTTATACAGAATTAAAAGTTACATACAAAACTATTTAACATGTTTTATTATATATTTCATTTCTTTACAATTTTAAAAAGAAAATTAAAAATTTCTGTCGTATGTATAGTGGCATTAGCCACGGCACTTGCTTTCTCTTTTTCTGGTTATTTATAAATAATATAGAACGTCAAGCTAACTTATGTAAAATAAATCCCGTATTCCTTTATAACTACTTCCAACATAAAATGCACTCTCCTCAGTCGTCATTCGCAGAAACATTCCTTATTTAATAATTTATTTCATACAATTTTTTTCCTAGAATAGGAATAATATAATATTGCTTCTGTGTAGTGTCATAAACCGTTGACATTGTTGTCAATTGACGAAACTTTTACAAATTATAATTTATTTTTAATACTGTTGATTTTGGCATTATGTCATTAATCACCACCGGGGTTGGGGGAATTATATTGTAGGTGCATATTTTCAATGCAAGTTATATTTTTCAGGATGAAGTAACAGAAGTGGTAAATGTTCTGAATGGTACAATTGGTTAGTTTCAATAACACTCACAAAAGTCCTCGAGTGAGAAATGAAATCTTTCAATTGTTGTTTAAATAAAATGTTATAAAATAATAAAGTGTATCTTATATATTTCATATTATTTATTTATACTATAACAAACTTATGTTCCTCTTCACAAAAATTTTGAAGCAAATTGTTTAAGAGGATGTGTAACCCCCAGTCTAATGCGGGAAAAAGACAGTTTTGAAAATTCGCAATATTTTCTGAACTATGTATTCAAGTGTAAAATTTTAAAAACTATTGACAAGTAAAATGTTCATTGTAGAGCTTTACATTATTATTTCTGAAAATTTATTACTTTTTATACATTTTACTTGTTGAAAATGACAATATTTTGAAGTAATTTTTTTGGTATTATATAATCAAATTTTCAAATTCTAATAATATACGTCTCTAGATAAACTCTTTATCTTTAAAATAGTATATAATTTATCAAAATATGTAGAAAAATAGAGAAAATTCCTTAATTTTCTACAAGGAATTTCTCCAGGAGCTAACAACCCTAGTGGCAGATCGTTCAACTCCACCCTTGTACAATATGAATAAAATATAATAAATGTTATTTGTAAAGTGTTATTTCTTGTGTTGTGAAAGTATTATTTTCGCTTCTTAATTATTATGGAAAATGGGCCCTAGACGTAAAAAAAAAAACAAGTTGCGATTATCAGCCAATTCCATGTTTGATATAGCAACGAGATTTAAGAAAGGTATCTCTTCCGGTTGATCGTTTGTAAACAAAATCTAGAGACTACTATGTTTTTAGCTGTTTTTATTTCAGTATATAATGCCGCAAAAAAATACAAGTTTTAATACTAATATAAAATACGAAAAAATAGTGTACGCACCGCGTCAAAAAAGTGATTTTACTGTAGTCGTATGGCATTTAAATACCCGCTATCGCTCGTACTCAAACTTGCCATACTCGTCTGGTAAACTTTCACTTTTCTTAATTTGGAACGTAATATACTATTTTCGTATTTTGTACACTAATGTACTATTTTAATATACTGAAAATCGTACAGTAATGGGTTATTTTATAACATAGCAACCGTTACTGCATAGCAACGGTTTTGTCCTTAAAATACATTTTGACAAATTCAATTTAAAAAATTTATATTTAAGTCCGTCTGTCTACTTCTTTTTCATATTTGTTTCTTTTTTTTTTGTGAACTATTTTTGAATGTAATAGACACACAATTGCAATTTGCAAGAGCGCAAAGCTGCAAAGCATAGAATTAAATGTTGCTATGGTTACCACGTCCAAACAAAGGCCTGTCATCAGCCATAGACCGCTACACTCCATCCATCGTTTTAGTTGAATATTCGAATGATCTTCAATATTAACATACAAAAAAGTTGCCCCACGCACATTGAACACAACGAACAAATCACAAAGAATTGGGTTAACACTGAATGACAGATGCAAACATAATGACAGATAGAATCGGGGAGGGGTACGTAAAACAACGAGGAGAGGTTTGTTTGGAAGCATGATCTTCTATCTCTCTCTCTTGCATGTGACGTCAATTCTGTGTCTATTGTAATATTTTAATATTTGTTAAATTATGTCTAGCGTTTCATGATTCCATTATATTGTCATATATTTTTGTACTGTAGGTATCGGGTTAGTTGGAAGAACAGCCTTGGGCTGAACCTCGCCTTTTTCTTAATAAAGATTATTATTATCATTATTTTTATTTTTATTGTTTATCTTCTAAATCGTTTTCAGTGTTCTTTTCATCATCTAGTCTAGATCCATCGTTTTGCAAATCGATCTCCAAAAATTAATTTGTAAGATACAGAAAACAATAACTATTAAGTTATATTGTTACTGAGAATCAGACTACTAGGTTTTTACCTTCCGTCACCTTCAGGTAAGGCAGGTATTGTCTTTGGTGGTGAGTTTTTAATGAATAAACATGATTTATTTTTTCGCAATTCGATGGACCACAAATAATAATCTTATATTATTTGAAAATAACTCTCCATGTTTACTGAAACTTGTTTTATTACAATCAAAATTTATCACTTTTAATGTACACTCTTGTGTTTCAAACTTCATTATGTCTACACAAGTATAGTCACATCACAAAAGTAAATGAATAATGGGTAAATAATTATATAAATAATAAGATAAATACGGTAATCGCTTATTCAAGTTTTTATTAGTATAGTGTACAGAACTATTATTGTGTCATTTGTATGCAAATATGAAAGACACATTTCTTGGGAGTAGACGACGTGAAGCAACTCGTACGCAAAAAACATGAAAAGGTAACAACAACAATAACGTTTTTCGTGAAACAGTAAAAAATGCTAGACAGGCAGCAGCTTTAAAGCAAAATAATTATGATTATTCAAATGAGAAACAAGTTATAGGTGCTGCCTTAAATGCGGTTCGAAGAAATGTAAAAGATCGTAAACACAAAACGTATAATTCACCAAGGGTTATACCCGTACCTAAAACTGAAAAATTTCTACCATTTCTTATTCCATTATTTGCTGGTCTCTCGGCTCTCGGTGGTTTAGCGGGAGGTGCAGCGGGAATTGCTAAAGCTGTGAATGATGCAAAAGCTACAAAACAACAATACTTGAAAGTCAAGGACACAATAAAACTATGGAAGCAATTGCACTTGGAAAACGAGGTGACGGTTTATATTTGGGAACATATAAAACTGGATAAGGATTATATCTCAAACCACCAATAAAAAAAAATCCTTTAACACGTTGACTGCGTTACATATCCCCGGAGTTCTGTATCAGTTATTCCATACAGACGGCGGCATTTTTCATGAAATTTTCCTATTTTACAAATCATGTAAATCCTGTAATTTTTAGAATTTTTAGGTGTAACAAATAGCGTTATTAATGTTTTTAGTTAAACTTTGTTTATGTGCCGATTTTTTGGTACATATCCCCGGGGTGCTGTACCGCACTGGAGTAATGTATGATTACTCCTATGCGGTACATAACCCCGGGGTACTGTACAGAAAATGACCTCGAAAGGGATTAGATGAGTTATATTTACAAGTTATATTGTGAGATGCGTGAACTTGGCAAGCAAATTTAAGCACTAACGAAACGAAATGTATGATCGGATAGTGCTTCGTTAGTGCTCTTTAGTGCCCTTAAAAAAATATTCTAGGAATCACTGTTACATCATAAATAACGTTCAATTTATTTCCTGTCAACTTCACGCCAGCAAACAGTTTTTAAAATAAATTAATTAATTTGGGGTCATTGGTTAGTGATTCGTTAGTGCTCTTTAATGCTTCTAAAATTTTTATTGCAAAAATTACATTGACGTCAAAAATAACTTTCAATTATTTGTTTGCCAACTTCACGCCAGCAAACAGTTTTTAAAATAAATTAATTAATTTGGGGTCATTGGTTAGTGCTTCGTTAGTGCTCTTTAATGCCCCTAAAATATTTATTGCAAAAATTACTATGGCGTCAAAAATAACGTTCAATTATTTGTTTGCCAACTTAACGCCAGCAAACAGTTTTTAAAATAAATTACCTAATTTGGGGTCATTGATTAGTGCTTCGTTAGTGCTCTTTAATGCTCCTAAAAAGTTTATTGCAAAAATAACTATGACGTCAAAAATAACGTTGAATTATTTGTTTGCCAACTTCACGCCAGCAAACAGTTTTTAAAATAAATTACCTAATTTGGGGTCATTGGTTAGTGCTTCGTTAGTGCTCTTTAATGCCCCTAAAATATTTATTGCAAAAATTACTATGACATCAAAAATAACGTTCAATTATTTGTTTGCCAAGTTCACATCAGCAAAGAGTTTTTAAAATAAATTAATTAATTTGGGATCATTGGTTACTGCTTCGTCAGTGCTCTTTAATGCCCCTAAAAATTTTATTGCAAAAATTACAATGACGTCAAAAATAACGTTCACATCAGCAAACAACTTTTAAAATAAATTAATGACCTTGGGGTCGTTAGTTAGTGCTCTTTAATGACCCTAAACGAATTATTGAAAAATCATTTAAGAAATTTTTAAAATAAATTAATGAACTTATATTTACATCTTTTTTAGTGTATTTTACTACTATTAAAAAATATATATCTTGTTTTCTTTTAGAATATGAGGAAAAAATGGGCAAAATATTTAAGATGATGCTTCAAACGGAAAATAATCGACAAGACAAATTTTTAATAAAAAATTCTGATGAAGCCAGCATAATACCTCCATCCATTTTTTTTTATTAATTATATACATACCTACTTACCTTATTTACAAATGATGGCAATTGCATTAAATTCTTTTGCATATAATATATATATATATATATATATATATATATATATATATATATATATATATATATATATATATATATATACTGGGTGTTTTTTTTTTTCAAGGTGCACATAGGAGATTAACATGGGAAATCGTTTTTTTGCAGACTGTTGCCTCCCGTTTTAACTTAGAACGATGGTTATGGTCTCAATTGAAAGATAAAATTCCCTATCCAAAAATACCAAATACATGGAAATTATCCAATATTTTAGGCCCATAAATTAGTTTTAAAATATATTCATTTTCCTATTAATAGCAATAGTCATGCCCAATCTGAACAAAAAGATAAACAAATGCTTGACATTTTATCTGTCAGAATAGATTAATGTCTCTTGACAATGTCAATTAGCCTATTCTGATAGATAAAATGCCAAGCATTTGTTTATCTTTTTGGTCAGATTGGGCATGACTATTGCTATTAATAGGAAAATGAATATATTTTAAAACTAATTTATGGGCCTAAAATATTGGATAATTTGTATTTTTGGATAGGGAATTTGTTTATCTTTCTATATCTTTATATAACATTACGTTCTTGAATATCTCGAAAACAATGCATCGTAACAAGGGAGGTATAGGGATCGTGCTAAAAATCGCATATAGAGATTTTAGTGAATAAACATGTTTTGATGTCCCCAGAATCCAATTTTAACATTTTTACTATGATGTCTGTAGGTATGTAGGTGTGTGCCTGTTTGTGTGTGTATGTGTGGATCTTGTGGACACGATTACTCAAATACTATCAATCAGAAAAATTTGAAATTTTGTATACCCATTCTATAGTAATGTGGAAAGAGGTCATTAATTTTTACTGTATGTATATCGGATAACCGGAAGTATCATTTATACAAGCTTTTAACAGTTTCTCTTGTAAAAAAATCATTGAATATAAATTTTTAGCAACTTTTACTAATAACAATTGAATATAATGGTACAATCTGCAATTCTACGATAATAACATTTAGTAAATAACTCTAAATAACTTTAAATATGAATATATAATATAATTTATTTTCTTATATCAATTTGCCTAAGTGTCAAACAAACACATAATTTTAATAACAATTTTGGCATATTTAAACAAATGTCACTGACAGGAAGCAATTACATTAAAATTAATAATGAAACCGTGTTAAGGAGAATATAATAGTAAAATATTTAACTCTAATGAAATTAAGAAATGTAAAAATAATATATTTTCCATCATACATAAATGTTAGGACAGGATGACCTGATTTAAATTTGCTATTTTTGCAGCACTATAAATTAATATTAATTTACAATTACGTATTTACGAAATGGATCATGTACGGCGAAGAATTTACAAAGATTGCGTTTTAGAGCACCTGGAAGTTGATGCTGATTTTTATAAGAATGTGTGTGTGACGATTTTTCATTAAAGTCTATTAAAATATGATCCAAAACTTCTGAAATTTGGTATTTAAAACTCATATATAATTTGAAGCAACATATTAGATTTTAACCATATATGATAAATCCGATGTAGTACTTAATTTGGAGCTCTAACAGATTTTTGAGGAAAAACAATAAAACATAATCCAAAATTTCGTATTACAGACTTTTCTATTTATTGGACAACAAATTAGATTTTATTTACAAACGATCAACTGGAAGTTATACTTTACTTAAAGCTCACTGCTATTTTAAACATGGAATTGGCGAGAGGTCATGTGCTGGCCATATTAGATTTTTTATATTACATATTAATTTTGGACTTTAATATATTGTAATTATACTAATGTAATGATTGATTATAAATTATTTTATTAAAAAAGGGAAATTTAAAATTATGTTGTGAGGTCACATTCCTAGTTCCATTGACCTCATGTTCTTGGCTTGGGGCGTATTTGAATGTTTGACCTTATGTACAGGGGCGTAGCAAGAAGCGAATGGACCCATGTCCAAACCAAAAGAAGTTACTAAATCTACAACTTTTAATAGGCCCTAATTATTATTGAGTGACATAGCTAAATTGTATTCTTTCCGAAAATAGCACAGTTTAGAGCAGTTGATGTTTGCTTTAGCCAAATCTTCTCTTGTCCATTCTTGTTCTAAGTTGGCGCATGTGAGCAAGTGGGCCATTGTTTGTTCTTGACTACAATGACATAAAGTGGTTCTACTTGGTACCCCCACGTGTATTCCTACTTGCATATTAACGTATAAAAAAATCTTGGACATCCCCATTAGAAAAATATGAAAATTTATTTGTAGTTTAGGTATTTTATAAATTAATAAACGCAATTTAAATATTAAACTTGGCTTAAATTGACAATATTGCATCAAAATGAACTGTCAAATGAATTATAATATATTGCTGTCAAAATTTCAATTTGCATTTCTTTGTTTAACCCTAGCTTAAAATTTAAGCTTTGCTGGTGCAACTGGGCATGAAAACACTAATATTTGGACATTAATTTGAGATAATTAAAACTGTGTAACCAAGTAGTTTTCTTTATTTTTAAAGCATAAAATTCGGGATTTATGAAATAGATTAATTTAGAAATTTATCCATAAAATATATAGACAGAGTATTAATGCATAACTATAGAATATTTAACAATTATAAAATATTAATAATAAAAAATAAATGTCACTTCTCTAATTGACACCATGATCAAATGGGTTCATCTCATATTACGTTATAATAGAAATACACAGATAATTTAATACAACTAAATCTTTGTGTAAAAATGATAAAATTGGTGGTTAAGAGCATACCCGGTGGTTGAACGTTTTTAATTTTCCAGTACGTTCAGACGTACGTTCCAAGGTTCCTCCCTACTTATTTTTCTTAATTTTATTTTATTAATTTTTTTTTATTTTAACTTTAATTTTATATTTCTTTTAATTTATTTTATTTTAATTAGTTTTGCAGAAAATACCGTTTTACAAAAATCGATTTTACATCTACCAGATTAATTAAAATGACTTAATTTTTTTATTAAATGATAAACACAAAAATACTCTATTGAGTTCTACTTCTTTTAACAACCAAATATTCATCACAAATAAATTACACACCTAATTTCGCAACTGTGTATTATATCAAAGTTTAATTATTTTTTACAAAGTGCACGTAATGAATTTCAAAAATTTAATTTTGGAACTCAATGGGGATCACTGATATATATTAATTGACATTTATATCACATTCGTGTCTCTTATAGTTTTTGAATAATGGCGTGTTTTCTTAACACGTATTTTGCCATAAGCGAATAAGCACCGGGTATGCTCTTAAATAAAAAATTCTCACCCTCGATGGCGAGAGATAAAATTATGCTTCATATACCTACCTGTTGTCCTTATTAAATATGAGAATTTGATGAACCTTTTGACATTGGAATAATAGATTGTTTAAATAACAGTATAATAATAATAATAATAATAATTACAAACAATTCTTTTAATTTTTATTATAAAAATATGAAACGTACATAGCTAAGTAATAATAAAAAGAGAACAAAACAATTATCATGATAAATTTAAAACATTGTTATAATATAGGAATACATAGAGGGTGGTGACTCGAACTCCCGCAAATAGGAATTTAATAAGTAAAATCATCTTTACGTAATATCCTGCTTCCCTAATTATTTTAGGCAAAAAAGTTTCACATAAAATTGTAGACATTAAAATTCTGCATCTGAATCAGTAAGCAAAATTTACTTTTTGCCCTCCTGAAGTGTAATGGGAACTTTACAATTGTATACACAGCAAGTGTAACCTACATTTTGCGCTTACTGTGTTGTAACTTGTCTAACAATGCGGTAAAATAATCAAAATACACTGGACGTTTATGGGCATTTAGAAAAGAAATCATCTTTACTATAATAAAGTTCATGTAAAAAAGTACTACCTACTTAAGTAATTTTTTTACTTTAACATTTCCTATATTTAAAATTAACTTATATAAACCAAACTCACGGTAGCGACATTTGTCATTATTGTAAAAATCCGCCGTTACCGACATAGTCACCGATCGATATACCTGTCAAATACGCGAGCATTGCTGAAATGTCAAATATCGACACCTACCTATTATTTATTACGAAGAAAACATGAGCAAATAAATTTATTATCAGTCATAAACAACGTCTATTATTACAGATAAATTTTTGCTAGAAAAAGTACTCTAATGAAGGTAAGTAAAATCAAATTTGGAAATTGACTTAACCCCAGTATTTTAAACTAACCCTTTTCAGAAGTACAACCTATCTCAATAAAAAAAGTGATTTTCATTATCGTCGGCCAAAATATATGATACAATTCTCGTGCGTGAAGTATTTTATATAATAATTTATATAATAAGGCACTCGCCTTAAGGGCTCGTGCCTTAAACAAAGCTGTCGCGCTGTAAAATACAACTTACACGCACTTGAATGTAAATAACTATTACAGCTTTGTAACGGCAAAAATTATGTATGGTAATGTCGAAAATCACCTCAAAAATAACTATAGCTATGGAATTGAAAAACTTAGAGTAACAAATGTTTAACCATCTATTTGTCAATTTACTTAAATACATAATTATTCACTTGAATGCAAATCAAAAATAAAAATAAATTATTCTAACTTAACAGATAAACCGTTTAACAATTGTTAAATTTTTGTTTTTATAATTTCATGGCTGTCGCTATTTTTGAGGTGATTTTCGACATTTTCATACATAATTTCTGCCGTTATAAAGCAAAATCAATTGTGCGTTATTGATTCAGATATAGAATTTTAAACTTTATCAATTGAAGCTTTTTCATCTAAAATAAATAGAGAAGCAGGAAATTATAAAAAAATTATTTTAGATCCTATGTTCGGGTCTTCGAGTATAATATATAATACAAAAATACTAAATAGTGTATAGTATAACATGCGGATTGACTTGAGTCGAATTACTAACATGTAATACTTTATTTTTTAAATCATCAAATAATTCCCAGCTGGAATCCATACGTCGGCAATATGCTGTATAGAGACCCGCAGCACTAATACTTTTTGAAAATGGTGGTATGTATTTAGATAATCCTCTTAATATAAATGTTTTGTCAAATATTTTAATCCATATAGGAATTTCGGATAATAAAGTTTGACCACAATCGTTTGTTTCAATAATAAAGTGATCAGAAATTTCAGTTTCATATACTATATTATTATCACAGGTTTTATTATTTGTCTTATTGACACAATTTGTGTGTTTAGTCATACCAGATAAAATAGCTTCTGAAATGTTCTTATAAGATGTTTTCAATATGTCAATATTAATTGGCAATATATCAATATTTCGATTCACAATAGGCCGTGAACAATAGTCATTTGAACAGAATGATTTTTCAGTTGCAGACGGATAATTATTGAATAATTTATTAATTATAGTTACAACATTTGCTGTGCAATCAATCTTTACTGTTCCGTCTACTAGGATATGTTTCTCGAAACAATCTAAATTTACTAAAATATCACTTCGTAATCTATAAGCTTGTTGTTTTGGACCAGAACTTAAAAAATATTTTATAAAAGTAATTATGGCTGTATTTTTATCTATTTCAAACTTATTTTTATATAAAACACTGTCAGCAAACGCAGCTACAAACATTTGCAGAATACAATCAAATGCACAAGTTTGTAAAAATATAAATTTATTTTTATTTATTATTATTGGTCGGTATCTAATATTTCCGTTGCTTAATATGCCTATGTTAATTTTATTACCATCATTAACATACAGAATTTCTGGACAGGGGTTCTTGTGCGCCGACTTCTTCTTCTTTCCTTTTGCTAAAACACATATTTATTAAATAAATATTTATGAAAAATTTTTATAAACGAGCGTGAAGCTGTCAAAATTTTAAAAATTTTTTTCACAGGGAAACCGCTCAAAAGCAACTGTAGACACGTGTTTTGCTCTTACAATTTGTTGATTTTCTATTCACTATTTCCAGTTAATGTCCATCTGTTAACATGCTATGCTGTACTGATTAGCTCTAATAAAAGCGAAACACGTGTTTACAGCTGCTTTTGAGCGGTTTCCCTGTGAATTTTTTTTTTTTTTAATAAATATTTATGTTTTGCAAATTTGAAACTATGTTGGTTTGGCTTTGGAATACTCACCTACCCAACATTCAGTATGCATACCTAAAAAAAATAACACAAAAACGTTAATTTTCCTAAAAAAAGAAAATTTATTTAATTATTTACTGAAGGTAACTTACTTTCATCCGCCTCTAATTGTATTTCGGATATTGTTGAATTATTATCAGACTTTTTTTGTAATTTACTATTAGTGTCAGAGTCTACATCTATTAGAAATATTTCTTTTATATTTATTTTATCTGAATCCTCGTTATTATCATTGTTAGAATCTATTTTTTCTTTTGTACTATTTTTTGCAATTATAGGTGGTGTGAGTACGAGCATTCCTTGGATACTATGATAATGAGTCAAAAAGAATTTATCAATTTTCATGGGAAGATTGACCAATTTAAGCGTTCTGCTTTTTAAGTCATTAAAGTAGCTTTCTGCTATATTCGATGATTCTGTTCTTGCTCCATAGTTAAACTTGTGTACAAGAACTGCTGACCACAATAAAATTGAATTCATGAATCTTTCTAAGTTAGTAGCAAATTCAGGTGAAAAATGATAATTCTCATCATCCGTAATCATGCTGCACTTCTGTAAACTTCTCTCTTTAATATTCATAAACCAATAGTTAAATGATGTTGAGTATGAGTTTGAAATTTCATTAAGACGATTATTGGTTTCAAAATTATCTGACGAATCTGTTGTTTCTAGTTCAAAGTCTATTTCTACTAAATCACATCCGGATATCAACAGTTTCAAGTGTTTTTTGTGAATATTACATTCAGTATTTTCCCCAGTGTATTCGCTGTAACTTACAATTAATAAAGATTCTAAAATTTTTCCAGCTTCTTCTAGAGAAGTGGATCTAATAAGTAAGCTCATTGCTTTCCTGTAAAAAATTTTTTTAGGCGATCTGCAGCCACTTAATCCGGTCCAGCGACTAATCAACCGCATCACATGCGCATAATCCACTCTTATATATGTTGCTGGTAAATCGTTTGATTGTCCTATTAAAATATTGTAGCATAATTCTAAATAATTGTTCAAATACATATTGTTCATTGCCCAACATGTAGCACTTAACAAGGCTAATGAATGGTCACAGACTATAATTTTTGGTTTATGTGCTCCTGATTTTAGCCAAAAATTTAACCAGCATGATATTGTTACCGTATCGTGAGCCTCTGAGAGCATTTGACAAACTGGTATTTGCAATTTGGGGTTATTGAAATGTACAACGGCACTATATAAGAATATATGTCCAGAAATATTGTTGTATGGGCGATTTATTTTTCTAACTATGGAACCAGTTGCATCTATAGCCAGTTTACTTATATTTGATTTACAGTATGAGTTATATATTTGCATTTGCTCTGGTGTCCAGTAATGTAATACAAATTTATCGTAAGATATATTATGAATGCTATGTAAATATGGTTGAGTATATTTTAAACTTAATAAACTCTGGATTGGATATTTGCTTAATTTATGTGTGACACTACTTGCTTCTGTCTTACACTTTCTCAATGTTTGTAATGAATACAACGTTCTTGGTTCCGGTTGTCCCAATTGCATTTTAGTATCAGCTTCCTGTCTTCGCCAATTTACTGCCAACTGGCCCGCATTTAAAATATTTCCCAATGCAGAACGTTTTTTACCCGTTAAATGACGTTTCGATTTGTTACTATGTTTCGATTCATCCAAATTAGACACTTTACATGTTAAAATTATTTCATTTTCCTCTTTTATTTCATCGCCCACAGCATCTAACTCTGCCATACATTCCTTGCAATGGGCAGCAAATTTTAAATAATGTACACCATTAGGCGATATGGAATGATTTTTAAAAGACCATATATACGTATAACCTAGCGATTCTATCTCTTCATTTATAACATCTGTCCATCCAGGTTGTAGACAATATCTCCCTTGACTATTTATATTACTTGGTTTTATTTCATTCCATTTAATAGATGTAATTTTAAAATTAAAAACTGTAGTATCTTCATCTGAATTAGATTCACTCATTTCAACATTTTTGTCACATATTTGTTTTTCTAAGCCTAATGTGTCCCAACAATTTAATTTATTCTGTTTAACAAAAGTATACACTGCCTTTGGTGAAATCATATTACAAAATTCAGTACTTATTTGATACCATATTTTAGCAGAACTTTTGTTTATTGATTCTTTTATCTCCGTTGAATTTTCTATTATTTTATTCAAAAGAAGTTTGTAGGATATTTTCGATTGCCGTGGCATCTGTATTATAAATATAAATTTAAATAAATAAATATTATTCTCATTCTGTACAATAAATAAAACACACAGGAGCAATTTTATCCAGTGTATCATTTTTAAGTGGGCTATCATTGCAATCTTGATAACTATAAGAGATACAAAAGTCTAAATGAGTAAACAATTTCTATTTTACAAACTAATGTACTGAAGAGAAAAATAATTTGTCCTACAACAAAATAGTGAGCGAAAAGTAAATACGTTACATGGCAACATGCACATTCGGTTAATTTACTTGTCAACACTAGTAATATTTGAAGATGCCTGTTTACTCACTCACACTCAATATTATTAGAAATAAAACTAACATTTTGGATTTTTGATTATAGAAAAAATATTGTATGCAACTCGTGTGTAAATAGTATTTTTTATCTCGTGCTGAGCCTCACGCACTTGACCAAAAAATGACTATTTTACGCACTTATTAACTATTTTCTACTAATAGGATCACAAAATGTGGTTCATATCATGGAAGCATTTAAGACAGTTTTTATTAAAATTTAAGCATGTTATTTCTCATGAGTTTTTACACATGCATGTGAATTTTGAAAAAGGTTTACCATCCGTGAGCTGAGATATCTAACGTCAGATCAAGTGACAGTTTATACATAAGTGTAAAAAAGTCCAGTTACCAGCTTCTTTTATAGCAATTATCTTTGGAAAATTTTCAATGAAATTTTCGCATTTATTAAAATAGTTTTAGTAAATAAGCACGTTTCAAGGTGCCTAGAATCCGATTATAACATTTTTACGATGGTGTCCGTGTGTGTGTGTGTGTGTGTCTGTGTGTTTGTGCATGTGTGTGTGTGTGTGTGTGTGTGTGTGTGTGTGTGTGTGTGTGGATGTTGGAACGACGGTTTCTCAAGTACCTACTGTAATACTTTAATACTTAAGACATGTTTAACTACGGTTTCGTCAATCTGGCATTAATGGGAAGAGCTGATCAGATTTTGGTAATAATTGTATAGCCGGAAGTAACAGTTTCTTTAAAAAAATCTTCTAAAAATTATTTTTGGAAAAGAATATAAAATTCTACATCTGATACATTTAAATTTTTTATAATATCTTCTTTAGATTTAAAGATAAAGAAAATATAATACGTAAAATAATCTGTTCTAATATATCAGACTGGCCAAGCTAGACCAAGAAAATTAGTTGCTAAATTATTTATAATTCATAATTGTATTATTTCAACATTAATAAACTAATAGGTAATACAAGATACACTTAATAATTTAACAGCCCTTAAAACACATCCCGACGTGAGAACCCTAACACGTTACAACATTAAATTGGTGGCAGCGGTGGGATTCCATAAAATTGGAATAATAATAATAATAATTCGTGAAGTAAATTTTGCATCGCAAATCTGGGGCGACAAGTGCTTCACTAATAATATAACAACTAAAAAAGTGTTTAATAAAAAGGGTGTGTGTCATAACAACAGAGCTGAGTTCGTATATCTGCAGTTAGTAGTTCGTTTGTTCGTATTCGTGAATCGTCTGCAGTTCTGTTCCTGTTTATTCGTCGAATATTATCAGCAGTCCAGTTTCTTCGTGAGTTCCTGCTGTTCGAGTTCCTGTCCAGTTTCGTGAGTTTCCTGCAGTTCGAGTTCTACAAGTTCCAGTCCAGTTCGAGGGTGTCTGCAGTTCGTTCGTTTCCTGTTCGTTCATCTCAGTTCCTGTCCGTTGCTGTCTACAATTCGTCAGTGGTGTGAAGTGTAACCCCATAGTAAAAAGTAAGTCCCATTCGTTAATTTAAAAGTAGTGTAAAAAAAATATCTGTGAAAATGGTGGATGTAGGATGTGCTTCCACATCTGGTACAAATGTTGGCAATTCATTCATTAGCTTAGATACCGCCGCAAGGTTAATTAAAGAATTTGATGGAACAAAACGAGAATTAGTAACAGAATTTATTGATAATTGTAAATTAGCTATGTCCTCAGTAAAAGAAGTAGATAAAGGTATATTATTCAAAATTATTCAGACAAAATTAACAGGCAAAGCACGTAATATGATAAAATATAGAAATTTTGCAACATTTGAAAATTTTAGCGATCATTTAGAAGAAGTATATTCAGAAAAAAGATCTGTAGCACATTGGCAGTTAGAATTAAATAGTACTCGCCAAAACAAAAATGAGGATGTTGGATTGTACGCAAACAAAATAGAAAAATACTTATCAAATCTGATTGATGCTTCTACAGTAGGTAAAACTGAAGAAGAGTCCCCAAATTATTATTCA